>NW_019168048.1:12374345-12526894 GCF_002303985.1 Durio zibethinus
CGCACACCCCTCCCTGGCCCCCCCCGTTCGCTGAAACCCCAATGCCGCCGGTCAGGTTCTCCGACGATGCTCCGATGATGGTGCCCCGGCGAAGAAAAATACGGCACCAGCACATGCCTGAGCCCAGCATGTGCTGCATCAACCCTCGGTCCGGTCCGATCTTAGACTGGGAATGAACTTCGTATGCTTAGACTGGGAATGAACTCCGTATGCCTAAGTCAACCTGTGAAACGAGCGTGCGGGCGCTCAGCCGGCCAGAGGGGCTTGATGCACAAGTCGGGGATCGATCGGGTCCCCCTCTGCGTGCTGTCGATCCTACTTCCACAACCCTCGGTCTGGTCCAATCTTAGACTGGGAATGAACTCTCTATGCGTAAGCCAACTGATGAAATGAGCGAGCCGGCGGGCAGGCAGACGGGTGGGCAAGCGGGCGGGCGGGCAGGCAGGCATTACGTCGGCCAGAGAGACGGGATGCGCAACCCGCGGATCGATAGGGTGGTAGGTGGGTTTAGGCACATCTTCATATTTCTGTGCGCTAATGCCATTTTTACGGCTTGTAAATTCATGCAATGGTCTTTTAAGCCTTCACGTGAAGTTTCATGGCAAGACGACTCATTTTCTATTTTTTATGATTTTCAAAACTTTTTATGGTTCGAGATTTTTAAAAATTTTTTCAGAATGAGTTTTGGCCCCAAGCTTGGTAGATGTGATCCCTGTATTTTTGTGGGCATGCATAAAAAAATTCAGCTAAAACTCGAAGTGTACAAGATTTTGAGTCCATTTGAAAAAAGTGTCCCCATTTCAGACAATTTAATGGCTACTGGCAGCAAACCTGTAAAATTTGAAATTCTCTTTAAGGGGGTGTGAGTTCTCGAGGTTCGATGAGGGATATGGGGCCAATATAAGGCCAACGTACCAGCACCAATCGCACATCATGTGCACACACCCCCCGGCCGCATCAATCGTCGGAACCCCAATGCCGCTGGTCAGGTTCTCTGATGATGCTCCGACGATGGTGCCCCAGCGAAGAAAAAATGTGGCGCCAGCACATGCCCGAGCCCAGCATGTGCTGCCACAACCTTCGGTCAGTCTGATCTTAGACTGGGACTGAACTCCGTATGCTTAGACTAGGAATGAACTCCGTATGCCCAAGTGAACCCACGAAACGAGCGTGCGGGCGCTCAGCCGGCCAGAGGGGTGGGATGTACAAGCCGAGGATCGACCGGCTCCCCCTCTGTGTGCTGTCGATCCTGCTACCGTAACCCTTCATCCGGTCTGATCTTAGACTAGGAATGAAGTCCGTATGCCTAAGGCAACAGACGAAATGAGCGGGTGGGTAGGCACTATGCCGACTAGAGAGATGGGATGCGCAAGCCGTGGATCGATAGGGTGGTAGGTGTGTTTAGGCACATCTTCATATTTCTGCATGCCAATGCCATTTTTATGGCTTGTAAATCCATACAATGGTCCTTTAAGCCTTCACGTGAAGTTTCGTGGCAAGACGACTCGTTTTCTATTTTTCATGATTTTTGAAACTTTTTGCGGTTTGGGATTTTTTAAAATTTTTTTGGAAGGATTATTGGGCCCAAACTTGGTATACGTGATCCTTGTATTTTTGTTGGCATGCACAAAACAATTCAGCTAAAAACTCGAAGTGTACAAGATTTTGTGACCATTTGAAAAACGTGTCCCCATTTAAGACACTTTAATGGCTACTGGCAGCAAACCTGTAAAATCTCAAATGCTCTTTAAGGGGGTGTGAGTTCTCGAGGTTTGATGAGGGATAGGGGGCGAATATAAGGGCCAAGTACCAGCACCCATTGTAAATGTTGTGCGAACACCCCCTCGGCGCCCCCGATCGTAGGAACCCCAATGCTGTCGGTCAGGTTCTCTGGTGATGCTCCGGTGATGGTGCCCCGACGAAGAAAAATGTGGCACCAGCACATTCCCGAGCCTAGCATGTCCTACCGCAACCCTCGGTCCGGTCCAATCTTAGACTGGGAATGAACTTCATATGCCTAAGTCAACCCACGAAACGAGCGTGCGGGCCCTCAACTGACCAAAGGGGCGGGATGCGCAAGCCGGGGACCGATCGGGTACCCCTCTTCGTGCTGCCGATCCTACTGCCCAACCCTTGGTCCAGTCTGATCTTAGACTAGGAATGAACTCCGTATGCCTTAGCCAACCGACGAAACGAGCGGGCGGGCGGGCACTACGCTAGCTAGAGAGACGGGATGCGCAAGCCGTGGATCGATAGGGTGGTAGGTGGGTTTAGGCACATCTTCATATTTCAACATGCCAATGCCATTTTTATGGCTTGTAAATTCATACAATGGTCCCTTAAGCCTTCACGTGAAGTTTCATGACAAGTCGACTCGTTTTCTATTTTTCACGATTTTGGAAACCTTTGTGGTTTGAGATTTTTTAAAATTTTTTTGAAAGGAGTTTTGGCCCCAAACTTGGTAGACCTGATCCTTGTATTTTTGTTGGCATGCACAAAAAAATTTAGCTAAAAACTCGAAGTGTACAAGATTTTGCGACCATTTGAAAATAGTGTCCCGATTTCAGACACTTTAATTGCTACTGGCAGCAAACCTGTAAAATCTCAAATGCTCTTTAAGGGGGTGTGAGTTCTCGAGGTTTGATGAGGGATAGGGGGCCAACATAAGGGTCAAGTACCAGCACCCATCGCACATTATGTGCGCACATCCCCCCGGCCCCCCCGATCACCGAAACCCCAATGCCGCTGATCAGGTTCTTCAGCGATGCTCCGGTGATGGTGCCCCGACAAAGAAAAATACGGCACCAGCACATGCCCGAGCCCAGCATGTGCTATCGCAACCCTCGGTCTGGTCCGATCTTAGACTAGGAATGAACTCCGTATGCTTAGACTGCGAATGAACTCCGTATGCCTAAGTCAACCCATGAAATGAGCGTGCGGGTGCTCAGCAGGCCAGAGGGGCAGGATGCGCAAGTTGGGGATCGGCCGGGTCCCCCTCTACGAGCTGTCGATCCGACCGTCACCTAATCCAAACACTTTAATGGCTACTGGCAGCAAACCTGTAAAATCTCAAATGCTTTTTAAGGGGGTGTGAGTTCTTGAGGTTTGATGAGGGATAGGGGGCCAGTATAAGGGCCAAGTACCAGCACCCATCTCACATCTGTGCGCACACCCCCCCCGGCACCCCCTATTGCCGGGACCCCAATGCCGTCGGTCAAGTTCTCAGGCAATGCTCCGCCGATTGTGCCCAAACGAAGAAAAATACGACAGCAGCACATGCTTGAGCATAGCATGTGCTACCGTAACCCTCGATCTGGTCTGATCTTAGACTGGGAATGAACTCCGTATGCCTAAGTGAACCCACAAAACGAGCGTGCGGGCGCTCAGCCGAACAAAGGGGCGGGATGCGAAAGCCGAGTATCGGTCGGGTCCCGCTCTGCGTGCTGTCGATCCTACTGCCACAACCCTCGGTACGGTCCGATCTTAGACTATGAATTAACTCCGTATGCCTAAGCCAACCAACGAAATGAGCGGGCGGCCGGGCACTACACCGGCCAGAGAGACGGGATGCGCAAGCCATGGATCGATAGGGTGGTAGGTGAGTTTAGGCACATCTTCATATTTCTACGTGCCAATGCCATTTTTATGGCTTGTAAATTCATACAATGGTCCCTTAAGCCTTCACGTGAACTTTCATGGCAAGACGACTCGTTTTCTATTTTTCATAATTTTTGAAACTTTTTACGGTTCGGGATTTTTTAAAATTTTTTCGGAAGGAGTTTTGGCCCCAAACTTGGTAGACGCGATCCTTTTATTTTTGTTGGCATGCAGAAAAAAATTTAGCTAAAAACTCGAAGTGTACAATAATTTGTGAGCATTTGAAAAAAGCGTCCCCATTTTCAGACACTTTAATGACTACTGGCAGCAAATCTGTAAAATCTCAAATGCTCTTTAATGGGGTGTGAGTTCTCGAGGTTTGATGAGAGATAGGGGGCCAATATAAGGGCCAAGTACCAGCACCCATCGCACATCATGTGCGCACACCCCACCCCCGGCCCCCCGATCGTCGGAACCCCAATGCCGTCGGTTAGGTTCTACGACGATGCTCCGGCGATGGTGCCCTGGCAAAGAAAAATCTAGCACCAACACATGCTCGAGCCCAGCATGTGCTGCTGTAACCCTCGGTCTGGTCCGATCTTAGACTGGGAATGAACTCCGTATGCTTGGACTGGGAATGAACTTCGTATGCCTAAGTCAATCCACGAAATGAGCTGCGGGTGCTCAGCCGGCCAGAGGGGCGGGATGCGTAAGGCGGGGATCGATCGATTCTCCCTCTGCGTGCTGCCGATCTTGCTCCCGCAACCCTCGGTCCAGTCGATCCTAGACTGGGAATGAACTCTGTATGCCTAAGCTAACCGACGAAACGAGTGGGCAGGCGGACGGGCAGTTACTATGCCGGCCAGAGAGACGGGATGCGCAAGCTGTGGATCGATAGGGTGGTAGGTGGGTTTAGGCACATCTTCATATTTCTACATGCCAATGCCATTTTTATGGCTTGTAAATTCATATAATGTTTCCTTAAGCCTTCACGTGAAGTTTCATGGCAAGACAACTCGTTTTCTATTTTTCACGATTTTTGAAACCTTTTACGGTTCGAGATTTTTTTAAATTTTTTCGAAAGGAGTTTTCACCCCAATCTTGGTAGACGTGATCCTTGTATTTTTTGTTGGGATGCACAAAAAAATTCAGCTAAAAACTGAAAGTGTACAAGATTTTGTGACCATTTGAAAAAACTATCCCCATTTCAGACACTTTAATGGCTACTAGCAGCAAACCTGTAAAATCTCAAATGCTCTTTAAGGGGGTGTGAGTTCTCAAGGTTTGATGAGGGATAGGGGGCCAATATAAGGGCCAAGTACCAGCACCCATCACACATCATGTGCGCACACCCCCCGACCCCCCAATCATCAGAACCCCAATGTCACCGGTCAGGTTCTCCGACGATGGTGCCCCGGTAAAGAAAAATACGGCACCAGCACATTCCCGAGCCCAGCATGTGCTATCGCAACCCTCGATCCGATCTGATCTTAGACTGGGATTGAACTCCGTATGCTTAGACTGGGAATGAACTCCGTATGCCTAAGCCAACCTACGAAACGAGTGTGCGGGTGCTCAACCGGCAGAGGGGCAGGATGCGTAAACCGGGGATCGGTCGGGTCCCCCTCTGCGGGCTGCCGATCCTGCTACCGCAACCCTCAGTCCGGTTCAATCTTAGACTGGGAATGAACTCCGTATGTATAAGCCAACCGACGAAACGAGGGGGCGGGCAGTCGTGCACTACGCCGGCCAGAGAGACGGGATGCGCAAGCCGTCGATCGATAGGGTGTAGGTGGGTTTAGGCACATCTTCATATTTCTACGTGCCAATGCAATTTTTATGGCTTGTAAATTTATGCAATGGTCCCTTAAGCCTTCACGTGAAGTTTCATGGCAAGACGACTCGTTTTCTATTTTTCATGATTTTTCAAACTTTTATGGCTCGGGATTTTTTAAAATTTTTTCGGAAGGAGTTCTGGCCCTAAAATGTAGACGTGATCCTTGTATGTTTTTTGGCATGCACAAAAAAATTCAGCTAAAAACTCAGAGTGTACAAGATTTTGTGACCATTTGAAAAAAGTGTCCCCAATTCAGACACTTTAATGGCTACTGGCAGCAAACCTGTAAAATCTAAAATGCTCTTTAAGGGGGTGTGAGTTCTCGAGGTTTGATGAGGGATAGGGGGCCAATATAAGGGCCAAGTACCAGCACCCATCGTACATCATGTGCGCACACCCCCCAGGCCCCCCCGATCGCCGGAACCCCAATGCCGCCGGTCAGGTTCTCCGACGATGCTCGAGCGATGGTGTCTCAGTGAAGAAAAATGCGACACCAACACATGCCCGAGCCCAGCATGTGCTGCCGCAACCCTCGGTCTGGTCTGATCTTAGACTGGGAATGAACTCCGTATGCTTAGACTGGGAATGAACTCCGTATGCCTAAGTCAACCCACGAAATGAGCGTGCCGGTGCTCAGCCGACCAAAGGGGCGGGATGTGCAAGTCGTGGATCGGCCGGGTCCCCCTCTGACCAGAGAGACGGGATGCGCAAGCCGTGGATCGATGGGGTGGTAGGTGGGTTTAGGCACATCTTCATATTTCTGCATGCCAATGCCATTTTTATGGCTTGTAAATTCATACAATGGTCCCTTAAGCCTTCACGTTCAGTTTCATGGCAAGACGACTCGTTTTCTATTTTTCATGATTTTTGAAACTTTTTACGGTTCAAGATTTTTTAAAATTTTTTCTTAAGGAGTTTTGGCCCCAAACTTGGTATACGTGATCCTTGTATTTTAGTTGGCATGCACAAAAAACTTCAGCTAAAAACTCGAAGTGTACAAGATTTTGTGACCATTTGAAAAAAGTGTCCCATTTCAGACACTTTAATGGTTACTGGCAGCAAACCAGTAAAATCTCAAATGCTCTTTAATGGGGTGTGAGTTCTTGAGGTTTGATGAGGGATAGGGGGCCAATATAAGGGCCCAGTACCAGCACACACCGCAAATCATCTGCGCACACCCCCTCGGCCCCCCCGATCACCGGAACCCCAATGCCGCCGGTCAGGTTCTCCGGGGATGCTCCGACGATGGCGCCTCGACGAAGAAAAATACGGCACCAACACATGCCTGAGCCCAGCATGTGCTGCCGTAACCCTCGGTCTGGTCCGAGCTTAGACTGGGAATGAACTCCGTATGCTTAGACTGGGAATGAACTCTGTATGCCTAAGTCAACCCACGAAACGAGCGTGCGGGTGCTCAGTCGGCCAGAGGGGCAGGATGCGAAAGTCGAGGATCGACCGGGTCCCCCTCTACGTGCGGCCGATCCTGCTACCACAACCCTCGATCCGGTCTGATCTTAGACTGGGAATGAACTCCGTATGCCTAAGCCAACCGATGAAACGAGCTGATGAGCGGGCGGGCTCTACGTCGGCCAGAGAGACAGGATACACAAGCCGTGGATCGATAGGGTGGTAGGTGGGTTTAGGCACATCTTCATATTTCTACGTGCAATGCCATTTTTATGGCTTGTAAATTCATACAATGGTCCCTTAAGCCTTCACGTGAAGTTTTATGGCAAGACGACTCGTTTTTTATTTTTCACAATTTTCAAAACTTTTTACGGTTCAGGATTTTTTAAAATTTTTTCGGAAGGAGTTTAGGTCCCAAACTTGGTAGACGTGATCCTTGTATTTTTTTTGGCACGCACAAAAAATTTTTGCTAAAAACTCGAAGTGTACAAGATTTTGTGACCATTTGAAAAGAGTGTCCCCATTTCAGACACTTTAATGGCTACTGGCAACAAACCTGTAAAATCTCAAATGCTTTTTAAGGGGGTGTGAGGTCTCGAGGTTTGATAAGGGATAGGGGGATAATATAAGGGCCAAGTACCAGCACCTATCGCACATCATGTGCGCACACCGCCCTCGGCCCCCCCGATCGCCAGAACCCCAATGCCGTCGGTCTGGTTCTCTGGCGATGCTCCAGCGATGTTGCCCCGACGAAGAAAAATGCGGCACCAACACATGCTCGAGCCCAACATGTGCTGCTGCAGCCCTCGGTCTGATCTGATCTTAGACTGGGAATGAACTTCGTATGCTTAGACTGGGAATGAACTCCGTATGCCTAAGTTAACCCATGAAATGAGCATGCGAGCGCTCAGTCAGCCAGAGGGGCGGGATGCACAAGCCGGGGATCGGCCAGGTCCCCATTTGTGTGCTACCGATCCTATTGCCGTAACCCTCGATCCAGTCCAATCTTAGACTGGGAATGAACTCCGTATGCCTAAGCCAATTGATGAAACGAGCGAGCGGACGGGCGGGCGGGCACTACGCCTGCTACAGAGACGGGATGCGCAAGCCGTGGATCGATATGGTGGTAGGTGGATTTAGGCACATCTTCATATTTCTGCTTTCCAATGCCAGTTTTGTGGCTTGTAAATTCATACAATGGTCCCTTAAGCCTTCACGTGAAGTTTCATGGCAAGACGACTCGTTTTTTATTTTTCATGATTTTTGAAACTTTTTGCCGCTCGGGATTTTTTAAAATTTTTTCAGAAGGATTTTTGGCCCCAAACTTGGTAGACGTGATCCTTGTATTTTTGTTGGCATGCATAAAAAATTCACCTAAAAACTCAAACTCTACAAGATTTTGTGACCATTTGAAAAAAGTGTCCCCATTTCAGACACTTTAATGGCTACTGGCAGCAAAACGGTAAAATCTCAAATGCTCTTTAAGGGGGTGTGAGTTCTTGAGGTTTGATGAGGGATAGGGGGCCAATATAAGGGCCAAGTACCAGCACCCATCGCACATCATGTGTGCACACCCCCTGCCCCCCGATTGTCGGAACCCCATTGTCGCCTGTCAGGTTCTCCGGTGATGCTCCGGCGATGGTGCCCCGGCAAAGAAAAATGTGGCACCAGCACATGCCCGAGCCCAGCAAGTGCTCCCGTAACCCTCGGTCCGGTCTGATCTTAGGCTGGGAATGAATTTCGTATGCTTAGACTGGGAATGAACTCCGTATGCCTAAGTCAACCCACGAAACGAGCGTGCTTGTGCTCAGCCGGCCAAAGGGGCGGGATGCGCAAGCCGGGGATCGGTTGGGTCCCACTCTACGTGTTAACGATCCTGCTACCGCAACCCTTGGTCCTGTCTGATCTTAGACTGGGAATGAACTCTGTATGCCTAAGCCAACCGACGAAACGAGCAGGTTGGCGGGCGGGCGGGCGGGCACTATGCCGGCCAGAGAAACGGGATGCGCAAGCTGTTGATCGATAGGGTGGTGGGTGGGTTTAGGCGCATCTTCATATTTTTGCATGCCAATGCCATTTTTATGGCTTGTAAATTCATACAGTTGTCCCTTAAGCCTTCACGTGAAGTTTCATGGCAAGACGTCTCGTTTTCTATTTTTCACGATTTTTGAAAATTTTTATGGTTCGGGAATTTTCACAATTTTTTCAGAAGGAGTTTTGGCCCCAAACTTGGTAGACCTTATCCTTGTATTTTTTTTGGCATGCACAAAAAAATTCAGCCAAAAACTCGAAGTGTACAAAATTTTGTGACCATTTGAAAAAAGTGTCCCCATTTTAGACACTTTAATGGCTACTGGCAGTAAACCTGTAAAATCTCAAATGCTATTTAAGGGGGTGTGAGTTCTTGAGGTTTGATGAGAGATAGGGGCCCAATATAAGGGCCAAGTACAGCACCCATCACACATCATGTGCGCACACCCACCCCCGGCTCCCCTAATCACCGGAACCCCAAATTCCACCGGTCAGATTCTCCGACGAAGCTCCTACGATGGCGCCCCGACAAAGAAAAATACGGCACCATCACATGCTCGAGCCCAGCATGTGCTGCAGCAACCCTCGGTCCGGTCCGATATTAGACTGGGAATGAACTCCGTATGCTTAGATTGGAATGAACTCCGTATGCCTAAGTCAACCCACGAAACGAGCGTACGGGCGCTCAGCCTGCCAGAGGGGCGGGATGCGCAAGCCGGGGATCGATCGGGTCCCCCTCTGCGTGCTACCAATCTTGCTACTGTAACCCTCAGTCTGATCTGATCTTAGAGTGGGAATGAAGTCCATATGCCTAAGCCAACCGACGAAACGAGCGAGCGGGTAGGCAGGCACTACGTCGGCCAGAGAGATGGGATGCGCAAGCCGTGGATCGATAGGGTGGTAGGTGGGTTTAGGCACATCTTCATATTTCTGCGTGCCAATGCCATTTTTATGGCTTGTAAATTCATACAGTGGTCCTTTAGGCCTTCACGTGAAGTTTCATGGCAAGACGACTCGTTTTCTATTTTTCACGATTTTTGAAACTTTTTACGGTTCAGGATTTTTTAAAATTTTTTCAGAAGGATTTTTGGCCCCAAACTTGGTAGACATGATCCTTGTATTTTTTTTGGCATGTACAAAAAAATTCAGCTAAAAACTCCTAGTGTACAAGATTTTGTGACCATTTGAAAAAAGTGTCCCCATTTTAAACACTTTAATTGCTACTGGCAGCAAACCTGTAAAATCTCAAATGCTCTTTAAGGGGGTATGAGTTCTTGAGGTATGATGAGGGATAGGGGCCCAATATAAGGGCCTAGTACCAGCACCCATCGCACTTCATGTGCGGCCAACCCCCCGGCCCCCTCGATCGCCGGAACCCCAATGCCACCGGTCAAGTTCTCCAGCAATGCTCCGACGATGGTGCCCTGGCGAAGAAAAATGTGGCACCAGCACATGCCCAAGCCGAGCATGTGCTGCCGCAACCCTCAGTCTGGTATGATCTTAGACTAGGAATGAGTATGCTTAGACTGGGAATGAACTCCGTATGCCTAAGTCAACCAATGGAATGAGCGTGCGGGCGCTCAGCCGGCCAGTGGGGTGGGATGCACAAACCGAGGATCGGCCGGGTCCCCCTCTGCGTGCTGTCGATCCTGCTATCACAACCCTCGGCTTGGTCCAATCTTAGATTGGGAATCAACTTTGTATGCCTAAGCCAACCGATGAAACGAGCGGGCGGGCGGGCGTGAGGGCACTACGGCGGCCAGAGAGACGGGATGTGCAAGTTGTGGATCGATAGGGTGGTAGGTGGGTTTAGGCACATCTTCATATATCTACGTGCCAATGCCATTTTTATGGCTTGTAAATTTATACAATGGTCCTTTAAGCCTTCACGTGAAGTTTCATGGCAAGACGACTCATTTTCTATTTTTCACGATTTTCAAAACTTTTTGCGGTTCGGGATTTTTTAAAATTTTTTCAGAAGGAGTTTTGGCCCCAAACTTGGTAGACGTGATCCTTGTATTTTTATAGGGATGCACAAAAAAATTCAGCTAAAAACTCGAAGTGTACAAGATTTTGTGACCATTTGAAAAAAATGTCCCCATTTCAGACACTTTAATGGCTACTGGTAGCAAACCTGTAAAATCTCAAATGCTCTTTAAGGGGGTATGAGTTCTCACGGTTTGATGGGGGATAGGGGGCCAATATAAGGGCCAAGTACCAACACCCATCATACATCATGTGCGCACACCCCTCGGCGCCCCCGATCGTCGGAACCCCAATGCCATCGGTCAGGTTCTCTGGCGATGCTCCGGCGATGGTGCCCCGGTGAAGAAAAATGCGGCACCAGCACATGCCCGAGCCCAGCATGTGCTGCAAACAACCCTCGGTCCGGTCGAACTTAGATTGGGAATGAACTCTATATGCTTAGACTGGGAATGAACTCTATATGCTTAGACTGGGAATGAAATCCGTATGCCTAAGTCAACCCACGAAACGAGCCTGCGGGCACTCAGCCGCCCAGAGGGGCGGGATGCGCAAGCTGGGGATCGGCCGGGTCCCCCTCCACGTGCTGTCGATCCTACTGCTGCAGCCCTAAGTCCAGTCCGATCTTAGACTAGGAATGAACTCCGTATGCCTAAGCCAACCGATGAAACAAGCGGGCGGGCGGGCGGGCACTACGCCGGCCAGAGGACGGGATGCGTGAGCTGTGGATCGATAGGGTTGTATGTGGGTTTAGGCACATCTTCATATTTCTGCATGCCAATGCCATTTTTTTGGCTTGTAAATTCATACAATGGTCCCTTAAGCCTTCACATGAAGTTTCATGGCAAGACAACTCGTTTTCTATTTTTCATGATTTTTGAAACTTTTTGAGTTTCATGATTTTTTAAAAATTTTTTGAAAGGAGTTTTGGCCCCAAACTTGGTAGACGTGATCCTTGTATTTTTGTCGGTATGCACAAAAAAATTCAGCTAAAAACTCGAAGTGTACAAGATTTTGTGACCATTTGAAAAAAGTGTCCCCATTTCAGACACTTTAATGGCTATTGGCAGCAAACCTGTAAAATCTCAAATGCTCTTTAAGGGGGTGTGAGTTCTCGAGGTTTGATGAGGGATAGGGGGCCAATATAAGGGCCAAGTACCACCACCCATCGCACATCATGTGTGCACACCCCCGGCACCTACAATCGTCGTAACCCCAATGCTGTAGGTCAGGTTCTTCGACGATGCTCCGGCGACGGTGCCCCGGTGAAGAAAAATGTGGCACCAGCACATGTCCGAGCCCAGCATGTGCTGCCGCAACCCTCAGTCCAGTTCGATCTTAGACTGGGAATGAACTCCGTGTGCCTAAGTCAACCCACGAAACGAGCGTGTGGGCACTCAGCCGGCCAGAGGGACGGGATGCGCAAGCTGGGGATCGGCTGGGTCCCCCTCTGCGTGCTGCCAATCCTACTGCCGCAGCCCTCAGTCCGGTCCAATCTTAGAATGGGAATGAACTCCGTATGCCTAAGCCAATCGATGAAACGAGCGGGCGGGCGGGCACTACGCCGGCCAGAGAGATGGGATGCGCGAGCCGTGGATCGATAGGGTGGTAGGTGGGTTTAGGCACATCTTCATATTTCTGCATGCCAATGCCATTTTTTTGGCTTGTAAATTCATACAATGGTCCCTTAAGCCTTCACATGAAGTTTCATGGCAAGACGACTCGTTTTCTATTTTTTACGATTTTTGAAACTTTTTGCGGTTCGGGATTTTTTAAAATTTTTTCGAAAGGAGTTTTAGCCCCAAACTTGGTAGACGTGATCCTTGTATTTTTGTTGGCATGCACAAAACAATTCAGCTAAAAACTCGAAGTGTACAAGATTTTGTGACCGTTTGAAAAAAGTGTCCCCATTTCAGACACTTTAATTGCTATTGGTAGCAAACTTGTAAAATCTCAAATGCTCTTTAAGGGGGTGTGAGTTCTCGAGGTTTGATGAGGGATAAGGGGCCAATACAAGGGCCAAGTACCAGCACCCATCGCACATCATGTGTACACACCCCCCAACCCCACCGATCGCCAGAACCCCAATGCCGCCGGTCAGGTTCTCCGGCGATGGTGCCCCGATGAAGAAAAATATGGCACCAGCACATGCCCGAGCCCAGCATTTGTTGCGACAACCCATTTCGGATACTTTAATGGCTACTGGCAGCAAACTTGTAAAATCTCAAATGCTCTTTAAGGGGGTGTGAGTTCTCGAGGTTTGATGAAGGATATGGGGCCAATATAAGGGCCAAGTACCAGCACCCATCGCACATCATGTGCGCACAATCCCCACCCCCGGCCCCCCCGATCGTCAGAACCCTAATGCCGCCGGTCAGGTTCTCCGGTGATGCTTCGGTGATGGCGCCCAGCATGTGCTGCCGCAACCCTCGGTCTGATCCGATCTCAGACTAGGAATGAACTCCGTAAGCTTAGACTGGGAATGAACTCCGTATGCCTAAGTCAACCCATGACTCGTTTTCTATTTTTTATGATTTTCAAAACTTTTTATGGTTTGGGATTTTTTAAAATTTTTTCGAAAGGAGTTTTGGCCCCAAACTTGGTAGATGTGATCCTTGTATTTTTGTTGGCATGCACAAAATGATTCAGCTAAAAACTCGAAGTGTACAAGATTTTGTGACCATTTGAAAAAAGTGTCCCCATTTCAAACACTTTAATGGCTACTGGCAGCAAACCTGTAAAATCTCAAATGCTCTTTAAGGGGGTGGTAGGTGGGTTTAGGCACATCTTCATATTTCTGCATGCCAATGCCACTTTTATGGCTTGTAAATTCATACAATGGTCCCCTAAGCCTTCATGTGAAGTTTCATGGCAAGACGACTCATTTTCTATTTTTCACGTGTGCACATCATGTGTACAAGATTTTCTGACCATTTGAAAAAAGCGTCCCCATTTCAGACACTTTAATGGCTCCTGTAGCAAACCTGTAAAATGTCAAATGCTCTTTAAGGGGGTGTAAGTTCTTGAGGTTTGATGCGGGATAGGGGGCCCATATAAGGGCCAAGTACCAGCACCCATCACACATCATGTGCGCACACCCCCCCGGCCCCCCCGATTGTGACAATTTGAAAAAAATGTCCCCATTTCAGGCACTTTAATGGCTACTGGCAGCAACCTATAAAATCTAAAATGCTATTTAAGGGGGTTTGAGTTCTCGAGGTTTGATAAGGGATAGGGGGCCAATATAAGGGCCAAGTACCAGCACCCATCGCACATCATGTGCGCACAACCCCCACCCCTGGCCCCCCCGATCGTCGGAACCCTAATGCCGCCGGTCAGGTTCTCTGATGATGCTCCGGTGATAGTGCCCCGACAAAGAAAAATGCCACACCAGCACATGCCGGAGCCCAGCATGTGCTACCGCAACCCTCGGTCCGGTCCGATCTTAGACTAGGAATGAACTCCGTAACCTTAGATTGGGAATGAACTCTGTATGCCTAAGTCAACCCATGACTCATTTTCTATTTTTTATGATTTTCAAAACTTTTTATGGTTCGGGATTTTTTAAAATTTTTTTGAATGGAGTTTTAGCCCCAAACTTGGTAGACGTGATCCTTGTATTTTTGTTGGCATGCACAAAACAATTCAGCTAAAAACTCGAAGTGTACAAGATTTTGTGACCGTTTGAAAAAAGTGTCCCCATTTCAGACACTTTAATTGCTATTGGTAGCAAACTTGTAAAATCTCAAATGCTCTTTAAGGGGGTGTGAGTTCTCGAGGTTTGATGAAGGATATGGGGCCAATATAAGGGCCAAGTACCAGCACCCATCGCACATCATGTGCGCACACCCCCCGGCCCCCCCCGATCATCGGAACCCCAATGCCATCGGTCAGGTTCTCTGGTGATGCTCCGACGATGATGCCCCGACAAAGAAAAATGTGGCACCAGTGCATGTTCGAGCCCAGCATGTGCTGCTACAACCCTCGGTCTGATCCGATCTTAGACTGGGAATGAACTCCGTATGCCTAAGTCAACCCATGAAACGAGGGTACGGGTGCTCAGCCGGCCAGAGGGGCGGGATGCGCAAGTCGGGGATCGGTCGAGTCCCCCTATGCGTTCTGCCAATCTTGCTTCCAAAACCCTCGATCCGGTCTGATCTTAGACTGGGAATGTACTCTATATGCCTAAGCCAACCGACGAAATGAGCGGGCGAGCGGGCAGGCGAGCACTACGTCGGCCAGAGGGACGAGATGCGCAAGCCGTGGATCGATAGGGTGGTAGGTGGGTTTAGGCACATCTTCATATTTCTATGTGCCAATGCCATTTTTATGGCTTGTAAATTAATACAATGGTCCCTTAAGCCTTCACGTGAAGTTTCATGGAAAGATGACTCGTTTTCTATTTTTCACGATTTTTGAAACTTTTTGTGGTTCGGGATTTTTTAAATTTTTTCTGGAAGGAGTTTGGCCCCAAACTTGGTGGACGTAATCCTTGTATTTGTTTTGGCATGCACAAAAAAATTCAGCTACAAACTCGAAGTTTACAAGATTTTGTGACCATTTGAAAAAAGTGTGCCCATTTGAGCATTTGAGATTTTACAGGTTTGCTGCCAGTAGCCAGTAAAGTGTCTCAAATGGGGACACTTTTTTCAAATTGTCAAAAAATCTTGTACACTTTGAGTTTTTAGCTGAATTTTTTTGTGCATGCCAACAAAAATACAAGGATCACGTCTACCAAGTTTGGAGCCAAAACTCCTCCCGAAGAAATTTTAAAAAATCCCTAACCGCAAAAAGTTTCAAAAATCCTGAAAAATAGAAATCGAGTCGTCTTGCTATGAAACTTCACGTGAAGGCTTAAGGGAAAATTGTATGAATTTACAAGCCATAAAAATGGCATTGGCAACGCAGAAATATGAAGATGTGCCTAAACCCACCTACCACCCTATCGATCCACAGCTTGCGCATCCCGTCTCTCTGGCCGGCGTAATGCCCGCCCGCCCGCCCGCCCGCTCATTTCGTCGGTTGGCTTAGGCGTACGGAGTTCATTTCCAGTCTAAGATCAGCCCAGACCGAGGGTTGCGGCAGCAGGATCGGCAACACGCAGAGGGGGACCCGGCCGATCCCCGGCTTGCGCATCCCGCCCCTCTAGCCGGCTGAGCACCCGCACGCTCGTTTCATGGGATGACTTAGGCATACGAAGTTCATTCCCAGTCTAAGCATACGGAGTTCATTCCCAGTCTAAGATCGGACCGGACTGAGGGTTACGGCAGCACATGTTGGGCTTGAGCATGTGTCGGTGTCGCATTTTTCTTCACCGGGGCACCATCACCGGAGCATCGCCGCAGAACCTGACCGGCGGCATTGGGGTTCCGACGATCAGAGGGGCCGGGGGGTGTGTGCACATGATGTGCAATGGATGGTGGTACTTGGCCCTTATATTGGCCCCCTATCCCTCATCAAACCTCGAGAACTCACACCCCCTTAAAGAGCATTTGAGATTTTACAGGTTTGCTGCCAGTAGCCATGAAAGTGTCTGAAATGGGGACACTTTCTTAAAATGGTCACAAAATCTTGTACACTTTGAGTTTTTAGCTGAATTTTTTTGTGCATGCTAACAAAAATACAAGGATCACGTCTACCAGGTTTGGGGCCAAAAATCCTTCCGAAAAAATTTTAAAAAATCCCGAACCATAAAAAGTTTCAAAAATCGTGAAAAATAGGAAATGAGTCGTCTTGCTATGAAACTTCACGTGAAGGCTTAAGGGACCATTGTATGAATTTACAAGCCATAAAAATGGCATTGGCACGCAGAAATATGAAGATGTGCCTAAACCCACCTACCAACCTATCGATCCACGACTTGCGCATCACGTCTCTCTGGCTGGCGTAGTGCCCGTCTACCCGCTCGCCTGCTCGTTTCGTCGGTTGGCTTAGGTATACGGAGTTCATTCCCAATCTAAGATCGGACCAAACCGAGGGTTGCGTTAGCAGGATCGATAGGACGTGGAGGGGGACCGGCCGATCCCCGGCTTGTGCATCCTGCCCCTCTAGCCGTTGAGCGCCCGCACACTTGTTTCGTGGGTTGACTTAGGCATACGGAGCTCATTCCCAGTCTAAGCATACGGAGTTCATTCCCAATCTAAGATCGGACCGGACCGAGGGTTCCGGCAGCACATGCTGGGCTTGGGCATGTGCTGGTGCTGCATTTTTCTTCACCGAGGCACCATAACCGGAGCATTGCCAGAGAACCTGATCGACGACGTTGGGGTTCCGACGATTGGGGGGGCCGTGGGGGGTGTGTGCACATGATGTGCGATTGGTGCTGGTACTTGGCCCTTATATTGGCCCCCTATCCCCCATCAAACCTCGAGAACTCACACCCCCTTAAAGAGCATTTGAGATTTTACAGTTTTGCTACCAGTAGCAATTAAAGTGTCTGAAATGGGGACACTTTTTTCAAATGGTCACGAAATCTTGTACACTTCGAGTTTTTAGCTGAATTTTTTGTGCATGCCAACAAAAATAAAAGGATCATGTATACCAAGTTTGGGGCCAAAAATCCTTCCAAAAAAATTTTAAAAAATCTCGAACCACAAAAAGTTTCAAAAATCGTGAAAAATAAAAAACGAGTCGTCTTGCCATGAAACTTCACGTGAAGGCTTAAGGGACCTTTGTGTGAATTTACAAGCCATAGAAATGGCATTGGCACGTAGAAATATGAAGATTTGCCTAAACCCACCTACCACCCTATCGATCCACGACTTGCGCATCCCGTCTCTCTGGCCGACGTAGTGCCCACCCGTCCGCCCGCTCGTTCGTTTTGTCGGTTGGCTTATGCATACGGAGTTCATTCCCAGTCGATTGGCTTAGGCATAAGGAGTTCATTACCAGTCTAAGATTGGACCGGACTGAGGGTTACGACAGCAGGATCAGCAGCACGCTGAGGGGGACCCGACCGATCCCCGACTTGCGCATCCCACCCCTTTGGCCGGCTGAGCCCCCGTACACTCGTTTCGTGGGTTGACTTAGGCATACGAGTTCATTCCCAGTCTAAGCATACGGAGTTCAATCCCAGTCTATGATCGGACCGAACTGAGGGTTGCGGCAGCAGATGCTGGGCTCGGGCATGTGTTGGTACCACATTTTTCTTCACCGGTGCACCATCGTCGGACCATCACCGGAGAACCTGACCGGTGCCATTGGGGTTCCAGAGGTCGAGGGGGCCGGGGGGTGTGCGCACATGATGTGCGATGGGTGCTGGTACTTGGCCCTTATATTGGCCCCCTATCCCTCATCAAACCTCGAGAACTCATACCCCTTAAAAAGCATTTGAGATTTTACAAGTTTGCTGCCAGTAGCCATTAAAGAGTCTGAAATGGGGACACTTTTTTCAAATGGTCACAAAATCTTGTACACTTCGAATTTTTAGCTGAATTTTTTTGTGCATGCCAACAGAAATACAAGGATCACATTTACCAAGTTTTGGGGTCAAAAATCCTTTCGAAAAAATTTTAAAAAATCCCGAACCGTAAAAAGTTTCAAAAATCAAGAAAAATAGAAAATGAGTCGTCTTGCCATGAAACTTCACGTGAAGGTTTAAGGGACCATTGTATGAATTTACAAGCCATAAAAATGGCATTGGCATGCAGAAATATGAAGATGTGCCTAAACCCACCTACCACCCTATTGATCCATGGCTTGCGCTTCCCGTCTCTCTAGCCTACATAGTGCCCGCCCGCCCACCCGCCCGTTCGTTTTGTCGGTTGGCTTATGCATACGGAGTTCATTCCCAGTCTAAGATTGGACCAAACTAAGGGTTTTAGCAGCAGGATCGGCAGCACGTAGAGGGGGACCCGACCGATCCTCGGCTTGCGCATCCCGCCACTCTGGCCGAATGAGCACCCGTACGCTCGTTTTATGGGTTGAATTAGGCATACGAAGTTCATTCCCAGTCTAAGATCGGATCGGACCGAGGGTTGCGACAACACATGCTGGGCTCGGGCATGTGCTGGTGCCGTATATTTCTTCATCGGTGCACCATCGCTGGAGCATCACCGGAGAACCTGACCGGTGGCATTGGGGTTCCGGTGATCGGTGGGGTCTGGGGGTTATGCGCACATGATGTGCGATGGGTGCTGGTACTTACGCTTATATTGGCCCCCTATCCCTCATCAAACCTCGAGAACTCATACCCCTTAAAGAGCATTTGAGATTTTACAGGTTTGCTGGCAGTAGCCATTAAAGTGTCTGAAAATGGGGATACTTTTTTCAAATGGTCACAAAATCTTGTACACTTCGACTTTATAGCTGAATTTTTTTGTGAATGCCAAAAAAAATACTAGGATCACGTATACCTTGTTTGGGGCTAAAACGCCCTCCGAAAAAATTTTAAAAAATCCTGAACCACAAAAAGTTTCCAAAATCGTGACAAATAAAAAACGAGTCGTCTTGCCATGAAACTTCACGTGAAGGCTTAAGGGAAAATTGTATGAATTTACAAGCCATAAAAATGGCATTGGCATGCAGAAATATGAAGATGTGCCTAAACTCACCTACCACCTTATCGATCCACGGCTTGCGCATCCCGTCTCTCTGGCCAGCGTAGTGCCCTCCCGCCCGCCCGCTCGTTTCGTCTCTTGGCTTAGGCATACGGAGTTCATTCCCAGTCTAAGATTGGACTGGACCGAGGGTTACGATAGCAGGATTGGCAGCACACAGAAGGGGACCCGACCGATCCCCGACCTTCGCATCCCGCCCCTCTGGCTGGCTGAGCGCCCGCACGCTCGTTTCGTGGGTTGACTTAGGCATATGGAGTTCATTCCCAGTCTAAGCATACGGAGTTCATTCCCAGTCTAAGATCGGACAGACCGAGGGTTGCGATAGCACATGCTGGGCTCGGGCATGTTCTGGTGCCGCATTTGTCTTCATCGGGGCACCATCATCGGAGCATCGTCGGAGAACCTGACCGACGGCATTAGGGTTCCGGCGATCGGGGGGGGCCGGGGGGGTGTGCGCACATGATGTGTGATGGGTGCTGGTACTTGGCCCTTATATTGGCCCCCTATCCCTCATCAAACCTCTAGAACTCACACCCCCTTAAAGACCATTTGAGATTTTACAGGTTTTCTGCCAGTAGCCATTAAAGTGTCTGAAATGGGACACTTTTTTCAAATGGTCACAAAATCTTGTACATTTCGAGTTTTTGGCTGAATTTTTTGGTGCATGCCAAAAAAAATACAAGGATCACGTCTACCAAGTTTGGGGCCAAAACTCGTTCTGAAAAAATTTTAAAAAATCCCGAACCACTAAAAGTTTCAAAAATCATCAAAAATAAAAAACGAGCCGTCTTATCATTAAACTTCAAGTGAAGTCTTAAGGGACCATTGTATGAATTTACAAGCCATAAAAATGGCATTGGCATGCAGAAATATGAAGATGTGCCTAAACCCACCTACCACCCTATCGATCCACGGCTTGCGCATCCCGTCTCTCTGGCCGGCATAGTGCCCACCCGCCCTCTCGCCCGCTCGTTTCGTCGGTTGGTTTAGGCATACAGAGTTCATTCCCAGTCTAAGACCAGACCGGACCGAGGGTTGCGGCAGCATATGCTAGGCTCGGGCATGTGCTGGTACCGCATTTTTCTTCACTGGTGCACCATCGTCGGAGCATCATCGGAGAACCTGACCGGCGGCATTGGGGTTCCAGTGATCGATGGGGTCGGGGGGGTTGTGCGCACATGATGTGCGATGGGTGCTGGTACTTGGCCCTTATATTGGCCCCCTATCCCTCATGAAACCTCGAGAACTCACACCCCCTTAAAGAGCATTTGAGATTTTACAAGTTTGCTGCTAGTAGCCATTAAAGTGTCTGAAATGGGGACACTTTTTTCAAATAGTCACAAAATCTTGTACACTTTGAGTTTTTAGCTGAATTTTTTTGTGCATGCCAAAAGAAATACAAGGATCACGTCTACCAAGTTTGGGGCCAAAACTCCTTCCAAAAAAATTTTAAAAAATCCTGAACCGCAAAAAGTTTTGAAAATCGTGAAAAATAGAAAACGAGTCGTCTTGTCATGAAACTTCACATGAAGGCTTAAGGGACCATTGTATGAATTTACAAGCAATAAAAATGGAATTGGAATGCAGAAATATGAAGATGTGCCTAAACCCACCTACCACCCTATTGATCCACAGCTTGCGCATCCCGTCTCTTTGGCCGGCGTAGTGCCCGCTTGCCTGCCCGCTCGTTTCCTCGGTTTGCTTAGGCATACGGAGTTCATTCCCAGTCTAAGGTTAGACCGGACTGAGGGTTGCGATAGTAGGATCGGCAGCATGCAGAGGGGACCCGACCGATCCTCGGCTTGTGCATCCCGCCCCTCTGGCCGGCTGAGCGCCCGCACGCTCGTTTCGTGGGTTGACTTAGGCATACGGAGTTCATTCCCAATCTAAGTATACGGAGTTCATTCCCAGTCTAAGATCGGACCAGACCGAGGGTTGCGGCAGCACATGCTAGGCTCAGGCATGTGCTGATGCCGCATTTTTCTTCGTCGAGGCACCATCACCGGAGCATCGCCGGAGAACCTGACCGGCGGCATTAGGGTTTTCGACGATCGGGGTGCCGGGGGGGTGTGCGCACATGATGTACGATGGGTGCTGGTACATGGCCCTTATATTAGCCCCCTATCCCTCATCAAACCTCGAGAACTCACTCCCCCCTAAAGAGCATTTGAGATTTTACAGGTTTGCTGCCAGTAGCCGTTAAAGTGTCTGAAATGGGGACACTTTTTTCAAATGGTCACAAAATCTTGTACACTTCGACTTTTTAGCTGAATTTTTTTGTCCATGCCAAAAAAAATAAAAGGATCACGTCTACCAAGTTTGGGTCCAAAACTCCTTTCGAAAAAATTTTAAAAAATCCCTAACCGTAAAAAGTTTCAAAAATTGTGAAAAATAGAAAACGAGTCGTCTTGCAATGAAACTTCACGTGAAGGCTTAAGGGACCATTGTATGAATTTACAAGCCATAAAAATAGCATTGGAACACAGAAATATGAAGATGTGCCTAAACCCACCTACCACCCTATCGATCCACGGCTTGCGCATCCCGTCTCTCTGGCCGACGCAGTGCCCGCCCGCCCGCCCGCTCGCTTGTTTCGTCGGTTGGCTAAGCCATACGAAGTTCATTCCAAGTCTAAGATCGAACCAAACTGAGGGTTGCAGTAGCAGGATCGACAGCACGCAGAAAGGGACACGGCCGATCCTCAGCTTGTGCATCCCGCCCCTCTGGCCGGTTGAGCGCCCGCACGCTCATTTCATGGGTCGACTTAGGGTTACGGAGTTCTTTCCCAGTCTAAGCATATGAAGTTCATTCCCAGTCTAAGATCAGACCAGACCGAGGTTTGCGGCAACACATGCTGGGCTCGGGCATGTGCTGGTGCCACATTTTTCTTCGTCGGGACACCATCGTCGGAGCATCGCCGAGAACCTGACCGGTGGCATTGGGGTTCCGGCGATCGGGGGGGCCGAGGGGGGGTGTGCGCACATGATGTGCGATGGGTGCTGGTACTTGTCCCTTATATTGGCCCCCTATCCCTCATCAAACCTCGAGAACTCACACCCCCTTAAAGAGCATTTGAGATTTTACAGGTTTGCTGCCAGTAGCAATTAAAGTGTCTAAAATAGGGACACTTTTTTCAAATGGTCACAAAATCTTGTACACTTCGAGTTTTTAGCTGAATTTTTTTTTGCATGCCAACAAAAATAAAAGGATCATGTCTACCAAGTTTGGGGCCAAAACTCCTTTCGAAAAAATTTTAAAAAATCCCGAACCGTAAAAAGTTTCAAAAATCATGAAAAATAGAAAACGAGTCGTCTTGCCGTGAAACTTCACGTGAAGGCTTAAGGGACCATTGTATGAATTTACAATCCATAAAAATAGCATTGGCGCACAGAAATATGAAGATGTGCCTAAACCCACCTACCACCCTATCGATCCACGGCTTGCGCATCCCGTCTCTCTGGCCGGCGTAGTGCCTGCCCGCCTGCCCTCCCGCTCGTTTCGTTGGTTCCCTTAGGCATACGGAGTTCATTCATAGTCTAAGATCAGACCAGACCGAGGGTTGTGGCAGCAAGATCGGCAATACATAGAGGGGGACCCGGCAGATCTTCGGCTTGCGCATCCCGCCCCTCTGGCCGGCTGAGCACCCGTACGCTCGTTTCGTGGGTTGACTTAGGCATACGGAGTTCATTCCCAGTCTAAGCATACGAAGTACATTCCCAGTCTATGATCAGACCAAACCGAGGGTTATGGTAGCACATGCTGGGCTCAGGCATGTGCTGGTGTTGCATTTTTCTTCGTCAGGACACCATCGCCGGAGCACCGCCAGAGAACCTGACCGACGGCATTGTGGTTCCAACGATCGGGGGGGCCGGGGGGTGTGCGCACATGATGTGCGATGGGTGCTGGTAGTTGGCCCTTATATTGGCCCCCTTTCCCTCATCAAACCTCGAGAACTCAGACCCCCTTAAAGATCATTTGAGATTTTACAGGTTTGCTGCCAGTAGCTATTAAAGTGTTCGAAATGGGGACACTTTTTTCAAATGGTCACAAAATCTTGTACACTTCGAGTTTTTGGCTGAATTTTTTTGTGCATGCCAATAAAAATACAAGGATCCCTTCTACCAATTTTAGGGCCAAAACTCCTTCCGAAAAAAATTTTAAAAAATCCCGCAACGCAAAAAGTTTCAAAAATCATGAAAAATAGAAAACGAGTCGTCTTGCCATGAAACTTCACGTGAAGGCTTAAGGGACCATTATATGAATTTACAAGCCATAAAAATGGCATTGGCAAGCAGAAAAATGAAGATGTGCCTAAACCCACCTACCACCCTATCGATCCACGGCTTGCGCATCTCGTCTCTCTGTACGGCTAAGTGCCCGCCTGCCCGCCCGCTCGTTTCGCCGGTTGGCTTAGGCATACAGAGTTCATTCCCAGTCTAAGATTGGACCAGACAGAGGGTTGCGGTAGCAGGATTGATAGCACGTAGAGGGGGACCCGACCGAACCATGGCTTGCGCATCCCACCCCTCTGGCCGGCTGAGCGCCCGCACGCTCGTTTCGTGGGTTGACTTAGGCATACGGAGTTCATTCCCAGTCTAAGATCGGATCGAACTGAGGGTTGCGGCAGCACATGCTAGGGCTCGGGCATGTGCTGGTGCCGCATTTTTCTTCATCGGGGCACCATCATCGAAGCATCGTCGGAGAACCTTACCGGCGGCATTGGGGTTCCGATGATCGGGGGGGCCGAGGGGGGGTGTGCGCACATGATGTGCGATGGGTGCTGGTACTTGGCCCTTATATTCACCCCCAATCCCTCATCAAACCTCGAGAACTCACACCCCCTTACAGAGCATTTGAGATTTTACAGGTTTGCTGCCAGTAGCCATTAAAGTGTCTGAAATGGGGACACTTTTTTAAAATGGTTACAAAATCTTGTACACTTCAAGGTTTTAGCTGAATTTTTTTGTGCATGCCAACAAAATTACAAGGATCACGTCTCCATGTTTGGGGCCAAAACTCCTTCCGAAAAAATTATAAAAAATCCCAAACCACAAAAAGTTTCCAAAATCGTGAAAAATAGAAAATGAGTCGTCTTGCCATGAAACTTCACGTGAAGGCTTAAGGGACCATTGTATGAATTTACAAGCCATAAAAATGGCATTGGCATGTAGAAATATAAAGATGTGCCTAAACCCACGTACCACCCCAGCGATCAAGGGCTTGCGCATCCCGTCTCTCTGGCCGACGTAGTGACCGCCTGCCCGCCCGCCCGCTCGTTTCCCAGTCTAAGATCAGGCCAAACCGAAGGTTGCGGTAGCAGGATCGACAGTACGTAGAGGGGGACTCGACCAATCCCCGGCTTGCCCATCCCGCCCCTCTGGCCGGCTGAGTGCCCGCATGCTCGTTTAGTGGGTTGACTTAGGCATACGGAGTTCATTCCCAGTCTAAGATCGGACCGGACTGAGGGTTGCGGCAGCACATGCTGGGCTTGGGCATGTGCTGGTGCCGCATTTTTCTTCGTCGGGCACCATCGCCAGAGCATCACCGGAGAACCTGACCGGTTGCATTGGGGTTTGATGATCAGGGAGGCCGGGGGGTGTGCGCACATGATGTGCGATGGGTGCTGGTACTTGGCCCTTATATTGGCCCCCTATCCCTCATCAAACCTCGAGAACTGACACCCCCTTAAAAAGCATTGGAGATTTTACTGGTTTGCTGGCATTAGCCATTAAAGTGTATGAAATGGGGACACTTTTTTCAAATGGTCACAAAATCTTGTACACTTCGAGTTTTTTGCTGAATTTTTTTGTACATGCCAACAAAAATACAAGGATCATGTCTACCGAATTTGGGGCCAAAACTCCTTTCGAAAAAAATTTAAAAAAATCCCGAACCGAAAAAGGTTTCAAAAATCGTGAAAAATAGAAAATGAGTCGTCTTGCCATGAAACTTCACGTGAAGGCTTAAGGGACCATTGTATGAATTTACAAGCCATAAAAATGGCATTGGCATGCAGAAATATGAAGATGTGCCTAAACCCACCTACCACCCTATCGATCCACGACTTGCACATCCCGTCTCTCTGGTCGGCATAGTGCCCGCCTGCCCGTCGACGTGCTCGTTTCATCGGTTGGCTTAGGCATACAGAGTTCATTCTCAGTATAAGATCGGACTGGACCAAGGGTTGCGACAACAGGATCGGTAGCACGCAGAGGGGGACCCGGTCGATCCCTGGCTTACGCATCCCACCCTTCTGGCCGGCTGAGCGCCCGCACGCTCGTTTCGTGGGTTGACTTAGGCATACGGAGTTCATTTTCAGTTTAAGCATGCGGAGTTCATTCCCAGTCTAAGATCGGACCAGACCGAGGGTTACGGCAGCACATGCTGGGCTCGGGCATGTGCTGGTGCCACATTTTTCTTCGTCGGGGCACCCTCGCCAGAGCATCGTCGGAGAACCTGACCGGCGGCATTGGGGTTCCGACGATGGGGGGGCCGGGGGTGTGCGCACATGATGTGCGATGGGTGCTGGCACTTGGCCCTTATATTGGCCCCCTATGCCTCATCAAACCTCAAGAACTCACACCCCCTTAAAGAGCATTTGAGATTTTACAGGTTTGCTGCCAGTAGCCATTAAAGTGTCTAAAATGGGGACACTTTTTCAAATGGTCACAAAATCTTGTACACTTCGAGTTTTTAGCCGAATTTTTTTGTGCATGCCAACAAAAATACAAGGATCACGTCAACCAGGTTTGGGGCCAAAACGCCTTTCGAAAAAGTTTTAAAAAATCCCGAACTGCAAAAAATTTTAAAAATCGTGAAAAATAGAAAATGAGTCGTCTTGCCATGAAACTTCACGTGAAGGCTTAAGGGACCATTGTATGAATTTACAAGCCATACAAATGGCATTGGCACACAGAAATATGAAGATGTGCCTGAACCCACCTACAACCCTATCGATCCACGGCTTGCGCATCCCGTCTCTCTGGCCGACGTAGTGCCGCCCGTTCGCCCGCCCTCTCATTTCGTCGGTTGGCTTAGGCATACGGAGTTCATTCCCAGTCTAAGATCTGACTGGACTGAGGGTTGCGGTAGCAAGATCGGTAGCACGTAGAGGGGGACCCGATCGATCCCCGGCTTGCGCATCCTGCCCCTCTGAACGCTCGTT
The DNA here is from genome assembly GCF_002303985.1 of Durio zibethinus. The sequence continues at coordinate 12,400,924 of NW_019168048.1, forward strand.
TCGTGTGTTGACTTAGGCATACGGAGTTCATTCCCAGTCTAAGCATACAAAGTTGATTCCCAGTCTACGATCGAATCGGACCGAGGGTTGCGGCAGCACATGCTGGGCTCGGCCATATGCTGGTGCCGTATTTTTCTTCGTTGGGGCGCCATCGCCGGAGCATCACCGGAGAACCTAACCGACGGTATTAGGGTTCCAGCGATCATGGGGGCCGGGGGCTGTGCACACATGATGTGCGATGGGTGCTGGTACTTGGCCGTTATATTGGCCCCCTATCCCTCATCAAACCTTGAGAACTCACAACTCCTTAAAAAGCATTTGAGATTTTACAGGTTTGCTGGCAGTAGCCATTAAAATGTCTGAAATGGGGATACTTTTTTCAAATGGTCACCAAATCTTGTACAGTTCGAGTTTTTGGCTGAATTTTTTTGTGCAAGCCAACAAAAATAAAAGGATCACGTCTACCAAGTTTGGGACCAAAAATCCTTCCAAAAAAATTTTAAAAAAATCCCAAACCGCAAAAAGTTTCAAAAATCGTGAAAAATAGAAAACGAGTCGTCTTCCCATGAAACTTCACGTGAAGGCTTAAGGGACCATTGTACGAATTTACAAGCCATAAAAATGGCATTGGCATGAAGAAATATGATGATGTGCCTAAACCCACCTACCACCCTATCGATCCACGGCTTGCGCATCCCATCTCTCTGATCAGCGTAGTGACCGCCCGTCCGCCCGCTCGCTCGTTTCGTCGGTTGGCTTAGGCATACTGAGTTCTTTCCCAGTCTAAGATCAGACCAGATTGAGGGTTGCGGTAGTAGAATCGGTAGCACGCAGAGGGGTACCTGACCAATCCCCGACTTGCGCATCCAGCCCCTTTGGCCGGCTCATTTCATGGGTTGACTTGGGCATACGGAGTTCATTCTCAGTCTAAGCATACGAAGTTCATTCCCACTCTAAGATCGAATCGGCCAGAGGGTTACGGCAGCACATGCTGGGCTCAGGCATGTGCTGGTGCCTAATTTTTCTTCCTTGGGGCACCATCGCCGGAGAACCTGACCAGGGGGTGTGCACTCATGATGTGCGATGGGTGTTGGTACTTGGCCCTTATATTGGCCCCCTATCCCTCATCAAACCTCTAGAACTCACACCCCCTTAAAGAGCATATGAGATTTTACAGGTTTGCTGCCAGTAGCCATTAAAGTGTCTGAAATGGGGACACTTTTTTCAAATGGTCACAAAATCTTTTACACTTTGAGTTTTTAGCTGAATTTTTTTGTGCATGACAAAAAAAATTCATGGATCACGTCTACGAAGGTTGGGGCCAAAACTCCTTCTGAAAAAATTTTAAAAAATCTTGAAACACAAAAAGTTTCGAGAATCGTGAAAAATAGAAAACGAGTCGTCTTGCCATGAAACTTTACGTGAAGGCTTAAGGGAACATTGTATGAATTTAAAAGCCACAAAACTGGCATTGGCATGCAGAAATATGAAGATGAGCCTAAATTCACCTACCACCCTATCGATCCACGGCTTGTGCATCCCTCCTCTCTGGCCGACGTAGTGCCCGCCCGCCCACCTGCCCACTCGTTTCATCGATTGGCTTAGGCATACGGAGTTCATTCCTAGACTCAGATCAGACCGGACCGAGGGTTGCAGCAGCAAGATCGGTGGCACGCAGAGGGGGACTCGATCGATCCCTGGCTTGCGCATCCCGCCCCTCTGGCCGGCTGAGCGCCCGCACGCTCATTTCGTGGGTCGACTTAGGCATACGGAGTTCATTCCTAGTCTAAGATCAGACCGGACCGAGGGTTACGGTAGCACATGCTGGGCTTCGGCATGTGCTGGTGCCGCATTTATCTTCGTCGGAGAACCTGACCGGCAGCATTGGGGTTCTGGCGATAGAGGGGGCCGAGGGGGGTGTGCGCACATGATGTCCGATGGGTGCTGGTACTTGGCCCTTATATTGGCCCCCTATCCCTCATCAAACCTCAAGAACTCACACCCCCTTAAAGAGCATTTGAGATTTAACAGGTTTGCTGCTAGTAGCCATTAAAGTGTCTGAAATGGGGACATATTTTTCAAATGGTCACAAAATCTTGTAGACTTCGAGTTTTTAGCTAAATTTTTTTATGCATGCCAAGAAAAATACAAGGACCACATCTACCAAGTTTGGGGCCAAAAATCCTTCCAAAAAAATTATAAAAAATCTTGAACCACAAAAAGTTTTGAAAATCATGAAAAATAGAAAACGAGTCGTCTTGCCATGAAACTTCACGTGAAGGCTTAAGGGTCCGTTGTATGAATTTACAAGCCGTAAAAATGGTATTGGCATGCAGAAATATGAAGATGTGCCAAAACCCACCTACCACCCTATTGATTCACGGTTTGCGCATCCCGTCTCTTTGGTCGGCATAGTGCCTGCCCGCTCGCCCGGCCACTCGTTTCGTCGGTTTTCTTAGGCATACGAGGTTCATTCAAAAAAGATTGCATCGAACTGAGGGTTGCGGCAGCAGGATCGGCAGCACGCAGAGGGGGAACCGACTGATCCTCGACTTGCGCATCTCGCCCCTCTGGTCGGTTGAGTGCCTGCACACTTGTTTCGTGGGTTGACTTAGGCATACGGAGTTCATTCCCAGTCTAAGCATGCGGAGTTCATTCCTAGTCTAAGATCAGATCCGACCAAGGGTTGCGACAGCACATGTCGGGCTCGGGCATGTGCTGGTGCCATATTTTTCTTTGCCGAGGCAGCATCACTAGAGCATCACCGGAGAACCTGACCAGCGGCATTGGGGTTCCGACGATCGGGGGGGCCGGGGGTGTGCGCACATGAAGTGCGATGGGTGCTGGTACTTGGCCCTTATATTGGCCCCCTATTCCTCATCAAACCTCGAGAACTCACACCCCCTTAAAGAGCATTTGACATTTTACAGGTTTGCTGCTAGTAGCCATTAAAGTGTTTGAAATGGGGACACTTTTTTCAAATGGTCACAAAATCTTGTACACTTGGAGTTTTTAGTTGAATTGTTTTGTGCATGCCAACAAAAATACAAGGATCACGTCTACCAAGTTTGGTGCCAAAACTCCATCCGAAAAAATTTAAAAAAATCTCGAACCGTAAAAAGGTTTGAAAATCATGAAAAATAGAAAGCGAGTCATCTTGCCATGAATCTTCACGTGAAGGCTTAAGGGACCAGTATATGAATTTACAAGCCATAAAAATGGCATTGGCACACAAAAATATGAAGATGTACCCAAACCCACCAACCACCCTATCGATCCACGGCTTAAGCATCCCATCTCTCTGGCCGACGTAGTGCCCGCCCTCTTACCCGCCCGTTCGTTTCGTTGGTTGGCTTAGGCATACAAAATTCATTCCCAGTCTAAGATCAGACCAGACTGAGGGTTGTGACAGTAGGATCGGCAGCACGTAGAGCGGGACCCGATCGATCCCCGGCTTGCGCATCCCGCCCCTCTGGCTGGCTGAGTGCTCACATGCTCGTTTTGTGGGTTGACTTAGGCATACGGAGTTCATTCCCAGTCTAAGCATACGAAGTTCATTCCCAGTCTAAGATTGCACTGGACCAAAGGTTGCGACAGCACATGCTGGGCTCGGGCATGTGCTGGTGCCGTATTTCTCTTCACCGGGGCACCATCGCCGGAGGATCGTCGGAGAACCTGACTGGCGGCATTGGGGTTCCGGCGATCGGAGGGGCTGGGGGGGTGTGCGCACATGATGTGAGATGGGTACTGGTGCTTGGCCCTTATATTGGCCCCCTATCCCTCATCAAACCTTAAGAACTCACACCCCCTTAAAGAGCATTTGAGATTTTACAGGTTTGCTGCCAGTAGCCATTAAAGTGTCTGTAATGGGGACACTTTTTTCAAATGGTCACAAAAACTTGTACACTTCAAGTTTTTAGCTGAATTTTTCTATGCATGCGAAAAAAAATACAAGGATCACATCTACCAAGTTTGGGGCCAAAACTCCTTCCGAAAAAATTTTAAAAAATCCCGAACTGTAAAATTTTCAAAAATCATGAAAAATAGAAAACGAGTCATCTTGCCATGAAACTTCACGTGAAGGCTTGAGGGACCATTGTACAAATTTACAAGCCATAAAAATGGCATTGGAACATAGAAATATGAAGATGTGCCTAAACCCACCTACCACCCTATCGAGCCACGACTTGCGCATCCCATCTCTCTGGTCGGCGTAGTGCCCGCTCGCCCGCCCGCTCGTTTCCTCGATTGGCTTAGGCATATGGAGTTCATTCCTAGTCTAAGATCAGACCGGACTAAGGGTTATGATAGTAGGATCGGTAGCATGCAGAGGGGGACCTACCCGATCCCCGGCTTGCGCATCCCGCCCTTTTGGCCGATTGAGTGCCTGCACGCTCGTTTCGTGGGTTGACTTAGGCATACGGAGTTCATTCCCAGTCTAAGATCAGACTGGACTGAGGGTTGCGGCAGCACATGCTGGGCTCGGGCATGTGATGGTGCTGCATTTTTCTTCACCTGGGCACCATCGCCGGAGCATCACCGGAGAACCTGCCCGACGGCATTGGGGTTCCGACGATCAGGGGGGCCGGGGGGGTGTACGCACATGATGTGCGATGGGTGCTGGTACTTGGCCCTTATATTGGCCTCCTGTCCCTCATCAAACCTCGAGAACTCACACCCCCTTATAGAGCATTTGAGATTTTACAGGTTTACTGCCAGTAGCCATTAAAGTGTTTGAAATGGGGACACTTTTTTCAAATGGCCACAAAATCTTGTACACTTTGAGTTTTTAGCTGAATTTTTTTGTGCATGCCAATAAAAATACAAGGATCACATCTACCAAGTTTAGGGCCAAAACTCCTTCTGAAAAATTTTTAAAAAATCCCAAACCGGAAAAAGTTTCAAAAACCGTGAAAAATAGAAAATGAGTCATCTCGCCATGAAACTTCACGTGAAGGCTTAAGGGACCATTGTATGAATTTACAAGCCATAAAAGTAGCATTGGAACGCAGAAATATGAAGATGTGCCTAAACCCACCTACCACCCTATCGAGCCACGGCTTGCGCATCCCATCTCTCTGGTCGACGTAGTGCCCGCCCGTCCAGCCCCTCGTTTCATCGATTGGCTTAGGCATACAGAGTTCATTCCCAGTCTAAGATCAGATCGGACTGAGGGTTACGATAGTAGGATCGGTAGCACGTAGAGGGGGACCTGGCCGATCCCCAGCTTGCGCATCCCGCCCCTCTGGCCGACTAAGCGCCCGTACGCTCGTTTCGTGGGTTGACTTAGGCATACAGAGTTCATTCCCAGTCTAAGCATACAGAGTTCATTCCCAGTCTAAGATCAGACTGGACTGAGAGTTGCGGCAGCACATGCTGGGCTCGGGCATGTGATGGTGCCGCATTTTTCTTTGCCTGGGCACCATCGTCGGAGCATCACCGGAGAATCTGATCGGCGGCATTGGGGTTCTGATGATCGGGGGGGCCGAGGGGGGTGTACGCACACGATGTACGATGGGTGCTGGTACTTGGCCCTTATATTGGCCTCCTATCCCTCATCAAACCTCGAGAACTCACACCCCCTTATAGAGCATTTGAGATTTTACAGGTTTACTGCCAGTAGCCATTAAAGTGTCTGAAATGGGGACACTTTTTTCAAATGGTCACAAAAGCTTGTAAACTTTCGAGTTTTTAGCTGAATTTTTTTTTGCGTGCCAAAAAAATACAAGGATCACGTCTACCAAGTTTGGCTCCAAAAATCCTTCCGAAAAAATTTTAAAAAATCTCGAGCCGTAAAAAATTTTGATAATTGTGAAAAATAGAAAACGAGTTGTCTTGCCATGAAACTTCACGTGAAGGCTTAAGGGACCATTGTATGAATTTACAAGCCATAAAAGTGGCATTAGCATGCAGAAATATGAAGCTGTGCCTAAACCCACCTACCGCCCTATCGATCCACGGCTTGCGCATCCCGTCTCTCTGACCGGCGTAGTACCCGCCTGCCCGCTCGTTTCGTCGGTTGGCTTAGGCATACGGAGTTCATTCCCAGTCTAGGATCAGATCGAACTGAGGGTTGCAGCAGCAGGATCGCTAGCACGCAGAGGTGGACCCAGTCGAATCCCAGCTTGCACATCCCGCCCTCTGGCCGGTTGACCACCCGTACACTCGTTTCGTGGGTTGACTTAGGCATACGGAGTTCATTCCCAGTCTAAGCATACGGAGTTCATTCCCAATCTAAGATCAGATCAGATCGAGGGTTGGGGCAGCACATGCTGGGCTCGAGCATGTGCTGGTGCCGTGTTTTTCTTTGCCGGGGCACCATCGTCGGAGTACCTGATCGATGGCATTGGGGTTCCGACGATTGGGGGGCCGGGGGGGTGTGCGCACATCATGTGCGATGGGTGCTGGTGCTTGGCCCTTATATTGGCCCCCTATCCCTCATCAAACCTCAAGAACTCACACACCTTTAAAGAGCATTTGAGATTTTACAGTTTGCTGCCAGTAGCCATTAAAGTGTCTAAAATGGGGACACTTTTTTCAAATGGTCCCAAAATCTTGTACACTTCGAGTTTTTAGCTGAATTTTTTGTGCATGCCAACAAAATTACAAGGATCACGTCTACCAAGTTTGGGGCCAAAACTCCTTTCCGAAAAAATTTTAAAAAATCTTGAACGACAAAAAGTTTTAAAAATCGTGAAAAATAGAAAACGAGTCATCTTGCCATGAAACTTCACATGAAGGCTTAAGGGACCATTGTACGAATTTACAAGCCATAAAAATGGCATTGGCATGCAGAAATATAAAGATGTGCCTAAACCAACCTACCATCCTATCGATCCACGACTTGTGCATCCCGTCTCTCTGGCCGACGTAGTGCCCGCTCGCCCGCCTGTCCACTCGTTTCGTCGGTTGGATTAGGCATATGGAGTTCATTCCCAGTCAAAGATCATACTAGATTGAGGGTTATGGGAGCAGGATCGACAGCAAGCAGAAGGGGACCCATTGATCCCCGGTTTGCGCATCCCGCCCCTCTGGTCGGTTGAGCCCCCGCACGTTCATTTCATGGGTTGACTTAGGCATACGGAGTTCATTTTGAGTCTAAGATCGGACCGGACTGAGGGTTACGATAGCACATGCTGCGCTCGGGCATGTGTTGGTGCCGCATTTTTCTTCACCGGGGCAGCATCGTCGGAGCATCGTCAGAGAACCTGACCGGCAGCATTGGGGTTCCTACGATCGGGGGGGGCCGAGGGGTGCGCACATGATGTACGATGGGTGCTGGTAGTTGGCCCTTATATTGGCCCCCTATCCCTCATCAAACCTCGGGAACTCACACCCCCATAAAGAGCATTTGAGATTTTCCAGGTTTGGTGCCAGTAGCCATTAAAGTGTCTGAAATGGGGACACTTTTTTCAAATGGTCACAAAATCATGTACACTTTGAGTTTTTAGCTGAATTTTTTTGTGCATGCCAACAAAAATACAAGGATCACGTCTACCAAGTTTGGGGCAAAACTCCTTTCGAAAAAATTTGAAAAAATCTCGAACCGTAAAAAGTTTCAAAAATCATGAAAAATAGAAAACAAGTCGTCTTGCCATGAAACTTCACGTAAAGGGACCACTGTATGAATTTACATGCCATAAAAATGGCATTGGCATGTAGAAATATGAAGATGTACCTAAACCACCTACCACCCTATTGATCCATAGTTTACGCATCCCATCTCTCTGGCCGACGTAGTGCCTACCAGTACGCCTGCTCATTTTGTCGGTTGGCTTAGGCATACGGAGTTCATTCCCAGTCTAAGATCGGATCGGATCGAGGGTTGTGGCAGCAGGATCGGTAGCACGCAAAGGAGCCCCGACCGATCCCTGACTTGCGCATTCCGCCCCTCTGGCCGGCTGAGCACCCGCACACTCATTTTGTGGGTTGAGTTAGGCATACGGAGTTCATTCCCAGTCTAAGATCGGACCGGACCGAGGGTTGCGGCAGCACATGCTGGGCTCGGGCATGTGTTGGTGCCGTATTTTTCTTCGTCAGGGCACCATCACCGAAGCATCGTCGACGAACCTGACCGGCGGCATTGGGGTTCCGGCGATCAGGGGGCCAGGGGGTGTGCGATGGGTGCTGGTACTTGGCCCTTATATTGGCCGCCTATCCCTCATCAAACCTCGAGAACTCACAACCCCTTAAAAAGCATTTGAGATTTTACAGGTTTGCTGCCAATAGCCATTAAAGTGTCTGAAATGGGGCACTTTTTTCAAATGGTCACAAAATCTTGTACATATCGAGTTTTTAGCTGAATTTTTTTGTGCATGCCAACAAAAATACAAGGATCACGTCTACCATGTTTGGGGCCAAAACTCCTTCCAAAAAAATTTTAAAAGATCTTGAACCGCAAAATTTTTGAAAATCATGAAAAATAGAAAACGAGTCGTCTTGCTATAAAACTTCACGTGAAGGCTTAAGGAAGCATTGTATAAATTTAAAAGCCATAAAAAACGCATTGGCATGCAGAAATATGAAAATGTGTCTAAGCCCACCTCCCACACTATCGATCCACGGCTTGCGCATCCCGTCTCTCTGGCTGGCGTAGTGCCCGCCCGCCCGCCCACCCACTCGTTTCATCGGTTGGCTTAGGCATACGAAGTTCATTCCAGTCTAAGATCTGACCAGATTGAGGGTTGGGGCAACAGGATCGGTAACACGCAGAAGGGGACCCGATCGATCCCCGGCTTGCGCATCCCGCCCCTCTGGCCGGTTGAGCGCCCGCACGCTCATTTCGTGAGTTGACTTAGGCATGCGGAGTTCATTCCCAGTCTAAGATCGGACCAGACCAAGGGTTGCGACAGCACATGCTGGGCTCGAGCATGTGTTGGTGCCGCACTTTTCTTCGTCGGGGCACCATCGCCGAAGCATCACCGGGGAACCTGACAGCGGCATTGTGGTTCCGGCGATCGAGGGGTCGGGGGGTGTGCGATGGGTGCTGGTACTTGGCCCTTATTGGCCCCCTATCTCTCATCGAACCTCAAGAACTCACACTCCCTTAAAGAGCATTTGAGATTTTACAGGTTTGCTACCAATAGCCATTAAAGTGTCTGAAATGGGGCACTTTTTTCAAATGGTCACAAAATCTTGTACATATCGAGTTTTTAGCTGCATTTTTTTGTGCATGCCAAAAAAAATACAAGGATCATGTCTACCAAGTTTGGGGCCAAAAATCCTTTCGAAAAAATTTTAAAAAATCCCAAACCGTAAAAAGTTTTGAAAATCATGAAAAGTAGAAAACGAGTCGTCCTGCCATAAAACTTCACATGAAGGCTTAAGGGACCATTGTATGAATTTACAAGCCATAAAAAGGCATTGGCATGCAGAAATATGAAGATGTGTCTATGCCCACCTCCCACCCTATCGATCCATGGCTTGTGCATCCCGTCTCTCTGGCCGACGTAGTGCCCGCCTGCCCGCTTATTTTGTCGGTTGGCTTAGGCATACAGAGTTCATTCCCAGTCTAAGATCAGACCGGATCGAGGGTTGCGACAGCAGGATCGATAGCATACAGAGGGGGACCTGGTCGATCCCCTACCTGTGCATCCCGCCCTTCTGGCCGGTTGAGCTCCCGCACGCTCGTTTAATGGGTTGACTTAAGCATACGAAGTTCATTCCCAGTCTAAGCATACGGAGTTCATTCCCAGTCTAAGATCGGATTGGACCGAGGGTTGCGATAGCACATGCTGTGGTCGGGCATGTGCTGATGCTGCATTTTTTTTCGTTGGTGCACCACCACCGGAGAACCTGACCAACGACATTGGAGTTTCGGTGACCGGGGGGTCGAGGGGGTGTGCGCACATGATGTGCGAAGGGTGCTGGTACTTGGCCCTCATATTGGCCCCCTATCCCTCATCAAACCTCGAGCACTCACACCCCCTTAAAGAGCATTTGAGATTTTACAGGTTTGCTGCCAGTAGCTATTAAAGTGTCTGAAATGGGGACACTTTTTTTAAAAGGTCACAAAATCTTGTACACTTCGAGTTTTTAGCTGAATTTTTTTGTGCATGCCAACAAAAATACAAGGATCACGTCTACCAAGTTTGGGGCCAAAACTCCTTCTGAAAAAATTTTAAAAAATCCCGAACCGTAAAAACTTTTGAAAATCGTGAAGGCTTAAGGGACCATTGTATGAATTTACAAGCCATAGACTGATGGTTGCAGCAGCAGGATCGAAACCACGAAGAGGGGACCCGATCGGTCCCCGGTTTATGCATCCCACCCCTCTTGCTGGTTGAGTGCCCGCATGCTTGTTTCATGGGTTGACTTAGGCATATGGAGTTCATTCCCAGTCTAAGCATACGGAGTGTAAGATCGGACCGGACCAAGGGTTACGGTAGCACATGCTGGGCTCAGCCATGTGCTGGTGCCGTATTTTTCTTCGTCGGGCACCATCATCGGAGCATCGTCGGAGAACCTGACCGGCGGCATTGGGGTTCCAACGATCGGGGGGGCCAGGCAGGGTGTGCGCACATGATTTACGATGGGTACTGGTACTTGGCCCTTATATTGGCCCCCTATCCCTCATCAAGCCTTGAGAACTCACACCCCCTTAAAGAGCATTTGAGATTTTACAGGTTTGCTACCAGTAGCCATTAAATTGTCTAGAATGGGGACACTTTTTTCAAATGGTCACAAAATCTTGTACACTTCGAGTTTTTAGCTGAATTGTTTTGTTAATGCCAACAAAAATACAAGGATCACGTCTACTAAGTTTGGGGCCAAAACTCCTTCCGAAAAAATTTTAAAAAATCTTGAACCGTAAAACTTTTGAAAACGTGAAAAATAGAAAATGAGTCGTCTTGGCATGAAACTTCACGTGAAGGCTTAAGGGACCATTGTATCAATTTACAAGCCATAAAAATGGTATTGGCACGCAGAAATATGAAGATATGCCTAAACCCACCTACCACCCTATCGATCCACGGCTTGCGCATCCCGTCTCTCTGGCGGGCGTAGTGCCCGCCCGCCCGCTCATTTCGTTGATTGGCTGAGGCATACAAAGTTCATTCCTAGTCTAAGATGTTACCAGACCAAGGGTTGCAGAAGCAAGATCGACAGCACGCAGAGGAGGACCCGATCGATTCCCGGCTTCCGCATCCCACCCCTCTAGCCAGCTGAGCGCCCGCACGCTTGTTTCATGGCTTGACTTAGGCATACGGAGTTCATTCCCAATCTAAGCATACAGAGTTCATTCCCAGTATAAGATCGGATCGGACTGAGGGTTGTGACAGCACATGCTAGGCTCGGCCATGTGCTGGTGCTGTATTTTTCTTCGTCGGGGCACCATCGTCGGAGCATCGTCGGAGAACCTGACTGGCGGGATTGGGGTTCTGACGATCAGGGGGGTCGGGGGGTGCGCGCACATGATGTGAGATGGGTGCTGGTACTTGGCCCTTATATTGGCCCCCTATCCCTCAGCAAACCTCGAGAAACTCACACCCCCTTAAAGAGCATTTGAGATTTTACAGGTTTGCTGCCAGTAGCCACTAAAGTGTCTGAAATGGGGACACTTTTTCAAATGGTCATAAAATCTTGTACACTTTGAGTTTTTAGCTGAAATTTTTTTGTGCATGCCAACAAAAATACAAGGATCACGTCTACCAAGTTTGGGGCCAAAAATCCTTTTGAAAAAATTTTAAAAAATCCTGAACCGCAAAAAGTTTCAAAAATCGTGAAAAATAGAAAACGAGTCGTCTTGCCATGAATCTTCACGTGAAGGCTTAAGGGACCATTGTATCAATTTACAAGCCATGAAAATGGCATTGGCACACAGAAATATGAAAATGTGCCTAAACCCACCAACCACCCGATCGATCCACGGCTTGCGCATCCCGTCTCTTTGGCCGGCGTAATGCCTGTCCACCCGTCCGCCTGCTCATTTCATTGGTTGGCTTAGGCATACGGAGTTCATTCCCAGTGTAAGATCAGACCAGACCGAAGGTTACGGCAGCAAGATCGGTAGCACGGAGAGGGGGACCTGATCGATCCCCGGCTTGCGCATCCCGCCCCTCTGTCCGGCTGAGCGCTCGTACGCTTGTTTCATGGGTTGACTTAGGCATATGGAATTCATTCCCAGTATAAGCATACGGAGTCCATTCCCAGTCTAAGATCAGACCGGACCGAGGGTTACGGCAGCACATGATGGATAAGGGTATGTGCTGGTGCCACATTTTTCTTCGCCGGGGCACCATCGCTGGAGTATCGTCGGAGAACCTGACCGGCGGCATTGGGGTTCCGGCGATCGGGGGGGCCGGAGGTGGTGTTCGTACATGATGTGTGATGGCTGCTGGTGCTTGGCCCTTATATTAGCCCCCTATCCCTAATCAAACCTCGAGAACTCACACCCCCTTAAGGAGCATTTGAGATTTTACAGGTTTGCTGCCAGTAGCCATTAAAGTGTCTAAAATGGGGACACTTTTTTCAAATTGTCACAAAATCTTGTACACTTCGAGTTTTTAGCTGAATTTTTTTGTGCATGCCAACAAAAATAAAAGGATCACGTCTACCAGGTTTGGGGCCAAAAATCCTTCTGAAAAAATTTTAAAAAATCTGAAACTGTAAAAGGTTTCAAAAATCGTGAAAAATAGAAAACGAGTCGTCTTGCCATGAAACTTCACGTGAAGGCTTAAGGGACCATTGTATGAATTTACAAGCCATAAAAATAGCATTGGCATGCAGAAATATGAAGATGTGCCTAAACCCACCTACCACCCTATCGATCCACGGCTTGTGCATTCCGTCTCTCTAGCCGACGTAGTGCCCGTCCGTCCACCCGCCTGTTCGTTTTGTCGCTTAGGCATACTTAGTTCGTTCCCAGCCTAAGATTGTACCAGATCGAGGGTTGCGGTAGCATGCAAAGGGGGACCCAGCCGATCCCTGGCTTGCACATCCCGCCCCTCTGGCCGGCTGAGCGCCCGCACACTCGTTTCGTGGGTTGACTTAGGCATATGGTGTTCATTCCCAATCTAACATCGGACCGGACCGAGGGTTACGGCAGCACATGCTGGGCTCGGGCATTTGCTGGTGCTGCATTTTTCTTCATCGGGGCACCATCTCCGGAGCATCGTCGGAGAACATGACCGGCGGCATTGGGGTTCTGGCGATCGGGAGGGCCGGGGGCGTGTGCACACATGATGTGCGATGGGTGCTGGTACTTGGCCCTTATATTGGCCCACTATCACTCATCAAACCTCGAGAACTCACACCCCCTTAAAGAGCATTTGAGATTTTACAGGTTTGCTGCCAGTAGCCATTAAAGTGTCTGAAATGGGGACACTTTTTTCAAATGGTCACAAAATCTTGTACACTTCGAGTTTTTAGCTGAATTTTTTTGTGCATGCCAACAAAAATACAAGGATCACGTCTACCAAGTTTGGGGCCAAAACTCCTTCCGAAAAAACTTTAAAAAATCCCGAACCACAAAAAGTTTTGAAAATCATGAAAAATAGAAAACGAGTCGTCTTGCCATGAAACTTCACGTGAAGGCTTAAGGGACCTTTTTATGAATTTACAAGCCATTAAAATGGCATTGGCATGCAGAAATATGAAGATGTGCCTAAACCCACCTACCGCCCTATCGATCCACGGCTTTCGCATCCCGTCTCTCTGGCCGGCGTAGTGCCCGCCCGCTCGCCCGCCCGCTCTTTCGTCTGTTGGCTTAGGCATACGGAGTTCATTCCCAGTCTAAGATCGGATTGGACCGAGGGTTGCAGTAGCAGAATCGGCAGCACGCAGAGGGGGACTCGATCGATCCCCGGCTTGTGCATCCCGCCCCTTTGGCCGATTGAGCTCCCACACGCTTGTTTCGTGGGTTGACTTAGGCATATGGAGTTCATTCCCAGTCTAAGATCCCACCAGACCGAGGGTTGTGGCAGCACATCCTATGCTCGGGCATGTGGTGGTGCCTTATTTTTCTTCGTCGGGGCACCATCGTCGGAGCATCGTTGGAGAACCTGACCGGCGGCATTGGGGTTCCGGCGATCGGGGGGGCCGGGGGGTGTTCGCACATGATGTGCGATGGGTGCTGGACTTGGCCCTTATAATGCCCCCTTATCCCTCTTCAAACCTTGAGAACTCACACCCCCTTAAAGAGCATTTGAGATTTTACAGGTTTGCTACCAGTAGCCATTAAAGTGTCTGAAATGGGGACACTTTTTTCAAATAGTCACAAAATCTTGTACACTTCGAGTTTTTAGCTGAATTTTTTTGTGCATGCCAACAAAAATACAAGGATCACGTCTACCAAGTTTGGGGCCAAAACGCCTTTCGAAAAAACTTTAAAAAATCCCGAACCACAAAAAGTTTTAAAAATCGTGAAAAATAGAAAACGAGTCGTCTTGCCATGAAACTTCACGTGAAGGCTTAAGGGACCATTGTATGAATTTAGAAGCCATAAAAATGGCATTGGTATGTAGAAATATAAACATGTACATAAACCCAGCTACCACCCTATCGATACACGGCTTACACATCCCGTCTCTCTGGCCGGTATAGGGCCTGCTCGCCCGCTCGTTTCGTCAGTTGGCTTAGGCATACGGAGTTCATTCCCAGTCTAAGATCAGACCAGACCGAGGGTTGCGGCAGCAGGATCAATAGCACGTAGAGGGGGACCCGATCGATCCCCGGCTTGCTCATCCCACCCCTCTGTCCAGCTGAGCGCCCGTACGCTCGTTTTTTGGGTTGACTTAGGCATATAGAGTTCATTCCCAGTCTAAGCATACGGAGTTCATTCCCAGTCTAAGATCGGACCGGACAGAGGGTTTCGGCGGCACATGCTGGGCTCGGGCATGTGTTGGTGTCGTATTTTTCTTCGTCGGGGCACCATCGTCGGACCATGGCCGGAGAACCTGACCGGCGTCATTGGGGTTCCGACGATCGGGGGGCGGGGGGTGTGCGCACATGATGTGAGAATGGGTGGTTGCCTCATCAACCTCGAGAACTCACACCCGCTTAAAGAGCATTTGACGATTTACAGGTTTGCTGCCAGTAGCCATTAAGTGTTGAAATGTGGACACTTTTTTTCAATGGTACAAAATCGTGTACACTTCAGTTTTTAGCTGAATTTTTTTGTGCATACCAAACAAAAATACAAGGATCACGTCTACCAAGTTTGGGGCCAAACTCCTTCCGAAAAAAATTTTAAAAAAATCCTGAATCCGCAAAAATTTTTGAAAATCATGAAAAATAGAAAACGAGTCGTCTTGCCATGAAACTTCATGTGAAGCTTAAAGGGAACCAATGTATGAATTTACAATCCATAAAATGGATTGGCACGCAGAAATATGAAGATGTGCCTAAACCCACCTACCACCCTATCGATCCGCCGGCTTGCGCATCCCTGTCTCTTTGGCCGGCGTAAGTGCCCGCCTGCCCGTCCGCCCGCCCGTCATTTCGTCGATTGGCTTAGGCATACGGAGTTCATTCCCAGTCTAAGATCAGACCGCATGCAAGGGTTGTAGGCAGCAGGATCGACAGCCATAGAGGGGGACGCACCGATCCCCGGCTTGCACAATCCCACCCTCTGGTCGGCTAAGCACCCACACGCTCATTTCATGGGTTGACTTAGGCATATAGAAGTTCAATTTACCAGTCTAACATAACGGAGTTCAATCCCCAGTTAAGAATCGGAACAGAGGCTGAGGGTTCCGCCAGCACATGCTAGGCTGGGCATGTGCCTGGTGCACATATTTCCTCGTCGAGGCACCATCAGCCGAAGCAATCACCGGAGAACCTGACGGACGGCATTGGGGTTCCGACGATCGGGAGGGCCGGGGGGTGTGCGCACATGATGTGCGATGGGTGCTGGTACTTGGCCCTTATATTGGCCCCCTATCCCTCATCAAAACCTCGAGAACTCACACCCCCTTAAAGAGCATTTGAGATTTTACAGTTTGCTGCCAGTAGCCATTAAAGTGTCTGAAATGGGACACTTTTTTCAAATGGTCACAAAATCTTGTACACTTCGAGTTTTTAGCTGAATTTTTTTGTGCATGCCAACAAAATACAAGGATCACATCTACAAGTTTGGGGCCAAAACCGTTTCTGAAAAATTTAAAAAAATCCCGAAACATAAAAAGTTTCAAAAAATCATGAAAAATAGAAAACGAGTCGTCTTGCATGAAACTTCACGTGAAGGCTTAAGGGACCATTGTATGAATTTACAAGCCATAAAAATGGCATTGGCATAGAAATATGAAGATGTGCCATAAACCACCTACCACCCTATCGATCCGCGGACTTGTGCATCCCATCTCTCTGGCCGGCTGTTGTGCCTGCTTGCCCGCCCGCCCCCTCATTTTGTCATTGGCTTAGGCATACGAGTTCATTCCCAGTCTAAGAATTGGATCAGACCGAGGTTACGGCAGCAGATCGGCAACATGTAGAGGGGGGAACCTGGTCCGATCCCGGCTTGCGCATCCCCCTCTGGCGGTTGAGCGCCCGCACGCTCGTTTCGTGGGTTGACTTAAGCATACGGAGTTCATTCCCAGTCTAAGCATACGGAGTTCATTCCCAGTCTAAGATCGGATCGGACGGAGGGTTGCAACAGCACATGCTGGGCTCGGGCATGTGCTGGTGCCACATTTTTCTTCGTCGGGGCACCATCGTTGGAGCATCGTAGGAGAACCTGACTGACGGCATTGGGGTTCCGACGATCGGGGAGGCCGGGGGGTGTGCACACATGATCTACGATGGGTGCTGGTACTTGGCCCTTATATTGGCCCCCTATCCCTCATCAAACCTCGAGAGCTCACACCCCCTTAAAGAGCATTTGAGATTTTACAGTTTTGCTGCCAGTAGCCGTTAAAGTGTCTGAAATGGGGACACTTTTTTCAAATGGTCACAAAATCTTGTACACTTCGAGTTTTTGGCTGAATTTTTTTGTGCATGCCAACAAAAATACAAGGATCATGTCTACCAAGTTTGGGGCCAAAAATCCTTCCAAAAAAATTTTTAAAAAATCCCAAACCACAAAAAGTTTCAAAAATTGTGAAAAATAGAAAACGAGTCGTCTTGCCATGAAACTTCACGTGAAGGCTTAAGGGACCATTGTATGAATTTACAAGCCATAAAAATGGCATTGGCATGCAGAAATATGAAGATGTGCCTAAACCCACCTACCACCCTATCGATCCTCGGCTTGGGCATCCTGTCTCTTTGTCCAGCGTAGTGTCAGCCTGCCCGCCTGCCCGCTCGTTTCGTCGGTTGGCTTAGGCATATGGAGTTCATTCCCAGTCTAAGATCAGATCGGACCAAGGGTTAAGGCAGCAGGATCCACAGCACACAGACGGGGACTTGGCCGATCCTCGGCTTACGCATCTCACCCCTCTGGCCGACTGAGCGCTCGCACGCTCGTTTTGTGGGTTGACTTAGGCATATGGAGTTCATTCCCAATCTAAGCATAAGGAGTTCATTCCCAGTCTAAGATCGGACTGGACCAAGGGTTACGGCAACACATGCTAGGCTCAGGCATGTGCTGGTGCCGTATTTTTCTTCGTCGGGGCACCATCGTCGGAGCATCGCTGGAGAACCTGACTGGCGACTTTGGGGTTCCGGTGATCGGGGGGCCGGGAGGTGTGCGCACATGATGTACGATGGGTGCTGGTACTTGGCCCTTATATTGGCCCCCTATCCCTCATCAAACCTCGAGAACTCACACCCCCTTGATGACCATTTGAGATTTTACAGGTTTGTTGCCAGTAGCCATTAAAGTGTTTGAAATGGCGACACCTTTTTTGAATGGTCACAAAATCTTGTACACTTTGAGTTTTTTGCTGAATTTTTTTGTGCATGCCAACCAAAATACAAGGATCACGTCTACCAAGTTTGGGGCCAAAAGTCCTTCCAAAAAAATTTTAAAAAATCCCCGAACCGCAAAAAGTTTTGAAAATCGAGAAAAATAGAAAACGAGTCGTCTTGCCATGAAACTTCACGTGAAGGCTTAAGGGACCGTCGTATGAATTTACAAGCCATAAAAATGGCATTGGCATGCAGAAATATGAAGATGTGCCTAAACCCACCTACCACCCTATCGATCCTCGGCTTGGGCATCCTGTCTCTTTGTCCAGCGTAGTGTCAGCCCGCCCGCCTGCCCGCTCGTTTCGTCGGTTGGCTTAGGCATACGGAGTTCATTCCCAGTCTAAGATCATATCGGACCAAGGGTTGAGGTAGCAGGATCGACAGCACACAGAGGGGGACTTGGCCGATCCTCGGCTTGCGCATCTCACCCCTCTGGCCGACTGAGCGCTCGCATGCTCGTTTCGTGGGTTGACTTAGGCATATGGAGTTCATTCCCAATCTAAGCATAAGGAGTTCATTCCCAGTCTAAGATTGGACCGGACCAAGGGTTGCGGCAACACATGCTAGGCTCAGGCATGTGCTGGTGCCGTATTTTTCTTCGTCGGGGCACCATCATCGGAGCATCGCTGGAGAACCTGACTGGCGACTTTGGGGTTCCGGTGATCGGGGGGCCGGGAGGTGTGCGCACATGATGTGCGATGGGTGCTGGTACTTGGCCCTTATATTGGCCCCCTATCCCTCATCAAACCTTGAGAACTCACACCCACTTAAAGAGCATTTGAGATTTTACAGTTTTGCTACCAGTAGCCATTAAAGTGTCTGAAATGGGGACACTTTTTTCACATGGTAACAAAATCTTGTACACTTCGAGTTTTTAGCTGAATTTTTTTGGGCATGCCAACAAAAATACAAGGATCACCTCTACCAAGTTTGGGACCAAAAATCCTTACGAAAAAATTTAAAAAAATCCCGAACCGTAAAAAGTTTCAAAAATTATGAAAAATAGAAAACGAGTCGTCTTGCTATGAAACTTCACGTGAAGGCTTAAGGGACCATTGTATGAATTTATAGGAAGTAAAAATGGCATTGGCATGTAGAAATATGAAGATGTGCCTAAACCCACCTACCACCCTATCGATCCACGGCTTGCGCATTCCGTCTCTCTGGCTGGCATAGTGCCCGCCCGCCCGCCCGCCTCGTTTTGTCGGTTGGCTTAGGCATACGGAGTTCATTCCCAATCTAAGATTGGACCAGACCGAGGGTTGCGGCAGCAGGATCGGTAGCACGTAGAGGGGGACTCGGTCGATCCCCGACTTGCGCATCCCGCCCCTCTGGCGGGCTGAGCACCTGCACGTTCATTTCATGGGTTGACTTAGGCATACGAAGTTCATTCCCAGTCTAAGCATAGGAGTTCATTCCCAGTCTAATATCGGACCGGACCAAGGGTTCCAACAGCACATGCTGGGCTCGAGCATTTGCTGGTGTCGCATTTTTCTTCGCCAGGTC
Source organism: Durio zibethinus (assembly GCF_002303985.1). Next base: position 12,420,277 of record NW_019168048.1, read on the forward strand.
ACCATCATCGGAGCATCGTCGGAGAACGTCACCGACGGCATTGGGGTTCCGATAATCGGGGGGGCCGGGGGGTGTGCGCACATGATGTGTGATGGGTGCTGGTACTTGGCCCTTATATTGGCCCCCTATCACTCATCAAACCTTGAGAACTCACACTCCCTTAAAGAGCATTTGAGATTTTACAGGTTTGCTGTCAGTAGCCATTAATGTGTCTAAAATGGTGACACTTTTTTCAAATGGTCACAAAATCTTGTACACTTCGAGTTTTTAGTTGAATGTTTTTGTGCATGCCAACAAAAATACAAGGATCATGTCTACCAAGTTTGGGGCCGAAAATCATTCCAAAAAAATTTTAAAAAATCTCGAACCGTAAAAAGTTTCAAAAATCATACAAAATAAAAAACGAGTCGTCTTCCCTTGAAACTTCACGTGAAGGCTTAAGGGAACATTGTATGTTTTTACAAGCCATTAAAATGGCATTGGCATGCAGAAATATGAAAATGTGCCTAAACCCACCTACCACCCTATCGATCCACAGCTTGCGCATCCCGTCTCTCTGGCCGACGTGGTGCCCGCTTGCCCGCCTGCTCGTTTGTTTCGTCGGTTGGCTTAGGCATACAGACTTCATTCCCACTCGAAGATCAGACCGGGCTGAGGGTTACAGCAGCAGGATCGATAGCACGCAGAGGGGACCTGGCCAATCCCCAGCTTACGCATCCACCCCTCTGGCCGGCTGAGCACCCGCACGCTCATTTCGTGGGTTGACTTAGGCATACGGAGTTCATTCCCAGTCTAAGCATATGGAGTTCATTCCCAGTCTAAGATTGGATCAGACCGAGAGTTGCGGCAGCACATGCTGGGCTCGGGCATGTGTTGGTGTCGCTTTTTCCTTCGTCGGGGCACCATCGTCGGAGAACCTGACGGCGGCATTGCGATTTCGGCGATCGGGGGGGCCGGGGGGTGTGCGCACATGATGTGCGATGGGTGCTGGTATTTGGTCCTTATATTGGCCCCCTATACCTCATCAAACCTCGAGAACTCACACCCCCTTAAATAGCATTTGAGATTTTACAGGTTTGCTGCCAGTAGCCATTAAAGTGTCTGAAATGGGGACACTTTTTTCAAATGGTCACAAAATCTTGTACACTTCAAGTTTTTAGCTGAATTTTTTTGTGCATGCCAACAAAAATACAAGGATCACGTCTACCAAGTTTGGGGCCAAAACACCATCCGAAAAAATTTTAAAAAATCTTGAACCGCTAAAAGTTTTGAAAATCATGAAAAATGGAAAACGAGTCGTCTTGCCATGAAACTTCACGTGAAGGCTTAAGCGACCGTCGTACGAATTTACAAGCCATAAAAATGGAATTGGCATGTAGAAATATGAAGATGTGCCTAAACCCACCTACCACCCTATCGATCGACGGCTTGGGCATCCCGTCTCTCTGGCCGGCATAGTGCCCGCCCGCCCGCCCGCTCGCTCGTTTCGTTGGTTGGCTTAGGCATACGGAGTTCATTCCCAGTCTAAGATCATATCGGACCAAGGGTGGTGGTAGCAGGATCGGCAGCACGTAGAGGGGCACTCGACCGATCCCCGGCTTGCGCATCCCACCCCTCTGGCCGGCTGAGCACCCGCACGCTCGTTTTGTGGGTTGACCTAGGCATAAGGAGTTCATTCGTAGTCTAAGCATATGGAGTTCATTCCCAGTCTAAGATCGGACCGAACCGAGGGTTGCGGCAGCACATGCTAGGCTCGGGCATGTGTTGGTGCCGCATTTTTCTTCGTCGGGGCACCATCGCCGGAGCATCGTCGGAGAACCTGACGGCGACATTGCGGTTTCGACAATCGGGGGGGCCGGGGGGGTGTGCCCACATGATGTGTGATGGCTTCTGGTACTTGGCCCTTATATTGGCCCCCTATACCTCATCAAACCTCGAGAACTCACACCCCCTTAAAGAGCATTTAAGATTTTACAGGTTTGCTGCCAGTAGCAATTAAAGTGTCTGAAATGGGGACACTTTTTTCAATTAGTCACAAAATCTTGTACACTTCGAGTTTTTAGCTGAATTTTTTTGTGCATGCCAAAAAAAATACAGGGATCACGTTTACCAAGTTTGGGGCCAAAACACCTTCCGAAAAAATTTTAAAAAATCTCGAACCGCTAAAAGTGTTGAAAATCATGAAAAATAGAAAACGAGTCGTCTTGCCATGAAACTTCACGTGAAGGCTTAAGGGACCGTCGTATGAATTTACAAGCCATAAAAATGGCATTGGCATGCAGAAATATGAAGATGTGCCTAAACCCACCTACCACCCTATCGATCGACGCTTACGCATCCCGTCTCTCTGGCCGGCATAGTGCTCGCCCGCCCGCCCGTTCGCTCGTTTCGTCGATTGGCTTAGGCATACAGAGTTCATTCCCAGTCTAAGATCAGATTGGACCAAGGGTGGTGGTAGTAGGATCGGTAGCACGTAGAGGGGCACTCGGCCGATCCCCGGCTTGCGCATCCCACCCCTCTGGCTGGCTGAGCACCTGCACGCTCGTTTCATGGGTTGACTTAGGCATATGGAGTTCATTCGTAGTCTAAGCATACGGAGTTCATTCCCAGTCTAAGATCGGACCGAACCAAGGGTTATAGCACATGCTAGGCTCGGGCATGTGTTGGTGCCGCATTTTTCTTCGTCGGGGCACCATCGCCGGAGCATCGTCGGAGAACCTGACGGCGGCATTACGGTTTTGGCGATCGGGGGGCCGGGGGGGTTTGCCCACATGATGTGTGATGGGTGCTGGTACTTGGCCCTTATATTGGCCCCCTATCCCTCATCAAGCCTTGAGAACTCACACCCCCTTAAAGAGCATTTGAGATTTTACAGGTTTGCTGCCAGTAGCCATTAAAGTGTCTGAAAATGGGGACACTTTTTTCAAATGGTCACAAAATCTTGTACACTTCGAGTTTTTAGCTGAATTTTTTTGTGCATGCCAAAAAAATACAAGGATCACATCTACCAAGTTTGGTGCCAAAAATCCTTCCGAAAAAATTTTTAAAAAATCCCGAACCGCAAAAAGTTTCAAAAATTGTTAAAAATAGAAAACGAGTCATCTTGCCTTGAAACTTCACGTGAAGGCTTAAGGGACCATTGTATGAATTTACAAGCCATAAAAATGGCATTGGCACGTAGAAATATGAAGATGTGCCTAAACCCACCTACCACCCTATCGATCCGCGGCTTGCGCATCCCGTCTCTCTGGCCGACGTAGTGCCCACCCGCTCGCCCGGCCGTTCGTTTCGTCGGTTGGCTTAGGCATACGAAGTTCATTGCTAGTCTAAGATCGGATCGGACGAGGGTTGCGGCAGCAGGATTGGCAGCATGCAGAGGGGGACCCGGTCGATTCCCTGGCTTGCGCATTCCTTCCCTCTGGCCGGCTGAGCACCCGCACACATGTTTCGTGGGTTGACTTAGGCATACAGAGTTCATTCCCAGTCTAAGATCGGACCGGGCGAGGGTTGCGGCAGCACATGCTGGGCTCGGGCATGTGTTGGTCCGCAGTTTTCTTCCCTGGGGCACCATCGTCGGAGAACCTGACCGACGACATTGGGGTTTCGATGATCGGATGGGCCGGGGGGGGTGTGCGCTTACATGATGTGCGATAGGTGCTGGTACTTGGACCTTATATTTGCCCCCTATCCCTCATCAAACCTTGAGAACTCACACCCCCTTAAAAAGCTTTTAAGATTTTACAGGTTTGCTTCCAGTAGCCATTAAAGTGTCTGAAATCGGACACTTTTTTGAAAAGGTCAAAAAATCTTATACACTTCGAGTTTTTGGCTTAATTTTTTTGTCCATGCCAACAAAAATACAAGGATCACGTCTACCAAGTTTGGGGCGAAAACTCCTTCTGAAAAATTTTAACAAATCCCAACCGTAAAAAGTTTTAAAAATCGTGAAAAATAAAAAACGAGTCATCTTGCCATGAAACTTCACGAGAAGGCTTAAGGGACCATTGTATGAATTTACAAGCCATAAAAATGGCATTGGCACGTAGAAATATGAAGATGTGCCTAAACCCACCTACCACCCTATCGATCCACAGCTTACGTATCCCGTCTCTCTGGCCAGCGTAGTGCCCACCCACCTGCCCGCTCATTTCATTGGTTGGCTTAGGCATACGGAGTTCATTCGCAGTCTAAGATCAGACCGAACCGAGGGTTACGGCAGCAAGCAGAGGGGGACCTGTCCGATCCCTGACTTGCGCATCCCGCCCCTCTAGCCGGCTGAGCGCCCGCACGCTCCTTTTAACTTAAGCATACGGAGTTCATTCCCAGTCTAAGATCAGACCAGACCAAGGGTTGTGGCAGCACATGCTGGGCTTGGCATGTGCTGGTGCTGTATTTTTCTTCGCAGGGGCACCATCGTCAGAGAACCTGACCGGTGACATTAGGGTTCCGCCGATCGGGGGGGTGTGAGCACAAGATGTGCTATGGTTGCTGGTACTTGAGCCTTATTTGGCCCCCTATAACTCATTAAACCTCGAGAACTCACACCCTCTTAAAAAGCATTTGAGATTTTGCAGGTTTGCTGCCGGTAGCCATTAAAGTGTTTGATATGGGGACACTTTTTTCAAATGGTCAAAAAATCTTGTACACTTTGAGTTTCTAGCTGAATTTTTTTGTGCATGCCAAAAAAAATACAAGGATCACGTCTACCAAGTTTGGCGCCGAAATGCTTTCCGAAAAAATTTTAAGAAATCCCGAACTGCAAAAAGTTTCAAAAATCGTGAAAAATAGAAAACGAGGCATCTTGCGATGAAACTTCACGTGAAGGCTTAAGGGACCATTGTATGAATTTACAAGCCATAAAAATGGCATTCGCACGTAGAAATATGAAGATGTGCCTAAACCCACCTACCACCCTATCGATCCACGGCTTGCGCATCCTGTCTCTTTGGTCGGCGTAGTGCCCGCTCGCCCGCCCCGCCCGCCCGCTCGTTTCATTGGTTGGCTTAGGTATACGAAGTTCATTCCCAGTGTAAGATCAGACCAGACCGAGGGTTACGGTAGAGGATCGGCAGCACGCAGAAGGGGACTCGGTCGATCCCCGGCTTTCGCATCCCGTCCCTCTGGCCAGCTGAGCGCCCGCGCGCTCATTTCGTGAGTTGACTTAAGCGTACGGAGTTCATTCCTAGTCTAAGCATATGGAGTTCATTCCCAGTCTAACATTGGATTGGACCGAGGGTTGCGACAGCACATGCTGGGCTCGGGCATGTGCTGGTGCCACATTTTTCTTCACCGGGGTGCCATCGCCGGAACATCACCGGAGAACCTGACCGGTTGCATTGGGGTTCCAACGATCGGAGGGTGTGCGCACATGATGTGCGATGGGTGCTGGTACTTGGCCTTTATATTAGCCCCCTATCGCTCATCAAACCTCCAGAACTCACAGCCCCTTAAAGAGCATTTGAGATTTTACAGGTTTGCTGCCAGTAGCCATTAAAGTGTCTGAAATGGGGACACTTTTTTCAAACGGTCACAAAATCTTGTACACTTCGAGTTTTTAGCTGAATTTTTTTGTGCTTGCAAACAAAAATAAAAGGATCACGTCTACCAAGTTTGGGGCCAAAACTCCTTCTGAAAAAATTTTAACAAATCCCAACTGCAAAAAGTTTTAAAAATCGTGAAAAATAAAAAACGAGTCGTCTTGCCATGAAACTTCACGAGAAGGCTTAAGGGACATTGTATGAATTTACAAGCCATAAAACTGGCATTGGCACACAAAAAATATGAAAGATGTGCCTAAACCGCACCTAACACCCTATCGATCCACGGCTTGCGCATCCCGTCTCTCGTTGGCGGTAGTGCCCGCCCCCCGCCGCCGCTCGTTTCGTCGGTTGGCTTAGGCATATGGAGTTCATTCCAGTAAATCAGATGGACCGAAGGGTTGCACGAGGATGACAGCAGCAGAGGGGACCGTGGATCCCCGACTTGCACATCCGCCCCTCGCCGGTAGCTGCCGCAGCTCGTTTCATGGGTTGTTTGGCTAGGATTAATCTTAGGTACGAGTTCATTCCAGTCTAAGATCAGATCAGACCAGGTTGTGCAGCACATGCTGGCTCGGGCATTGTGCTGGTGCCATTTTTCTTCGCAGGGCACATCGTCGGAGCATCGCGGAGAACTGACGCGGCATTGGGTTCCGAGAATCGGGGGACAGGGGGTGTGCACACATGACGTGCGATGGGTGCTGGTACTTGGCCCTTATATTGCCCCCTATCCCTCATCAAACCTCGAGAACTCACAACCCCTTAAAGAGCATTTGAGATTTTACAGGTTTGCTGCCAGTAGCCATTAAAGTGTCTGAAATGGGGACACTTTTTTTCAAATGGTCACAAAATCTTGTACACTTTGAGTTTTTGGCTTAATTTTTTTGTGCTATGCCAACAAAATAAAAGGATCAACGTCTGCCAAGTTTTGGGCCAAAACTCCTTCCGAAAAAATTTTAAAAAATCTCGAACCGAAAAAATTTTGAAAATCGTGAAAAATAGAAAACGACTGGTATTGCCATGAAACTTCATGTGAAGGCTTAAGAGACCATTTGTATGAATTTACAAGCCATAAAAAAATGGCATTGGCACGCAAAAATATGAAGATGTGCCTAAACCACCTACCACCCTATCGATCCACGCTTATGCCATCTCGTCTCTCTGGCCGGCGTAGTGCCCGCCCGCCCGCCGCTCGCCCGCTCGTTTCATTGGTTGGCTTAGGTATACGAAGTTCATTCCCAGTGTAAGATCAGACCAGACCAAGGGTTACGGTAGAGGATCGGCAGCACGCAGAAGGGGACTCGGTCGATCCCCGGCTTTCGCATCCCGTCCCTCTGGCCAGCTGAGCGCCCGCGCGCTCATTTCGTGAGTTGACTTAAGCGTACGGAGTTCATTCCTAGTCTAAGCATATGGAGTTCATTCCCAGTGTAATATTGGATTGGACCGAGGGTTGCGACAGCACATGCTGGGCTCGGGCAGGTGCTGGTGCCATATTTTTCTTCACTGGGGTGCCATCGCCGGAACATCACCGGAGAACCTGACCGGTTGCATTGGGGTTCCAATGATCGGAGGGTGTGCGCACATCATGTGCGATGGGTGCTGGTACTTGGCCTTTATATTAGCCCCCTATCGCTCATCAAACCTCCAGAACTCACAGCCCCTTAAAGAGCATTTGAGATTTTACAGGTTTGCTGCCAGTAGCCATTAAAGTGTCTGAAATGGGGACACTTTTTTCAAACGGTCACAAAATCTTGTACACTTCGAGTTTTTAGCTGAATTTTTTTGTGCTTGCCAACAAAAATAAAAGGATCACGTCTACCAAGTTTGGGGCCAAAACTCCTTCTGAAAAAATTTTAAAAAATCCCAAACCGTAAAAAGTTTCAAATATCGTGAAAAATAGAAAATGAGTCGTCTTGCCTTGAAACTTCACGTGAAGGCTTAAGGGACCATTGTATGAATTTACAAGCCATAAAAAATGGCATTGGCACATAGAAATATGAAGATGTGCCTAAACCCACCTACCACCCTATCGATCCACGGCTTGCGCATCTCGTCTCTCTGGCCAGCGTAGTGCTCGCCCGCCCGCCCGCTCGTTCCGTCGGTTGGCTTAGGCATACGGAGTTCATTCCCAGTCTAAAATCAGACTGGATCGAGGGTTACAGTAGTAGGATCAGCAGCATGCAGAGGGGGACCCGATCGATCCCCGTCTTGCTCATTCCGCCCCTCTGGCCAGCTGAGCGCCCGCACGCTCGTTTCGTGGGTTGACTTAGGCATACGGAGTTCATTCCCAGTCTAAGCATACGGAGTTCATTCCCAGTCTAAGATCAAACTGGACTGAGGGTTGCGACAGCACATGCTGGGCTCGGGCATGTGCTGGTGCCGCATTTTTCTTTGTCGGGGCACCATCGCCAGAGCATCGTTGGAGAACCTGACCGACGGCATTGGGGTTGCGGTGATCGGGTGGGCTGGAGGGGTGTGCGGGCATGATGTGCGATGGGTGCTAGTACTTGACCCTTATATTGGCCCCCTATCCCTTAGCAAACCTCGAGAACTCACACCCCATTAAAGAGCATTTGAGATTTTACAGGTTTGCTGCCAGTAGCCATTAAAGTGTCTGAAATGAGGACACTTTTTTCAAATGGTCACAAAATCTTGTACACTTCGAGTTTTTAGCTGAATTTTTTTGTGCACGCCAATAAAAATACAAGGATCACATCTACCAAGTTTGGGGCCAAAACTACTTTCGAAAAAATTTTAAAAAATCCCAAACCCCAAAATTTTAAAAATCGTGAAAAATAGAAAACGAGTCGTCTTGCCATGAAACTTAACGTGAAGGCTTAAGGGACCATTGTATGAATTTACAAGCCATAAAAATGGCATTGGCACACATAAATTTGAAGATGTGCCTAAACCCACCTACCACCCTACCGATCCACGGCTTGCGCATCCCGTCTCCCTGGTTGACGTAGTGCCCGCCCGCCCGCCCACTCGTTTCGTCGGGTGGCTTAGGCATATGGAGTTCATTCATAGTCTAAGATCAGATTGGACCAAGGGTTGTTGGCAGCAGGATCGGCAGTAGGTAGAGGGGGACCCGACCGATCCCCAGCTTACGCATCCCGCCCCTCTGCCGGCTGAGCTGCCGCATGCTCGTTTCATGGGTTGTCTTAGGCATACGGAGTTAATTCCCGGTCTAAGCGTACGGAGTTCATTCCCAGTCTAAGATCAGATCAGACCAAGGGTTGTGCCAGCACATGCTGGGCTCGGGCATGTGCTGGTGTCGCATTTTTCTTCGCCAGGGCACCATCATCGGAGCATCGTCGGAGAACCTGACCGACGGCATTGGGGTTCCGATGATCGGGGGACAGGGGGTGTGCACACATGACGTGCGATGGGTGCTGGTACTTGGCCCTTATATTGCCCCCTATCCCTCATCAAACCTCGAGAACTCACAACCCCTTAAAGAGCATTTGAGATTTTACAGGTTTGCTGCCAGTAGCCATTAAAGTGTCTGAAATGGGGACACTTTTTTCAAATGGTCACAAAATCTTGTACACTTTGAGTTTTTGGCTTAATTTTTTTGTGTATGCCAACAAAAATAAAAGGATCACGTCTGCCAAGTTTTGGGGCAAAAACTCCTTCCGAAAAAATTTTAAAAAATCTCGAACCGAAAAAATTTTGAAAATCGTGAAAAATAGAAAACGACTGGTATTGCCATGAAACTTCATGTGAAGGCTTAAGAGACCATTGTATGAATTTACAAGCCATAAAAATGGCATTGGCACGCAAAAATATGAAGATGTGCCTAAACCCACCTACCACCCTATCGATCCACGGCTTATGCATCTCGTCTCTCTGGCTGGCGTAGTGCCCGCCCGCCTGCCAGCCTGCTCGTTTCATCGGTTGGCTTAGGCATACGGAGTTCATTCCCAGTCTAAGATCAGAGCAGATCGAGGGTTATGGTAGCAGGATCAGCAACACGAAAAGAGGGACTCGGCCGATCCCCGGCTTGTGCACCCCGCCCCTTTGGCTGGCTGAGAGCCTGCACGCCCGTTTCGGGGGTAGACTTAGGCATACGGAGTTCATTCCCAGTCTAAGCATACGGAGTTCATTCCTAGTCTAAGATTAAATTGGACCGAGGGTTACAGTAGCACATGCTAGGCTCGGGCATGTGCTGGTGCCACATTTTTCTTCGTTGGGTTAGCATCGCCGGAGAACCTGACCGGCGGCATTGAGGTTCCGACGATCGGGGGGGCCCTGGGGTGTACGCACATGATGTGCGATGGGTGCTGGTACTAGGCCCTTATATTGGCCCCCTATCCCTCATCAAACCTGGAGAACTCTCACCCCATTAAAGAGCATTTGAGATTTTACAGGTTTGCTGCCAGTAGCTATTAAAGTGTCTGAAACGGGGACACTTTTTTCAAATGGTCACAAAATCTTGTACACTTCGAGTTTTTAGCTGAATTTTTTCATGCATGCCAACAAAAATACAAGGATCATGTCTACCAAGTTTGGGGTGAAAACTCCTTCCGAAAAAATTTAAAAAAATCCCAAACCGTAAAAAGTTTCAAAAATTGCGAAAAATAGAAAACGAGTCGTCTTGCCAGGAAACTTCACGTGAAGATGTGCCTAAACCCACCTACCACCCTATCGATCTGCGGCTTGCGCATTCCGTCTCTCTGGCTGGCGTAGTGCCCGCCTGCCCGCCCGTTCGTTTCGTCGGTTGGCTTAGGCATACGAAGTTCATTCCCAGCCAGGATCAGACCAAACTGAGGATGGCGGCAGCAGGATTGGTAGCACGCAGAGGGGGACCCAGTCGGTCCCCGGCTTGCGCATCCCGCCCCTCTGGCTGGCTGAGCGCTCGCATGCTCGTTTCGTGGGTTGACTTAAGCATACAAAGTTCATTCCCAGTCTAAGCATACGGAGTTCATTCCCAATCTAAGATCGGACCGAACTGAGGGTTGCGATAGCACATGCTGGGCTCGAGCATTTGCTGGTGCTGCATTTTTCTTCGTCGGGGCACCATCGCCAGAGCATCGCCGGAGAACCTGACCGGCAGCATTAGGGTTCCGACGATCGGGGGGCCGGGGGGGTGTGCGCACATGATGTGCGATGGGTGCTAGTACTTGGCCCTTATATTGGCCCCCTATCCCTCACCAAACCTCGAGAACTCACACCCCCTTAAAGAGCATTTGAGATTTTATAGGTTTGCTGCCAGCAACCATTAAAGTGTCTGAAATGGGGACATTTTTTTCAAATGGTCACAAAATCTTGTACACTTTGAGTTTTTAGCTGAATGTTTTTGTGCAAGCCAACAAAAATACAAGGATCACGTCTAATAAGTTTGGGGCCAAAACTCCTTCCAAAAAAATTTTAAAAAATCATGAACCTTAAAAAGTTTCAAAAATCATGAAAAATAGAAAACGAGTCGTCTTGCCATGAAACTTCACGTGAAGGCTTAAGGGACCATTGTATGAATTTACATGCCATAAAAATGGCATTGGCATGCAGAAATATGAAGATGTGCCTAAACCCACCTACCACCCTATCGATCCACGGCTTGCACATCCCGTCTCTCTGGCCGGCGTAGTGCTCGCCCGACCGCCCGCCTGTTCGTTTCTTCGGTTGGTTTAGGCATACAGAGTTGGTTCCCAGTCTAAGATCGGACCAGACTAAGGGTTGCAATAGCAGGATCAACAGCACGCAGAGGGGGACTCGGTCGATCCCCGGCTTGCGCATCCTGGCCCTCTGGCCGGCTGAGCGGTCGCACGCTCGTTTCGTGGGTTGACTTAGGCATACGGAGTTGATTCCTAGTTTAAGTTACGGAGTTCATTCCTAGTATAAGATCAGACTGGACCGAGGGTTGCGGCAGCACATGCTGGGCTTGGGCATGTGCTGGGGCCACATTTTTCTTTACAAGGGCACCATCGTCGGAGGCATCGTCGGAGAACCTGACCGACGGCATTGGCGTTCCGACGATCGGGGGGGGCCGGGGGGGGTGTACGCACATGATGTGCGATGGGTGCTTGCTACTTGGCCCTTATATTGGCCCCCCTAATCACTCATCAAACCCAAGAACTCACACCCCCCTTAAAGAGCATTTGAGATTTTACAGGTTTGCTGGCCAGTAGCCATTAAAGTGTCTAAAATCGGGACACTTTTTTCAAATGGTCACAAAATCTTGTACAATTCAAATTTTTAGCTGAATTTTTTTGTGCATGCCAACAATAATACAAGGATCACGTCTAAGTTTGTTGCAAAAACTCCTTCCGAAAAAATTTTAAAAAATCTCGAACCACAATAAGTTTCAAAAATTGTGAAAAATAGAAAACGAGTCGTCTTGCCATGAAACTTCATGTGAAGGCTTAAGGGACCATTGTATGAATTTACAAGCCATAAAAATGGCATTGGCGCGTGGAAATATGAAGATGTGCCTAAACCCACCTACCATCCTATCGATCCACGGCTTGCGTATCCCGTCTCTCTAGCCGGCGTAGTGCCTGCCCGCCCACCCGCCCGCCCGGCCGCACGCCCGCTCTTTTCGTCGGTTGGCTTAGGCATACGGAGTTCATTCCCATTCTAAGATTCGACCGAACTGAGGGTTGTGGCAGCAGGATCGGCAGCACGCAGAGGGGGACCCGATCGATCCCGGCTTGCGCATCCCACCCCTCTAGCCGGCTTAGCGCACGCACGCTCGTTTCGTGGGCTGGCTTAGGCATACGGAGTTCATTCCCAATCTAAGATTAGATCGGATCGAGGGTTGCGGCAGCACATGCTGGGCTTGGGCATGTGCTGGTGCCGCATTTTTCTTCACCAAGGTGCCATCGCTAGAGTATCGCCGGAGAACCTGACCGGCGGCATTGTGCTTTCGCGGATCGAGGGGCCGGGGGGTGTGCGCACATGATGTGCGATGGGTGCTGGTATTTGGCCCTTATATTGGCCTCCTATCCCTCATCAAACCTCAAGAATCACACCCCCTTAAAGAGCATTTGAGATTTTACAGGTTTGTTGCTAGTAGCCATTAAAGTGTCTGAAATGGGGACACTTTTTTCAAATGGTCACAAAATCTTGTACACTTCGAGTTTTTAGCTGAATTTTTTTGTGCATGCCAACAAAAATACAAGGATCACGTCTACCAAGTTTGGGGCCAAAAATCCTTTCAAAAATTGTAAAAAGTCCCGAACCAAAAAAAGTTTGGAAAATTGTGAAAAATAGAAAACGAGTCGTCTTGCCATGAAACTTCACATGAAGGCTTAAGGGACCATTGTATGAATTTACAAGCCATAAAAATGGCATTGGCATGCAGAAATATGAAGATGTGCCTAAACCGGCCTACCACCCTATCGATCCATGGCTTGCACGTCCCGTCTCTCTGCCGGCATAGTGCCTGCCCATCCGCTCGTTTCGTCGATTGGCTTAGGCATACGGAGTTCATTCCCAGTCTAAGATCGGACCAGACCGAGGGTTGGGGTAGTAGGATCGACATTACGCAGAGGGAGACCCGACCGATCCCCGGCTTGCGCATCCCGCCCATCTGGCGGGCTGAGTGCCCGCTCACTCATTTCATGTGTTGACCTAGGCATACGGAGTTCATTCCCGGTCTAAGCATACGGAGTTCATTCCCAGTTTAAGATCGGACCAGTCCATGGGTTACGGTAGCACATGCTGGGCTCGAGCATGTGCTGGTGTCGCATTTTTCTACGTTGAGGCACCATCACCAGAGCATCGCCGGAGAACCTGACCGACGGCATTGGGGTTTCGGTGATCTGGAGGGCCGGGGGGTGTGCGCACATGATGTGCGATGGGTGCTGTTGCTTGGCCCTTATATTGGACCCCTATCACTCATCAAACCTCGAGAACTCACACCCCTTTAAAAAGCATTTGAGATTTTACAAGTTTGCTGCCAGTAGCCATTAAAGTGTCTCAAACGGGGACACTTTTTTCAAATGGTCACAAAATCTTGTACACTTTGAGTTTTTAGCTGAATTGTTTTGTGCATGCCAACAAAAATACAAGGATCATGTCTACCAAGATTGGGGCCAAAACGCCTTTTGAAAAAATTTTAAAAAATCCTGAAACGTAAAAAGTTTCAAAAATCATGAAAAGTAGAAAATGAGTTGTCTTGCCATGAAACTTTACGAGAAGGCTTAAGGGACCATTGTATGAATTTACAAGCCATAAAAATGGCATTGGCATGCAAAAATATGAAGATGTGCCTAAACCCGCCTACCACCATATCGATCCACGGCTTGCGCATCCCGTCTCTCTGGCCGGCGTAGTGCCCGCCCGCCCGCCCACCCGCTCGTTTCGTCGGTTGACTTAGGTGTACGAAGTTGATTCCTAGTCTAAGATCGGACCAGACCGAGGGTTGTAGCAGCAGGATCGATAGCACATAGAGGGGCACCCAGCCGATCCCCGACTTGCGCATCCTGCCCCTCTGGCCGATTGAGCACCCGCACGCTCGTTTCATGTGTTGACTTAGGCATACGGAGTTCATTCCCAGTCTAAGCATACGGAGTTCATTCCCAGTCTAAGATCGGACTGGACCGAGGGTTGTGACAGCACATGCTGGGCTTGGGCATGTGCTGGTGCCGCATTTTTCTTCACCAGGGCACCATCGCCGGAGAACTTGACCGACGGCATTGGGGTTCCGACGATCGGGGTGGCCGGGGGGTGTGCTCACATGATGTGCGATGGGTGCTGGTACTTGGCCCTTATATCGGCCCCCTATCCTTTATCAATCCTCAAGAACTCACACCCCCTTAAAGAGCATTTGAGATTTTATAGGTTTGCTGCCAATAGCCATTAAAGTGTCTGAAATGGGGACACTTTTTTCAAATGGTCACAAAATCTTGTACACTTTGAGTTTTTAGCTGAATTTGTTTGTGCATGCCAAAAAAAATAAAAGGATCATGTCTACCAAGTTTGGGGCCAAAACTCCTTCAGAAAAAATTTTAAAAAATCTCGAACCGTAAAAAGTTTTGAAAATTATGAAAAATAGAAAACGAGTCGTCTTGCCATGAAACTTCACGTGAAGGCTTAAGGGACCATTGTATGAATTTACAAGCCAGAAAAATGGCATTGGCATGCAGAAATATGAAGATGTGACTAAACCCACCTACCACCCTATCGATCCACGGCTTGTGCATCCCGTCTCTCTGGCAGGCGTAGTGCCCGCCCGCCCGCCCACCCGCTCGTTCCATCGGTTGGCTTAGGCATACGGAGTTCATTGCCAGTCTAAGATCAGACAGGACCGACGGTTGTGGTAGCAGGATCGGTAGCACGCAGAGGGGGACCCAGCCGATCCTCGGCTTACGCATCCCGCACCACTGGCTGGCTGAACGCCCGCACACTTGTTTCGTGGGTTGACTTAGGCATACGGAGTTCATTCCTAGTCTAAGCATACGGAGTTCATTCCCAGCCTAAGATCAGACCGGACCGAGGGTTGTGGCAGCACATGCTAGGCTCGGGCATGTGCTGGTGCCGCATTTTTCTTTGTCGGGGCACCAGCATCGCCAGACAAGCTGATCGGCAGCATTGGGGTTCCGGCGATCGGAGGGGCCGAGGGGGGGTGTGCGCACATGATGTGTGATGGGTGCTGGTACTTGGCCCTTATATTGGCTCCCTATCCCTCATCAAACCTTGAGAACTCACACCCCCTTAAAGAGCATTTGACATTTTACAGGTTTGCTGCCAGTAGCCATTAAAGTTTCTGAAATCGGGACACTTTTTTCAAATGGTCACAAAATCTTGTACACTTCGAGTTTTTAGCTGAATTTTTTTGTGCATGCCAAGAAAAATACAAGGATCACTTCTACCAGGTTTGGGGCCAAAACTCCTTCCGAAAAAATTTTAAAAAATCTCAAACCGCAAAAAGTTTCAAAAATCGTGAAAAATAGAAAATGAGTCGTCTTGCCATGAAACTTCACGTGAAGACTTAAGGGACCATTGTATGAATTTACAAGCCAGAAAAATGGCATTGGCATGCAGAAATATGAAGATGTGACTAAACCCACCTACCACCCTATCGATCCACGGCTTGTGCATCCCGTCTCTCTGGCAGGCGCAGTGCCCGCCCGCCCTCCCACCCGCTCGTTTCATCGGTTGGCTTAGGCATACGGAGTTCATTGCCAGTCTAAGATCAGACAGGACCGACGGTTGTGGTAGCAGGATCGGTAGCACGCAGAGGGGGACCCAGCCGATCCTCGGCTTACGCATCCCGCACCACTGGCTGGCTGAACGCCCGCACACTTGTTTCGTGGGTTGACTTAGGCATACGGAGTTCATTCCTAGTCTAAGCATACGGAGTTCATTCCCAGCCTAAGATCAGACCGGACCGAGGGTTGTGGCAGCACATGCTAGGCTCGGGCATGTGCTGGTGCCGCATTTTTCTTTGTCGGGGCACCAGCATCGCCAGACAAGCTGATCGGCAGCATTGGGGTTCCGGCGATCGGAGGGGCCGAGGGGGGGTGTGCGCACATGATGTGTGATGGGTGCTGGTACTTGGCCCTTATATTGGCTCCCTATCCCTCATCAAACCTTGAGAACTCACACCCCCTTAAAGAGCATTTGACATTTTACAGGTTTGCTGCCAGTAGCCATTAAAGTTTCTGAAATCGGGACACTTTTTTTCAAATGGTCACAAAATCTTGTACACTTCGAGTTTTTAGCTGAATTTTTTTGTGCATGCCAAGAAAAATACAAGGATCACTTCTACCAGGTTTGGGGCCAAAACTCCTTCCGAAAAAATTTTAAAAAATCTCAAACCGCAAAAAGTTTCAAAAATCGTGAAAAATAGAAAATGAGTCGTCTTGCCATGAAACTTCACGTGAAGACTTAAGGGACCATTGTATGAATTTACAAGCCATAAAAATGGCATTGGCATGCAGAAATATGAAGATGTGCCTAAACCCACCTACCACCCTATCGATCCATGGCTTGCGCATCCTGTCTCTCTGGCAGTCGTAGTGCCCGCCAGCCCGCCCACCCGCTCGTTTCATCGATTGGCTTAGGCATACGGAGTTCATTCCCAGTCTAAGATCAGACCAGACAGGGGGTTGTGGAACAGGATCGACAACACGCAGAGGGGGACCCGACCGATCCCTGGCTTGCGCATCCTGCCCCCTCTAGCCGGTTGAGCGTCCGCACGCTCGTTCCGTGGGTTGACTTAGGCATACGGAGTTCATTCCCAATCTAAGCATACAAAGTTCATTCCCAATCTAAGATCGGACCGGATCGAGGGTTGTGACAGCAGATGCTGGGCTCGGGCATGTACTGGTGTCGCATTTTTCTTCGCCAGGGTACCATCACCGGAGCATCACTGGAGAACCTAACCAGCTGCATTGGGGTTCGGGCGATCGGGGGCGTCGGGGGGGTGTGCGCACATGATGTGTGATGGGTGTTGGTACTTGCCCTTATCTTGGTCCCCTATCCTTCATCAAACCTCGAGAAGTCACACCCCCTTAAAGAGCATTTGAGATTTTACAAGTTTGCTGCCAATAGCCTTTAAAGTGTCTCAAATGGGGACACTTTTTTCAAATGGTCACAAAATCTTGCTTAGACTGGGAATGAACTCCGTATAACTAAGTCAACCCATGAAACGAGCGTGCGGGCGCTCAGCCGGCCAGAGGGGTGGGAAGCGCAAACCTGGGATCGGTCGGGTCCCCCTCTACATGTTGCCAATCCTACTACCTTAACCCTCGGTTTGGTCCAATCTTAGACTAGGAATGAACTCCGTATGCCTAAGCCAACCGATGAAACGAGCAGGCGGTCGGGTGGGCGGGTACTACGCCGACCAGAGAGACGGGATGCGCAAGCCGTGGATCGTTAGGGTGGTAGGTGGGTTTAGGCACATCTTCATATTTCTGCGTGCCAATGCCATTTTTATGGCTTGTAAATTCATGCAATGGCCCTTAAGCCTTCACGTGCAGTTTCATGGCAAGACGACTCATTTTCTATTTTTCACGATTTTTGAAACTTTTTACGGTTCGGGATTTTGTAAAATTTTTTCGGAAGGAGTTTTGTCCCCAAACATGGTAAACGTGATCCTTGTATTTTTGTTGGCATGCACAAAAAAACTTGAAGTGTACAAGATTTTGTGACCATTTGAAAAAAGTGTCCCCATTTCAGACACTTTAATGCCTACGGGTAGCAAACCTGTAAAATCTCAAATGCTTTTCAAGGGGGTGTGAGTTCTCGAGGTTTGATGAGGGATAGGGGGCCAATATAAGGGCCAAGTACCAGCACCCATCACATATCATGTGCGCACACCCCCTCGGCCCCCCCGACCGTCGGAACCCCAATGTCGTCGGTCAGGTTCTCCGATGATGCTCCGACGATGCTCCGACGATGGTGCCCCGACGAAGAAAAATGCGGCACCAGCACATTCCCGAGCCCAGCATGTGCTACCGCCACCCTTGGTTGGGTCTGATCTTAGACTGGGATTGAACTCCGTATGCTTAGACCGAGAATGAACTCCGTATGCCTAAGTCAACCCAAGAAACGAGCGTGCGGGCGCTCAACCGGCTAAAGAGGTGGGATGCGCAGGTCCGAGATCGGTCGGGACCCCCTCTATGTGTTGTCGATCTCGCTGCCACAACCCTCGGTCTAGTCTGATCTTTGACTGGGAATGAACTCTGTATGCCTAAGCCAACCGACGAAACGAGCGAGCGGGCAAGATGACCCGTTTTCTATTTTTCACGATTTTCAAAACTTTTTACGGTTTGAGATTTTTAAAATTTTTTCGAAAGGAGTTTTGGCCCCAAACTCAGTAGATGAGATCCTTGTATTTTTTTTGGCTTGCACAAAAAAACTCAGCTACAAACTCGAAGTGTACAAGATTTTGTGACCATTTGAAAAAAGTGTCCCCATTTCAGACACTTTAATGGCTACTGGTAGCAAACCTGTAAAATCTGAAATGCTCTTTGAGGGGGTGTGAGTTCTTGAGTTTGATGAGGGATAGGGGGCCAATATAAGAGCCAAGTACCAGCACCCACTGCACATCATGTGCGCACACCCCCCCGGCCCCACCGATCGTCGGAACCCCAATGCCGCCTGTCAGGTTCTCCGACGATGCTTCGACGATGGTGGCCCAACAAAGAAAAATGCGGCACCAGCACATGCCCGAGCACACCATGTGCGCCGGGCAAACCCTCCAGTCGTGTTTGATCTTAGACCGGGCAAATGAACTCCGAATGCTTAGATTGGGAAATGAACTCCGTATGCCTAAGCTCAACCCACGAACCATGAGCGTGCGGGCGCTCATCCGGCCAGAGGGGCGAGATGCGCAAGCCGGGGATCGGTCGGGTCCCCCTCTGCATGCTGTCGATCCTGTTGCCACAACCCTCTGTTTGATCCAATCTTAGAATGGGAAATAAACTCCGCTGTGCCTTAAGCCAACTGAACGAAACGAGCGGGTGGGCGGGCGGGCGAGGCACTACGTCGGCCAGAGAGACCGGTATGCCGCGAAGCCTGTGGATCGATAAGGGTGGTAGGGTGGGTTTAGGCACATCTTCATGTTTCTGTATGGCCAATGGCCATTTTTATGGGCTTTTCAAATTCATACAATGGTCCCTTAGGCCTTCACGTGAAGTTTCATGGCAAAACGACTCGTTTTCTATTTTTCACGATTTTGAAACTTTTTACGGTTCGTGATTTTTTAAAATTTTTTCGGAAGGAGTTTTAGCCCTGAACTTGGTAGACGTGATCCTTGTATTTTTTTGGTGTGCGTAAAAACATTCGGCTAAAAACTCGTAGTGTACAAGATTTTGTGACCATTTGAAAAAAGTGTCCCCATGTCAGACACTTTAATGGCTACTGGCAACAAACCTGTAAACTCTCAAATGCTGTTTAAGGGTGTGAGTTCTCGAGGTTTGATGAGGGATAGGGGGCCAATATAAGGGCCAAGTACCAGCACCCATCGCACATCATGTGCGCACACCCCTTCGCCCCCCCATCACCGGAACCCCATGCCGTCGGTCAGGTTCTCCGGCGATGCTTCGGTGATGGTGCCTCGACGAAGAAAACTGCGGCACCAGCACTTGCTCGCACCCAGCATATGTTGCCGTAACCCTTGGTCTGATCGGATCTTAGACGGGGAATGAACTCCGTATGCTTAGACTGGGAATGAACTTCGTATGCCTAAGTCAACACACGAAACGAGCATGCGGGCTCTCAGCCGGCCAGAGGGGCGGATGCGCAAGCTGGGAATCGGCCAAGTCCCCCTCTACGTGCTGCCGATCTTGCTGCCACAACCGATCTTAGACTAGGAATGAACTCCATATGCCTAAGCCAATCGATAAAACGAGCGTGCGGGCGGGCGGATGGACAGGCACTACGTCGACCAGGGAGACGGGATGCGTAAGCCGTGGATCGATAGGGTGGTAGGTGGGTTTAAACACATCTTCATATTTCTACGTGCCAATGCCATTTTTATGCCTTGTAAATTCATACAATGGTCCTTTAAGCCTTCACGTGAAGTTTCATGGCAAGACGACTCGTTTTCTATTTTTCATGATTTTTGAAACTTTTTAAGGTTCGAGATTTTTTAAAATTTTTTCGAAAGGAGTTTTGGCCCAAAACTTGGTAGACATGATCCTTATATTTTTGTTGGCATGCACAAAAAAATTCAGCTAAAAGATCGAAGTGTACAAGATTTTGTGACCATTTGAAAAAAGTGTCCCCATTTCAGACACTTTAATGGCTACTGGCAGCAAACCTGTAAAATCTCAAATGCTCTTTAAGGGGGTGTGAGTTCTTGAGGTTTGATGAGGGATAGGGGGCCAATATAAGGGCCATGTACCAGCACCCATCGCACATCATGTGCACACACCGCCTCCGAACCCCCCATCGCCGGAACCCCAATGCCGTCGGTCAGGTTCTCCGATGACGCTCCGGCGACGGTGCCCCGACGAAGAGAAATGCGACACCAACACATGCCCGAGCCCAGCATGTGCTGTCGCAACCCTCGGTCTGGTCTGATCTTAGACTGCGAATGAACTCCATATGCTTAGATTGGGAATGAACTTCGTATGCCTAAGTCAACCCACGAAACGAGCGTGCGGGCGCTCAGCTGGCCAGAGGGGTGGGACACGCAAGTTAGGGATCGACCGAGTCCCCTTCTATGTGCTGCTGATCCTGCTACCGTAACCTTTGGTTTGGTCCGATCTTAGACTGGGATTGAACTCCGTATGCCTAAGCCAACCGACGAAACGGACGGGCGGGTGGGAAGGCAGGCACTATGTCGGCTAGAGAGATGGGATGCGCAAGCCGTGGATCGATAAGGTGGTAGGTGGGTTTAGGTACATCTTCATATTTTTGCGTGCCAATGCCATTTTTATGGCTTCTAAATTCATATAGCGGTCCCTTAAGCCTTTACGTGAAGATTCATTGGCAAGACGACTCGTTTTCTATTTTCAACAATTTTCAAAACTTTTTACGGTTTGGGATATTTTAAAATTTTTTCGGAAGGAGTTTTGGCCCCAAACTTGGTAGATGTGATCCTTCTATTTTTTTTGGCATGTACAAAAACATTTAGCTAAAAACTCAAAGTGTACAAGATTTTGTGATAATTTGAAAAAAGTGTCCCTATTTCAGACACTTTAATGGCTACTGGCAGCAAACCTGTAAAATCTGGAATGCTCTTTAAGGCGGTGTGAGTTCTCGAGGTTTGATGAGGGGTAGGGGCCAATATAAGGGCCAAGTACCAGCACCCATCGCACATCATGTGCGCACACCCCCCGGCCCCCCGATCGCTGGAACCCCAATGCCGCCGATCAGGTTCTCCGACGATGGTGCCCTGGCAAAGAAAAATACGGCACCAGCACATGCCCGAGCCCAGCATGTGCTGCCGTAAATCTTGGTCCGATCCAATCTTAGATTGGGTATGAACTCCGCATGCTTAGACTGGGAATGAACTCCGTATGCCTAAGTCAACCCATTAAACGAGCATGCGGGCACTCATCCGGCCAGAGGGGTGGGATGCGCAAGCCGAGGATCTGTCGGGTCCCCCTCTGCGTGCTATCGATCCTGCTATCTTAACCCTTGGTTTGGTCCAATCTTAGATTGGAATGAACTCCGTATGCCTAAGCCAACCGACGAAACGAGCGGCCGGGCGGACCGGCAGGCACTACGCCGCCTAGAGAGACGGGATGCGCAAGCCCTGGATCGATAGGGTGGTAGGTGGGTTTAGGCACATCTTCATATTTCTGCGTGCCAATGCCATTTTTATGGCTTGTAAATTCATACAATGGTCCCTTAAGCCTTCACATGAAGTTTCATGGCAAGACGACTCATTTTCTATTTTTCACGATTTTCGAAACTTTTTACGATTTGAGATTTTTTAAAGTTTTTTCAGGAGGAGTTTTGGCCCCAAAGTTGGTAGACGTGATCGTTGTATTTTTGTTGGCATGGACAAAAAAATTCAGCTAAAAACTCGAAGTGTACAAGATTTTGTGACCGTTTGAAAAAAGTGTCCCCATTTCAGACACTTTAATGCCTACAGGCAGCGAACCTGTAAAATCTCAAATGTTCTTTAAAGGGGTGTGAGTTCTCGAGGTTTGACGAGGGATACGGGGCCAATATAAGGGCCAAGTACCAGCACCCATCGCACATCATGTGTGCATACCCCCCCGGCCCCCCGATCGCCGAAACCCTAATGTCGCCGGTCAGGTTCTCTAGCGATGCTCCGGCGATGGTGCCCCGGTGAAGAAAAATACGGCACCAGCACATGCCTCGAGCCCAGCATGTGCTACCAAAACCCTCGGTCTAGTCCGATCTTAGACTGGGAATGAACTCCGTATGCCTAAGTCAACCCACGAAACGGACGTGCAGGCGTTCAGCCGGCCAGAGGGAAGGGATGCGTAAGCCGGGGATCGATCGAGTCCCCTTCTACATGCTATCAATCCTACTGCTGCAACCCTCAATCTGGTATGATCTTAGACTGGGAATGAACTCCGTATGCCTAAGCGAACCGATGAAATGAGCGGGCGGGTGGGCGAGCGGGCACAACACCGGCCAGAGAGATGGGATGCGCAAGCCATGGATTGATAGGGTGGTAGGTGGGTTTAGGCACATCTTCATATTTCTACGTGCCAATGCCATTTTTATAGCTTGTAAATTCATAAATTGGTCCTTTAAGCCTTCATGTTAAGTTTCATAGCAAGACGACTCGTTTTCTATTTTTCATGATTTTTGAAACTTTTTACGGTTCGAGATTTTTTTAAATTTTTTCGAAAGGTTTTGGCCCCAAACTTGGTAGACGTGATCCTTTTTTTTTTGTTGGCATGCACAAAAATATTCAACTAAAAACTCGAAGTGTACAAGATTTTGTGACCATTTGAAAAAAGTGTCCCCATTTCAGACACTTTAATGGCTACTGGCCACAAACCTGTAAAATCTCAAATGCTCTTTAAGGGGGTGTGAGTTCTCGAGGTTTCATGAGGGATAGGGGGCCAATATAAGGGCCAAGTACCAGCACCCATCGTACATCATGTGCGCACAACCCGCCCCGGCCCCCCGATCGTCGGAACCCCAATACCGTCGGTCAGGTTCTCCGACGATGCTCTGACGATGATGCCCAGGTGAAGAAAAATGTGGCACCAGCACATGCCCGAGCCCAGGATGTCGCATCCCTCGGTCCGGTCTGATATTAGACTGGAATGAACTCCGTTTGCTTAGACTAGGAATAAACTCTGTATGCCTAAGTCAACCCATGAAACGAGCGTGTGGGCGGGCGCTCAGCCGGCCAGAGGGGTGGGACGCGCAAGCTGGGGATTGGCCGGGTCCCCCTCTACGTGTTGTCGATCTTGCTGTCACAACCCTTGGTTCGGTCCGATCTTAGACTGGGAATGAACTCTCCATGCCTAAGCCAACTGACGAAAGGAGCGGGCGGGCGGGCACTACGTCGGCCAGAGAGACGGGATGCCTCAAGCCGTGGATCGATAGGGTGGTAGGTGGATTTAGGCACATCTTCATATTTTTGCATAACAATGCCATTTTTATGGCTTGTAAATTCATACAATGGTCCCTTAGGCCTTCACGTGAAGTTTCATGGCGAGACGACCGTTTTCTATTTTTCATGATTTTCAAAACTTTTTACGGTTCGGGATTTTTTAAAATTTTTTCGGAAGCATTTTTTGCCCCAAACTTGGTAGACGTGATCCTTGTACTTTTTTTGGCATGCACAAAAAAATTCAGCTAAAAACTCGAAGTCTACAAGATTTTGTGACCATTTGAAAAAAGTGTCCCCATTTAAGACACTTTAATGGCTACTTGCAGGAAACCTGTAAAATCTCAAATGCTCTTTAAGGGGTGTGAGTTCTCGAGGTTTGATGAGGGATAAGGGGCCAATATAAGGGCCAAGTACCAGCACCAATCGCACATCATGTGTGCACACCCCCCGGCCCACCCGATTGTCAAAACCCCAATGCTGCCGGTCAGGTTCTCCGATGATGCTCCGACGATGGTGCCCCGACAAAGAAAAATATGGCACTAGCACATGCCTAAGCCCAGCATGTGCTGCCGCAACCCTTCGGTCTGGTCTGATCTTAGACTGGGAATGAACTCTGTATGCTTAGACTGGGAATGAACTGCTTATGCCTAAGCCAACCGAAGAAACGAGTGGTTGGGCGAATGGGCAGGCACTACGCCGGCCAGAGAGACGTGATGCGCAAGCCATGGATCGATAGGGTGGTAGGTGGGTATAAGCACATCTTCATATTTCTGCATGCCAATGCCATTTTTCTGGCTTGTAAATTCATACAATGGCCCTTTAAGCCTTCACGTGAAGTTTCATGGCAAGACGACGCATTTTCTATTTTTCATGATTTTTGAAACTTTTACGGTTCGAGATTTTTTAAAATTTTTTTAGAAGGTGTTTTGGCACAAACCTGGTAGACGTGATCCTTGTATTTTTTTTGGCATGCACAAAAATATTCAGCTAAAAACTCAAAGTGTATAAGATTTTGTGACCATTTGAAAAAAGTGTCCCCATTTTAGAGACTCTAACGGCTACTGGCAGCAAACCTGTAAAATCTCAAATGCTCTTTAAGGGGGTGTGAGTTCTCAAGGTTTGATGAGGGATAGGGGGCCAATATAAGGGCCAAGTACCAGTACCAATCGCACATCATGTGCGCACACCCCCCGGCCCCCCGATCCTCGGAACCCCAATGCCGTCGGTCAGGTTCTTCGACGATGCTCCGGCGATGGTGCCCTGGCTAGAGGGGCGGGATGCATAAGTCGGGGATCGGCTGGGTCCCCCTCTACGTGCTGTCGATCTTGCTACCGTAACCCTCCGTCCGATCCGATCTTAGGGTGGTAGGTGGGTTTTGGCACATCTTCATATTTCTGCATGCCAATGCCATTCTTATGGCTTGTAAAATCATACAATGGTCCCTGAAGCCTTCACATGAAGTTTCATGGCAAGATGACTCGTTTTCTATTTTTCATAATTTTTGAAACTTTTTGCGGTTTGGGATTTTTTAAAATTTTTTGGAAGGAGTTTTGGTCCCAAACTAGGTAGACGTGATCCTTGTACTTTTGTTGGTATACACAAAAAAATTCAGCTAAAAACTCGAAGTGTACAAGATTTTGTGACCATTTGAAAAAAGTGCCCTCATTTCAGACACTTTAATGGCTACTGGCAGCAAACCTGTAAAATCTCAAATGCTCTTTAAGGGGGTGTGAGTTCTCGAGGTTTGATGAGGGATAGGAGGCCAATATATGGGCCAAGTACCAGTACCCATCGCACATAATGTGCGCACACCCCCCAGCCCCCCGATAGTCGGAACCCCAATGCCGCCGGTCAGGTTCTCCGACGATGCTCCAACGATGGTGCCCCGGTGAAGAAAAATGCGGCACCAGCACATGCCCGAGCCCAGCATGTGCTACCGTAACCCTTAGTCTGGTTCGATCTTAGACTGGGAATGAACTACGTATGCTTAGACTGGGAATGAACTCCGTATGCCTAAGTCAACCCACGAAACGAGCGTGCGGGTGCTCAGCCGGCCAGAGGGGCAGGATGCGTAAGCCGGGGATCGGTCGGGTTCCCCTCTGTGTGCTGTCGATCCTGCTATCGCAACCCTTGGTTTGGTCCAATCTTAGACTAGGAATGAACTCCATATACCTAAGCCAACTGACGTAACGAGCAGGTGGGCGGGTGGGTGGGCACTACGCAGGCTAGAGAGACGGGATGTGCAAGCCGTGGATCGATAGGGTGGTAGGTGGGATTAGGCACAACTTCTTATTTCTGTATGCCAATGCCATTTTTATGGCTTGTAAACTCATACAATGGTCCCTTAAGCCTTCACGTGAAGTTTTATGGCAAGATGACTCATTTTCTATTTTTCATGATTTTTGAAACTTTTTACGGTTCAGGATTTTTTAAAATTTTTTGAGAAGGATTTTTGGCCCCAAACCTGGTAGACGTGATCCTTGTATTTTTGTTGGCATGCATAAAAAAATTCAGCTAAAAACTTGAAGTGTACAAGATTTTGTGACTATTTCAAAAAAGTATCCCCATTTCAGACACTTTAATGGCTACTGGCAGCAAACCTGTAAAATCTCAAATGCTCTTTAAGGGGGTGTGAGTTCTCGAGGTTTGATGAGGGAAAGGGGGCCAATATATGGGCCAAGTACCAGCACCCATCACACATCATGTGCGCACACCCCCCGACCCCCCTAATCGCCGGAACCCCAATGTCGCCGGTCTGGTTCTTCGGCGATGCTCCGGTGATGGTGCCCCGACGAAGAAAAATGTGGCACCAGCACATGCCCGAGCCCAGCATGTGCTGCCACAACCCTCGGTCTGGTCCGCTCTTAGACTGGGAATGAACTCCGTATGCTTAGACTGGGAAAGAACTCTGTATGCTTAGACTGGGAATGAACTCCGTATGCCTAAGTCAACCCACGAACGAGCGTGCGGGCTTTCAGTCAGCCAGAGGGGATGGATGCGCAAGCCGAGGATCGGTCGGGTCCCCCTCTGTGTGCTGTCGATCTTGCTACCGCAACCCTCGGTCTGGTATGATCTTAGGGTGGTAGGTGGGTTTAGGCACATCTTCATATTTCTGCGCGCCAATGCCATTTTTATGGCTTGTAAATTCATACAATGGTCCCTTAAGCCCTCACATGAAGTTTCATGGCAAGACGACTCCTTTTCTATTTTTCATGATTTCCAAAACTTTTAACGATTTCGAGATTTTCCCTCTGTGTGCTGTCGATCCTACTACCTCAACCCTCTGTCTAGTTCGATCTTAGACTGGGAATGAACTCCGTATGCCTAAGCCAACTGACGAAAAGAGTGGGCGGGCGGGCACTACGCCGGCCAGGGAGATGGGATGCGCAAGCCGTGGATCGATAGGGTGCTAGGTGGGTTTAGCCACATCTTCATATTTCTATGTGCCAATGCCATTTTTATGGCTTGTAAATTCATACAATGGTCCCTTAAGCCTTCACGTGAAGTTTCATGGCAAGACGATTCGTTTTCTATTTTTCATAATTTTTGAAACTTTTTACGATTCGGGATTTTGTAAAATTTTTTCGAAAGAAGTTTTGGCTCCAAACTTGGTAGACGTCATCCTTGTATTTTTGTTGGCATGCACAAAAAACTTCAGCTGAAAACTCGAAGTGTACAAGATTTTGTGACCATTTGAAAAAAGTGTTCCCATTTCAGACACTTTAATGCCTACTGGCAGCAAACCTATAAAATCTCAAATGCTCTTTAAGGGGGTGTGAGTTCTCGAGGTTTGATGAGGGATAGGGGGCCAATATAAGGGCCAAGTTCCAGCACCCATCGTACATCAAGTGGGAACAACCCCCTTGGCCCCCCTGATCGTTGGAACCCCAATGCCGCTGATCAGGTTCTCCGGCGATGCTTCAACGATAGTGCCTGGCGAAGAAAAATGTGGCACCAGCACTTGCCCGAGCCCAGCATGTGCTGTCACAACCCTTGGTCCGGTCCGATCTTAGACTGGGAATGAACTCCGTATGCTTAGACTGGGAATGAACTCCATATGCCTAAGTCAACCCACGAAACGAGCGTGCGGGCGCTCAGCCTGCCAGAGGGGCGGGATGCGAAAGCCGAGGATTGGACAGGTCCCCCTCTGTGTGCTACTGATCCTGCTACCACAAACCTCAGTCCGGTCTGATCTTAGACTGGGAATGAACTCCATATGCCTAAGCCAACCGACGAAACGAGCGGGCGGGCGGGTACTACACCGGCCAGACAGACGGGATGCGCAAGCCGTGGATCGATAGGGTGGTAGGTGGGTTTAGGCACATCTTCATATTTCTGCGTGCCAATGCCATTTTTATGGCTTGTAAATTCATACAATGGTCCCTTAAGCCTTCACGTGAAGTTTCATGGCAAGACGACTCCTTTTCTCTTTTTCATGATTTTTGAAACTTTTTAAGGTTCTGATTTTTTAAAATTTTTTCGGAAGGAGTTTTTGCCCCAAACTTGGTAGATGTAACCCTAGTATTTTTGTTGTCATGCATAAAAAATTCAGCTAAAAACTCAAAGTGTACAAGATTTTGTGACCATTTGAAAAAAGTGTCCCCATTTCAGAGACTTTAATGGCTACTTGCAGCAAACCTGTAAAATCTCAAATGCTCTTTAAGGGGGTGTGAGTTCTCGAGGTTTGATGAGGGATAGGGGGCCAATATAAGGGGCAAGTTCCAGTACCCATCGCACATCATGTGCGCACACCCCCCAGCCTCCCTGATCGTCGGAACCCCAATGCCGTCGGTCAGGTTCTCCGGCGATGGTGCCCGGACGAAGAAAAATGCAGCACCAACACATGCCCCAGCCCAGCATGTGCTGCCGCAACCCTCCGTCTGGTCTGATCTTAGATTGGGAATCAGCTTCACCTTAGATTGGGAATGAACTCCGTATGCCTAAGTCAACCCACGAAACGAGCATGGGGGTGCTCAACCGGCCAGACAGGTGGGATACGCAAGTTGGGGATCGGTCGGGTCCCCCTCTACGTGCTGTCGATCTTGCGGCCGCAACCCTCAGTTTGGTCTGATCTTAGACTGGGAATGAACTCCATATGCCTAATCCAACCGATGAAATGAGCGAGCAGGTAGGCGGGCAGGCACTACGTTGGCCAGAGAGACGAGATGCGTAAGCCGTGGATCGATAGGGTGGTAGGTGGGTTTAGGCACATCTTCATATTTCTGTGTGCCAATGCTGTTTTTATGGCTTGTAAATTCATACAATGGTCCCTTAAGTCTTCACGTGAAGTTTCATGGCAAGACGACTAGTTTTCTATTTTTCATGATTTTTGAAACTTGTTGCGGTTCGGGATTTTTTAAAATTTTTTTGAAAGGAGTTTTGGCCCCAAACATGGTAGACGTGATCCTTGTATTTTTGTTGGCATGCACAAAAAAATTCAGCTAAAAACTCGAAGTGTACAAGATTTTGTGACCATTTGAAAAAAGTGTCCCCATTTTAGGCACTTTAATGGCT
This sequence comes from Durio zibethinus, assembly GCF_002303985.1. The sequence continues at coordinate 12,449,278 of NW_019168048.1, forward strand.
ACTAGCAGTAAACCTATAAAATCTTAAATGCTCTTTAAGGGGGTGTGAGTTCTCGAGGTTTGATGAGGGATAGGGGGCCAATATAAGGGCCAAGTACCAGCACCCATCGCACATGATGTGCGCACACCCCCCCGACCCCCCGATCGTCGGAAACCCAATGCCGTCGGTCAGCTTCTCCGGCGATGGTGCCCCGACGAAGAAAAATGCAGCACCAACACATGCCCCAGCCCAGCTTGTGCAGCCGCAACCCTCCATCCAGTCTGATGTTAGATTGGGAATCAGCTTCGCCTTAGACTGGGAATGAACTCCGTATGCCTAAGTCAACCCATGAAACGAGCATGGGGGTGCTCAGCCGACCAGACGGGTGGGATGCGCAAGCTGGGGATCGGTTGGGTCCTCCTCTACGTGCTGCCAATCTTGCTGCCGCAACCCTCGATTTGGTCTGATCTTAGACTAGGAATGAACTCCATATGCCTAATCCAACTGATGAAACGAGCGAGCAGGCAGGCGGGCAGGCACTACGTTGGCCAGAGAGACGAGATGCGCAAGCCGTGGATCGATAGGGTGGTAGGTGGGTTTAGGCACATCTTCATATTTCTGTGTGCCAATGTCATTTTTATGGCTTGTAAATTCATACAATGGTCCCTTAAGCCTTCACGTGAAGTTTCATGGCAAGACGACTCGTTTTCTATTTTTCACAATTTTTGAAACTTTTTACGGTTTGAGATTTTTTAAAATTTTTTTGAAAGGAGTTTTGGCCCCAAACATGGTAGACGTGATCCTTGTATTTTTGTTGGCATGCACAAAAAAATTCAGCTAAAAACTCGAAGTGTACAAGATTTTGTGACCATTTGAAAAAAGTGTCCCCATTTCAGACACTTTAATGGCTACTGGCAGCAAACCTTTAAAATCTCAAATGCTCTTTAAGGGGGCGTGAGTTCTCAAGGTTTGATGAGGGATAGGGGGCCGATATAAGGGCCAAGTACCAGCACCCATCCCACATCATGTGCGCACACCCCCCCGACCCCCTGATCGTCGAAACCCCAATGCCGTCGGTCAGGTTCTCCGGTGATGCTCCAACGATGGTGCCCCGGTGAAGAAAAATGCGGCACCAGTACATGCCCGAGCCCAGCATGTGCTATCGCAACCCTCAGTCTGGTCTGATCTTAGACTGGGAATGAACTTTGTATGCGTAGACTGGTAATGAACTCCGTATGCCTAAGTCAACCCACGAAACGAGCGTGCGGGTGCTCAGTCGGCCAGAGGGGCGGGATGCACAAGCCGGGGATCGGCCTAGTCCCCCTCTGCATGCTGTCGATCCTACTACCGCAACCCTCGGTCCAGACCGATCTTAGACTGGGAATGAACTCCGTATGCCTAAGCCAACCGACGAAATGAGCGGGCGGGCGGGCACTACGCTAGCCAGAGAGACGGGATGTGCAAGCCGTGCATCGATAGGGTGGTAGGTGGGTTTAGGCACATCATCATATTTCTGCATGCCAATGCCATTTTTATGGCTTGTAAATTGATACAATGGTCCCTTAAGCCTTCACGTGAAGTTTCATGGCAAGATGACTCGTTTTTGTATTTTTCATGATTTTCAAAACTTTTTACGGTTCGGGGTTTTTTAAAATTTTTTCGTAAGGAGTTTTGGCCCCAAACTTGGCAGACATGATCCTTGTATTTTTGTTGGCTTGCACAAAAAAATTCAGCTAAAAACTCGAAGTGTACAAGATTTTGCGACCATTTGAAAAAAGTGTCCCTATTTTGAGGCACTTTAATGGCTACTGGCAGCAAACCTTTAAAATCTCAAATGCTCTTTAAGGGGGTGTGAGTTCTCAACGTTTGATGAGGGATAGGGGGCCAATATAAGGCCCAAGTACCAGCACCCATTGTACATATGTGCGCACACCCCCCCGACCCCCCCGATCGCCGAAACCCTAATGCCGCTGGTCAGGTCTCCGTTATGGCTTGTAAATTCATACAGTGGTCCCTTATGCCTTCACATGATGTTTCATGGCAAGACGACTAATTTTCTATTTTTCATGATTTTCAAAACTTTTTACGGTTTGGGATTTTTAAAAATTTTTTGTGTGCTATCAATCCTCTGTGTGCTATCGATCATGCTACCGCAACCTTCGGTCCGGTCCGATCTTAGACTGGGAATGAACTTCGTATGCCTAAGCCAATCGACGAAACGAGCAGACAAGCGGGTGGGCGGGCGCTATGTCGGCCAGAGAGACGGGATGCGTAAAAAGTGGATCGATAGGGTGGTAGGTGGGTTTAGGCACATCTTCATATTTCTGCATGCCAATGCCATTTTTATGGCTTGTAAATTCATACAATGGTCCCTTAAGCCTTCACGTGAAGTTTCATGGCAAGACGACTCGTTTTCTATTTTCATGATTTTTGAAACTTTTTGTGGTTCGAGATATTTTAAAATTTTTTCGTAAGCAGTTTTGGCCCCAAACTTGGTAGACGTGATCCTTGTATTTTTGTTGGCATGCAGAAAAAAATTCAGCTAAAAACTCGAAGTGTACAAAATTTTGTGACCATTTGAAAAAAGTGTCCCCATTTCAGACACTTTAATGGCTACTGGCAGCAAACCTGTAGAATCTCGAATGCTCTTTAAGGGGGTGTGAGTTCTCGAGGTTTGATGAGGGATAGGGGGCCAATATAAGGCCCAAGTACCAGCACCCATCTCACATCATGTGCGCACACCCCCCGGCCCCCCCGATCGCGAGAACTCCAATGTCTCCGGTGATGCTCCAACGATGGTGCCCCGACGAAGAAAAATGCGGCACCAGCACATGCCTGAGCCCAGCATGTGCTACCGCAACCCTCGGTCCGATCTGATCTTAGACTGGGAATGAACTCCGTATGCCTAAGTCAACCCACGAAACGAGCGTCCAGGCGCTCAGCCAGCCAGAGGGACGGGATCTGCAAGCCGGGGATCGACCGAGTCCCCCTCTGCGTGCTACCGATCCTGCTGCCGCAACCCTTGGTCTAGTGCAATCTTAGAATGGGAATGAAATCCATATGCCTAAGCCAACCGATGAAAAAAACAGGCTGACGGGCGGACGGGCACTGCGCCGGCCAGAGAGACGGGATGCGTAAGCCGTGGATCGATAGGGTGGTAGGTGGGTTTAGGCACATCTTCATCTTTCTATGTGCCAATGCCATTTTCTTGGCTTGTAAATTCATACAATGGTCCCTTATGCCTTCACATGATGTTTCATGGCAAGACGACTCGTTTTCTATTTTTCACGATTTTGAAAACTTTTTAGGGTTTGGGATTTTTAAAAATTTTATTGGAAGTAGTTTTGACCCCAAACATGGTAGACGTGATCCTTGTATTTTTGTTGGCGTGTGCAAAAAAATTTAGCTAAAAACTCGAAGTGTACAAGATTTTGTGACCATTTGAAAAAAGCGTCCCCATTTCAGACACTTTAATGGCTGCTGGCAGCAAACCTGTAAAATCTCAAATGCTCTTTAAGGGGGTGTGAGTTGTCGAGGTTTGATAAGGGATGGAGGGAAAATATGAGGGCCAAGTACCAGCACCCATCGCACATCATGTGCGCACACCCCCCAGCCCCCTGATCGTCGGAATCCCAAAGCCGCCGATCAGGTTCTCTGGTGATGGTGGCCCGGTGAAGAAAAATTCGGCACCAGCACATGCCAGAGCCCAGCATGTGTTGTCGCAACCCTCGGTCCGGTCCAATCTTAGACTGTGAATTAACTCCATATGCTTAAACTGGGAATGAACTCCGTATGCCTAAGTCAACCCACGAAACGAGCATGCGGGCGCTCAGCCAGCCAAAGGGGTAGGACGCGCAAGCCGGGGATCGATCGAGTCCCCCTCTGCGTGTTGCCGATCCTGTTGTCGTAACCCTCAATCCGGTCTGATCTTACACTGGGAATGAACTCCGTATGCCTAAGCCAACCGACGAAAAAAACGGGCAGGCAAGCGGGCGGGCACTACGCCGGCCAGAGAGACGGGATGCGCAAGCCATGGATCGATAGGGTGGTAGGTGGGTTTAGGCACACCTTCATATTTCTGCCTGCCAATGCCATTTTTATGGCTTGTAAATTCAAACAATGGTCCCTTAAGCCTTCACGTGAAGTTTCATGGCAAGACGACTCGTTTTATATTTTTCACGATTTGTGCAACTTTTTACGGTTCGAGATTTTTTAAAAATTTTTTCGGAAGGACTTTTGGCCCCAAACTTGGTACACATGATCCTTGTATTTTTGTTGGCATGCACAAAAAAATTCTGCCGCAAAACTCGAAGTGTACAAGATTTTGTGACCATTTGAAAAAAGTGTCCACATTTCATACACTTTAATGGCCACTGGCAGCAAACCTGTAAAATCTCAAATGCTCTTTAAGGGGGTGTGAGTTCTCGACGTTTGGTGAGGGATAGGGGGCCAATATAAGGGCCAAGTACCAGCACCCATCGTACATCATGTGCATACGCCCCCCGACCCCCCCGATTTTTGGAACACTAATGCCGTCAATTAGGTTCTCCGGTGATGCTCCGACGATGGTGCCTCGGTGAAGAAAAATGCGGCACCAGCACATGCCCGAACCCAGCATGTGCTGCCGCAACACTCGGTCCAGTTTGATCTTACACTGGGAATGAACTTCGTATGCCTAAGCCAACCGACGAAAAAAACAGGCAGGCAGGCGGGCGGGCACTATGCCGGCCAGAGAGACGGGATGCGCAAGCCATGGATCGATAGGGTGGTAGGTGGGTTTAGGCACATCTTCATATTTCTGCATGCCAATGCCATTTTTATGGCTTGTAAATTCATACAATGGTCCCTTAAGCGTTCACGTGAAGTTTCATGGCAAGACGACTCGTTTTCTATTTTTCATGATTTTTGAAACTTTTTGCGGTTCGGGATTTTTTTAAATTTTTTTGGAAGGAGTTTTATCCCCAAACTTGGTAGACGAGATCCTTGTATTTTTGTTGGCATGCACAAAAAAATTCAGCTAGAAACTCAAAGTGTACAAGATTTTGTGACCATTTGAAAAAAGTGTTCTCATTTCAGACACTTTAATGGCTACTGGCAGCAAACCTGTAAAATCTCAAATGCTCTTTAAGGGGGTGTGAGTTCTCGGGATTTGATGAGGGATAGTGGGCCAATATAAGGGCCAAGTACCAGCACCCATCAAACATCATGTGCGCACACCCCCCCGGGCACCCCCATTCGTCGGAACCCCATACCGTCGATCAGGTTCTCCGGCGACGCTCCGGCGTTGGTGCCCCGACGAAGAAAAATGTGGCACCAACACATGCCCGAGCCTAGCATGTTCTGCCGCAACCATCAGTCCGGTCCGATCTTAGACTGGAATGAACTCCGTATGCTTAGACTGGGAATGAACTCCGTATGCCTAAGCCAACCGACGAAAAGTGCGGGCGGGCGGGCACTACGCCGGCCAGGGAGGCGGGATGCGCAAGGCGTGGATCGATAGGGTGGTAGGTGGGTTTAGGCACATCTTCATATTTCTGCATGCCAATGCCATTTTTATGGCTTGTAAATTCATACAATGGTCCCTTAAGCGTTCACGTGAAGTTTCATGGCAAGACGACTTGTTTTCTATTTTTCACGATTTTGAAACTTTTTACGGTTCGAGATTTTTTAAAATTTTTTCGAAAGGATTTTTGGCCCCAAACTTGGTAGAATTGATCCTTGTATTTTTGTTGGCATGCACAAAAAAATTCAGCTAAAAACTCGAAGTGTACAAGATTTTGAGACCGTTTGAAAAAAGTGTCCCCATTTCAGACACTTTAATGGCTACTGGTAGCAAACCTGTAAAATCTCAAATGCTCTTTAAGGGGGTGTCAGTTCTCAAGGATTGATGAGGGATAGGGGGCCAATATAAGGGCCAAGTACCAGCACCCATCGCACATCATGTGCGCACACCCCCCGACCCCCCGATCGCCAGAACCCCAATGCCACCAGTCAGGTTCTCCGACGATACCCGTGACGATGGTGCCCCGACGAAGAAAAATACGACAGCAACACATGCCCGAGCCCAGCAGGTGCTGCCGTAACCCTCGATCCGGTTTGATCTCAGACTGGGAATGAACTCCGTATGCCTAAGTCAACCCACGAAACGAGCGTGCGGGTGCTCAGCCGGCCAGAGGGGTGGGATGCGCAAGCCGGGGATCGACTGGGTCCCCCTCTACATGTTGCCGATCTTGTTGCCACAACCCTTAGTCTGGTCCAATCATAGACTGGGAATGAACTTCGTATGCCTAAGCCAACCTACGAAACGAGCGAGCGGACGGGCAGGCACTACGTCAGCCAGAGAGACGGATGCGTAAGCTGTGGATCGATAGGGTGGCAGGTGGGTTTAGGCACATCTTCATATTTCTATGTGCCAATGCCATTTTTATGAATTGTAAATTCATACAATGGTCCCTTAAGCCTTCACGTGAAGTTTCATGGCAAGACGACTTGTTTTCTATTTTTCATGATTTTTGAAACTTTTTACGGTTCGAGATTATTTAAAATTTTTTCAGAAGGAGGTTTGGCCCCAAACTTGGTAGCCGTGATCCTTGTATTTTTGTTTGATGCACAAAAAAATTCAGCTAAAAACTCGTAGTGTACAAGATTTTGTGACCATTTGAAAAAGTTTCCCCATTCCAGATAGTTTAATGGCTACTGGCAGCAAACCTGTAAAATCTCAAATGCTCTTTAAGGGGGTGTGAGTTCTCGAGGTTTGATGAGGGATAGGGGGCCAATATAAGGGCCAAGTACCAGCACCCATCGCACATAATTTGCGCACACCCCCTGCCATGCCCCTCCGATCTCTGGAACCCCAATGTCGTCGGTCAGGTTCTCCGACGATGCTCCGGCGATGATGCCCCGATGAAGAAAAATATGGCACCAACACATGCCCAAGCCCAGCATGTGGTGCCGCAACCCTTGATCCGATCCGATCTTAGACTGGGAATGAACTCCGTACCGTATGCCTAAGTCAACCCACGAAACGAGCGTGCGGGTGCTTAGCCGGCCAGAGGGGCGGGATGTGCAATCCGGGGGTCAGTCGGGTCCCCCTCTGTGTGCTATCGATCCTGCTTCTGCAACCCTCAGTCTGGTCTAATCTTAGACTGGGAATGAACTCTGTATGCCTAAGCCAACCGACGAAATGAGCGAGTGAGCGGGCGGGCGGGCACTACGTCGGCCAGAGAGATGGGATGCACAAGTTGTGGATCGATAGGGCGGTCGGTGGGTTTGGGCACACCTTCATATTCCTACATGCCAATGCCATTTTTATGGCTTGTAAATTGATACAATAGTCCCTTAAGCGTTCACGTGCAGTTTCATGGCAAGACGACTCGTTTTCTATTTTTCACGATTTTCAAAACTTTTTGTAGTTCGAGATTTTTTAAAATTTCTTCGGAAGGAGGTTTGGTCCTAAACTTAGAAGACGTAATCTTTGTATTTTTGTTGGCATGCACAAAAAAATTCAGCCAAAAACTTGAAGTGTACAAGATTTTGTGACCATTTGAAAAAAGTGTCCCCATTTCAGACACTTTAATGGCTACTGGCAGCAAACCTGTAAAATCTCAAACGCTCTTTAAGGGGGTGTGAGTTCTCGAGGTTTGATGAGGGATAGGGGGCCAATATAAGGGCCAAGTACCAGCACCCATCGCACATCAAGTGCGTACACCCCCCCGGGCCCCCTGATCGCCTGAACCCCAATGCCGCCGGTCAGGTTCTCTGACGATACTCCAACGATGGTGCCCCGGCAAAGAAAAATGCGGCACCAACACATGCCCTAGCCCCGCATGTGCTGCCGCCACCCTCGGTTCGGTCTGATCTTAGATAGGGAATGAACTCCGTATGCTTAGACTGGGAATGAACTTCGTATGCCTAAGTCAACCCACGAAACGAGCGTGCAGGCGTTCAGCCGGCCAGAGGGGCGGGATGCACAAGCCGGGGATCGACCGGGTCCCCCTCTACATGCTGTCGATCCTGCTGCCACAACCCTCGGTCCAGTCCGATCTTAGACTGGGAATGAACTTCGTATGCCTAAGCCAATCGACGAAACGAAAGGGCGAGCGGGAGGGCAGGTACTACGTCGGCCAGAGAGACAGGATGTGCAAGCTGTGGATCGATAGTGTGGTAGGTGGGTTTAGGCACATCTTCATATTTCTGTGTTGCAATGCCATTTTTATGGCTTGTAAATTCATATAGTGGTCCCTTAGGCCTTCACGTGAATTTTCATGGCAAGACGACTCGTTTTCTATTTATCACGATTTTTTAATCTTTTTACAGTTCGAGATTTTTTTAAATTTTTTTGGAAGGAGTTTTGGCCCCAAACTTGGTAGGCGTCGTCCTTGTATTTTTGTTGGCATGCACAAAAAATTCAGCTAAAAGCTCGTAGTGTACAAGATTTTGTGACCATTTGCAAAAAGTGTCCCCATTTTAGACACTTTAATGGCTACTGGCGGCGAACCTGTAAAATCTCAAATGCTCTTTAAGGGTGTGTGAGTTCTCGAGGTTTGATGAGGGATAGGGGGCCAATATAAGGGACAAGTAGTAGCACCCATCGCACATCATGTGTGCACACCTCCCGGCCCCCTCGATCGTCAGAACCCCAATGTTGCTGGTCAGGTTCTCCGACGATGCTCCGACGATGGTCCCCCGGCGAAGAAAAATATGGTGGCAGCACATGCTCGAGCGCAGCATATGCTGTCGCAACCCTCGGTCTGATCTGATCTTAGATTGGGATTGAACTCCGCATGCTTAGACTAGGAATGAACACGATATGCCTATGTCAACCCATGGAACGAGCGTGCGAGCGCTTAGCCGGCCAGAGGGGAGGGATGTTCAAGCCAAGGATCGGCCGGGTCACCCTCTGCGTGCTGTTGATCCTGCTATTGCAACCCTCGGTCTGGTTTGATGAAGGAGAGGGGGCCAATATAAGGGCCAAGTACCGGCACCCATCGCACATCATGTGCACACTGCCCCCCGATCGTCGAAACCCCAATGCCGCCGGTCAGGTTCTCCAGTGATGCTCCAGTGATGGTGCCCCGGCAAAGAAAATTACGGCACCAGCACATGCCCGAGCCCAGCTTGTGTTATGGCAACCCTCAGTCTGGTCCGATCCTAGACTGGGAATGAACTCCATATGCTTAGACTGGGAATGAACTCCGTATGCCTAAGTCAGCCCACGAAAAAAGCGTGCGGGCGCTCAGCCGGCCAGAGGGGCAGGATGCGTAAATCGGGGATCGGCAAGTCCCCCTCTGCGTGCTACCAATCCTGCTGCCACAACCCTTTGTCTGGTCTGATCTTAGACTGGGAATGAACTCCGTATGCCTAAGCCAACCGACGAAACGAGAGGGTGGGCGGGCACTACGCCGACCAGAGAGATGGGTTGCGCAAGCCGTGGATCGATAGGGTGGTAGGTGGGTTTAGGCACATCTTCATATTTCTACATGCCAATTCCATTTTTATGGCTTGTAAATTCATACAATGGTCCCTTAGGCCTTCACGTAAAGTTCCATGGCAAGATGACTCGTTTTCTATTTTTCATAATTTTTGAAACTTTTTATGGTTCAGGATTTTTTAAAATTTTTTGGGAAGTAGTTTTGGCCCCAAACTTGGTAGACGTGATCCTTGCATTTTCATTGGCATGCACAAAAAACATCAGCTAAAAACTCAAAGTGTACAAGATTTTGTGACCATTTGAAAAAGCGTCCCCATTTCATACATTTTAATGGCTACTGCCAGCAAACCTATAAAATCTCAAATGCTCTTTAAGGGGGTGTGAGTTCTCAAGGTTTGATGAGGGATAGGGGGCCAATATAAGGTCCAAGTGCACCCCCCCGACCCTCCTGATCGTCGGAACCCCAATGCCGTCGGTCAGGTTCTCCGACGATGCTCCGGTGATGGTGCCTTGACGAAGAAAAATGTAGCACCAGCGCATTCCCGAGCCCAGCATGTGCTACCGGAACCCTCGGTCTGGTCTGATCTTAGACTACGAATGAACTCCGTATGCTTAGACTGGGAATGAACTCCGTATGCCTAAGTCAACCCACGGAACGAGTGTGCGGGCGCTCAGTCGGCCAGAGGGGGGGATGCGCAAGCCAGGGATCGGCCGAGTCCCCCTCCACGTGCTGCCGATCCTACTACCGTAACCCTCGGTCTGGTCCAATCTTAGACTAGGAATGAACTCCGTATGCCTAAGCCATCCGACGAAACGAGTGGGCGGGCGGGCGGGCGGGCACTACGCCGACCAGAGAGACGGGATGCGCAAGCCGTGGATCGATAAGGTGGTAGGTGGGGTTAGGTACATCTTCATATTTCTGCATGCCAATGCCATTTTTATGGCTTGTAAATTCATACAATGGTCCCTTAAGTCTACACGTGAAGTTTCATGGGAAGACCGACTCGTTTTCTATTTTTCACGATTTTTGAAACTTTTTACGGTTTAGGGATTTTTTAAATTTTTTTGGAAGTAGTTTTGGCCCGAAACCTAGCAGACATGATCCTTGTATTTTTGTTGGCATGCACAAAAAATTCAGCTAAAAACTCGAAAGTGTACAAGATTTTGTGACCATTTGAAAAAAGTGTCCCCATTTCAGACACTTTAATGCTATTGGCAGCAAACCTGTAAATTTCAAATGCTCTTTAAGGGAGTGTGAGTTCTCAAGGTTTGATGAGGGATAGGGGGCCAATATAAGGTCCAAGTGCACCCCCCGACCCTCCGATCGCCGGAACCCAATGCCGTCGGTCAGGTTCTCCGACGATGCTCCGGTGATGGTGCCTCGACGAAGAAAAATGTAGCACCAGCGCATTCCCGAGCCCAGCATGTGCTACCGGAACCCTCGGTCTGGTCTGATCTTAGACTACGAATGAACTCCGTATGCTTAGACTGGGAATGAACTCCGTATGCCTAAGTCAACCCACGAAACGAGTGTGCGGGCGCTCAGTCGGCCAGAGGGGGGGATGCGCAAGCCGGGGATCAGCCGAGTCCCCCTCCATGTGCTGCCGATCCTACTACCGTAACCCTCGGTCTGGTCCAATCTTAGACTAGGAATGAACTCCGTATGCCTAAGCCATCCGACGAAACGAGTGGGCGGGCGGGCGGGCGGGCACTACGCCGACCAGAGAGACGGGATGCGCAAGCCGTGGATCGATAAGGTGGTAGGTGGGGTTAGGTACATCTTCATATTTCTGCATGCCAATGCCATTTTTATGGCTTGTAAATTCATACAATGGTCCCTTAAGTCTACACGTGAAGTTTCATGGGAAGACGACTCGTTTTCTATTTTTCACGATTTTTAAAACTTTTTACGGTTAGGGATTTTTTTGAAATTTTTTTGGAAGCAGTTTTGGCCCGAAACCTAGCAGACATGATCCTTGTATTTTTGTTGGCATGCACAAAAAAATTCAGCTAAAAACTCGAAGTGTACAAGATTTTGTGACCATTTGAAAAAAGTGTCCCCATTTCAGACACTTTAATGGCTATTGGCAGCAAACCTGTAAAATCTCAAATGCTCTTTAAGGGAGTGTGAGTTCTCAAGGTTTGATGAGGGATAGGGGGCCAATATAAGGGCCAAGTACCAGCACCCACCGCACATCATGTGCACACACCCCACCGGCCCCCCGATCGTCGGAACCCCAATGCCGTCGGTCAGGTTCTCCGACGATGGTGCCCCGACGAAGAAAAATGCGGCACCAGCACATGCCCGAGCCCAGCATCTGCTGTTGCAACCCTCAGTCTGGTCCGTTCTTAGTCTGGGAATGAACTCCGTATGCTTAGACTAGGAATGAACTCCGTATGCCAAGTCAACCCACGAAACGAGCGTGCGGGCGCTTAGCCGACCAGAGGGGTGGGATGCGTAAGACGGGGATCGGTCGGGTCCCCCTCTATGTGCTGCCAATCTTGCTACCGTAACCATCAGTTTGGTCCAATCTTAGACTGGGAAAGAACTCAGTATGCCTAAACCAACCGATGAAATGAGTAGGCGGGCAAGAGGGCGGGCACTATGCTAGCTAGAGAGACGGGATGCGCAAGCCGTGGATCGATAGAGTGGTAGGTGGGTTTAGGCACATCTTCATATTTTTGCATGCCAATGCCATTTTTCTGGCTTGTAAATTCATACAATTGTCCCTTAAGCCTTCACGTGAAGTTTCATGGCAGGACGACTCGTTTTCTATTTTTCATAATTTTTGAAACTTTTTGCGGTTTGAGATTTTTTAAAATTTTTTCGAATGGAGTTTTGGCCCCAAACTTGGTAGACGTGATCTTGTATTTTTGTTGGCATGCAAAAAAAAATTCAGCTAAAAACTTGAAGTGTACAAGATTTTGTGACCATTCAAAAAAAGTGTCCCCATTTTAGACACTTTAATGGCTACTGGCAGCAAACCTGTAAAATCTCAAATGCTCTTTAAGGGGGTGTGAGTTCTCAAGGTTTGATGATGGATACGGGGCCAATCTAGGGGCCAATCTAAGGGCCAAGTACCAGCACCCATCGCATATCATGTGCGCACACACCACCCTGGCCCCCCCGATAGCCAGAACCCCAATGGCGCCGGTCAGGTTCTTCGGTGATGCTCCGACGATGGTGCCCCGATGAAGAAAAATGTGGTACCAACACATGCCCAAGCCCAGCATGTTCTGCCGCAACCGTCGGTCTGGTCCGATCTTAGACTGGGAATGAAATCCGTATGCCTAAGTCAACCCACGAAACAAGTGTGCGAGTGCTCAGCCGGCCGGAGGGGTGGGATGCGTAAGTCGGGGATCGGTCAGGTCCCCCTTTACGTCCTACCGATCCTACTGTCACAACCCTCGGTCCGATCCGATCCTAGACTGGGAATGAACTCCGTATGCCTAGGCCAATCGACGAAACGAGCGGGCGGGCGAGCGTGCATATCTTCATATTTCTACGAGCCAATGCCATTTTTATGGCTTCTAAATTCATCAAATGGTCCCTTAAGCCTTCACGTGAAGTTTCATGGCAAGACGACTCATTTTCTATTTTTCATGATTTTCAAAACTTTTTACGGTTTGGGATTTTTTAAAATTTTTTTGAAAGGAGTTTTGGCAACAAACTTGGTAGACGAGATTCTTTTATTTTTGTTGGCATGCACAAAAAAATTCAGCTAAAAACTTGAAGTGTACAAGATTTTGTGACCCCGACCCCCCGATCGTCGGAACCCCAATGCCGTCGGTAAGGTTCTCCGACGATGCTCCAGCGATGGTGCCCCAGCGTAGAGAAATGTGGCACCAACACATGCTCGAGCCCAGCATGTGCTGTAGTAACCCTCGGTCCAGTCCGATGTTAGACTGGGAATGAACTCCGTATGCTTAGACTGGGAATGAACTCCGTATGCCTAAGTCAACCCACGAAACGAGCGTACGGGTGCTCAGCCGACCAGAGGGGCGGGATGCGCAAGCCGGGGATCGACCAGGTCCCCCTCTGCGTGCTGCCAATCTTGCTGCCACAACCCTCGGTCCGGTCCGATCTTAGACTGGGAATGAACTCCGTATGCCTAAGCCAACCGACGAAACGAGCAGGCGGGCGAGCGGGCAGGCACTACGCCGGCCAGAGAGACGGGATGCGCAAGCGTGGATCGATAGGGTGGTAGGTGGGTTGGGCACATCTTTATATTTCTATGTGCCAATGCCTTTTTTATGGCTTGTAAATTCATACAATGGTCCCTTAAGCCTTCAAGTGAAGTTTCATGGTGAGACGACTCATTTTCTATTTTTCACTATTTTTGAAACTTTTTACGGTTTGGGATTTTTTAAAATTTTTTCAGAAAGAGTTTTGGAACCAAACTTGGTAGACGTGACCCTTTTATTTTTGTTGGCTTGCACAAAAAAATTCAGCTAAAAACTCAAAGTGTACAAGATTTTGTGACCATTTGAAAAAATTGTCCCCATTCCAGACACTTTAATGGCTACTGGCAGCAAACCTGTAAAATCTCAAATGCTCTTTAATGGGGTGTGAGTTCTCGAGGTTTGATGAGGGATAAGGGGCCAATATAAGGGCCAAGTACCAGCACCCATCACACATCATGTGCGCACACCCACCCCTGCCCCCCCGATCACCGGAACCCCAATGCCGCCAGTCAGGTTCTCCGACGATGCTCCGGCGATGATTCTCTGGCGAAGAAAAATGTGGCACCAAAACATGCCCGAGCCCAGAATGTGCTGCCGTAACCCTCGGTCTGGTCCGATCTTAGATTGGGAATGAACTCCGATTCTTAAACTGGGAATGAACTCCGTATGCCTAAGTCAACCCACGAAACGAGCGTGCGGGTGCTCAGCCGGCCCGAGGGGGGGATGCGCAAGCCAGGGATCGGTCGGGTCCCCCTCTGCATGCTGCCGATCGTGCTGCCACAACCCTCGATCTGGTCTGATCATATATTGGGAATAAACTCTGTATGCCTAAGCCAACCGATGGAACGAGCGGGCGGGCGGGCAGGCACTACGCCGGCCAGAGAGACGGGATGCGCAAGCCGTGGATCGATAGGGTGGTAGGTGGGTTTAGCCACATCTTCATATTTTTGTGTGCCAATGCCATTTTTATAGCTTGTAAATTCATACAATGGTCCCTTAAGCCTTCACGTGAAGTTTCATGGCAAGACGACTCGTTTTCTATTTTTTACAATTTTCAAAACTTTTTACGGTTCAAGAATTTTTAAAATTTTTTTGGAAGGATTTTTGGCCCCAAACTTAGAAGACGTGATCATTGTATTTTTTTTGGCATGCACAAAAAAATTCAGCTAAAAACTCGAAGTGTACAAGATTTTGAGACCATTTGAAAAAAATGTCCCCATTTCAGACACTTTAGTGGCTACTGGCAGCAAACCTGTAAAATCTCAAATGCTCTTTAAGGGGGTGTGAGTTCTGGAGGTTTGATGAGGGATAGGGGGCCAACATAAGGGCCAAGTACCAGCACCCATCGCACATCATGTCCGGACACCCCCCCGGCCCCCCCGATCGTCGGAACCCCAATGCCGTCGATTAGGTTCTCCGACGATGGTGCCTCGACGAAGAATAATGCGGCACCAACACATGCCCGAGCCCAGCATGTGCTGCTATAACCCTCGGTCTGGTCCAATCTTAGACTTGGATTGAACTTCGTATGCTTAGATTGGGAATGAACTCCCTATGCCTAAGTCAACCCACGAAACGAGCGTGCGGGTACTCAGCCGGCCAGAGGGGCGGGATACGCAAGCCAGGGATCGGTTGGGTCCCCCTCTGCATGCTACCGATCCTACTGCCGCAAACCACAGTCTGGTCCAATCTTAGGCAAGGAATGAACTCCGTATGCCTAAGCCAACCGACGAAATGAACGGGCGGGTGGGCGGCCGGGCACAACGCCGGCCAGAGAGACGGGATGCGCAAGCTATGGATCGATAGGGTCGTAGGTGGGTTTAGGCACATCTTCATATTTCTATGTGCCAATGCCATTTTTATGGCTTGTAAATTCATACAATGGTCCCTTAAGCCTTCGCGTGAAGTTTCATGGCAAGACGACATGTTTTCTATTTTTCACGATTTTTGAAACTTTTTACGATTTGGGATTTTTTAAAATTTTTACGAAAGGATTTTTGGCCCCAAACTTAGTAGACGTGATCCTTGTATTTTTGTTGGCATGCACAAAATAATTCAGCTAAGAACTCGAAGTGTACAAGATTTTATGACCCTTTGAAAAAAGTATCCCCATTTTAGATACTTTAATGGCTACTGGCAGCAAACCTGTAAAATCTCAAATGCTCTTTAAGGGGGTGTGAGTTCTTGAGGTTTGATGAGGGATAGGGGGCCAATATAAGGGCCAAGTACCAGCACCCATCGCACATCATGTGCGCACACCCCCCCGGCGCCCCGATGGCCGGAACCCCAATGCCGTCGGTCAGGTTCTTCGACGATGCTTCGACGATGGTGCCCCGACGAAGAAAAATACGGCACCAACACATGCCCGAGCCCAGTATGTGCTACCGCAACCTTCAGTCCGATCCAATCTTAGAATGGGAATGAACTCCGTATGACTAATTCAACCCACGAAACAGGCGTGCGGGTGCTCAACCGACCAGAGGGGCGAGATGCGTAAGCCAAGGATTGGTCGAGTACCCCTCTGTGTCTACCGATCCTGCTACCGTAACCCTCAATTCGGTCCAATCTTAGACTGAGAATGAACTCCATATGCCTAATACAACCAACAAAACGAGTGGGTGGGCAGGCGGGTGGGCACTACGTCGGCCAGAGAGGCGGGATGCGCAAGCCGTGGATCGATAGGTTGGTAGGTGGGTTTAGGCACATCTTCATATTTCTATGTGCCAATGCCATTTTTATGGCTTGTAAATTCATACAATGGTCCCTTAAGCCTTCACGTGAAGTTTCATAACAAGACGAATCGTTTTATATTTTTCACGATTTTTGAAAATTTTGCGGTTCGGTATTTTTTAAAATTTTTTCGGAAGGAGTTTTGGCCCCAAACTTGGTACACGTGATTCTTGTATTTTTGTTGGCATGCACAAAAAAATTCAGCTAAAAACTCGAAGTGTACAAGATTTTGTGACCATTTGAAAAAAGTGACCCCATTTCAGACACTTTAATGGCTACTGGCAGCAAACCTGTAAAATCTCAAATGCTCTTTAAGGGGGTGTGAGTTCTCGAGGTTTGATGAGGGATAGGGGGCCAATATAAGGGCCAAGTACCAGCACCCATCGCACATCATGTGCGCACACCCCCCCGACGCCCCGATCGCCGGAACCCCAATGCCGCCGGTCAGGTTCTTCGGTGATGCTTCGACGATGGTGCCCCGACGAAGAAAAATACGGCACCAACACATGCCCGAGCCCAGTATGTGCTACCGTAACCCTCAGTTCGATCCAATCTTAGAATGGGAATGAACTTCGTATGCCTAAGTCAACCCACGAAACAAGCGTGCGAGTGCTCAACCGACCAGAGGGGCGAGATGCGTAAGCCGAGGATTGGTCGAGTACCCCTCTGTGTGCTACCGATCCTGCTACCGTAACCCTCAGTTCGGTCTGATCTTAGACTGGGAATGAACTCCATATGCCTAAGCCAACCGACGAAACGAGCGGGTGGGCAGGCGGGCGGGCACTACGTCGGCCAGAGAGGCAGGATGCGCAAGCCGTAGATCGATAGGTTGGTAGGTGGGTTTAGGCACATCTTCATATTTCTATGTGCCAATGCCATTTTTATGGCTTGTAAATTCATACAATGGTCCTTTAAGCCTTCACGTGAAGTTTCACGGCAAGACGACTAGTTTTCTATGTTTCACGATTTTTGAAACTTTTTGCGGTTCGAGATTTTTTAAAATTTTTACGAAAGGATTTTTGGCCCCAAACTTAGTAGACGTGATCCTTGTATTTTTGTTGGCATGCACAAAATAATTCAGCCAAAAACTCGAAGTGTACAAGATTTTATGACCCTTTGAAAAAATTATCCCCATTTCAGATACTTTAATGGCTACTGGCAGGAAACCTATAAAATCTCAAATGCTCTTTAAGGGGGTGTGAGTTCTCGAGGTTTGATGAGGGATAGGGGGCCAATATAAGGGCCAAGTACCAGCACCCAACAGACATCATGTGCGCACACCCACCCCGGCCCCCCGATCGTCGGAACCCTAATGCCGCCAGTCAGGTTCTCCGACGATGCTTCAGCGATGGTGCCTGGACGAAGAAAAATGCTGCACCAACTCATACCCAAGCCTAGCATGTGCTACCGCAAGCCTCGGTCTGATCCGATCTTAGACTGGGAATGAACTCCGTATGCTTAGACTGGGAATGAACTCCATATGCCTAAGTCAACCGACGAAACGAATGTGCAAGTGCTCAGCCGGCCCGAGGGGCGGGATGCACAAGCCGGGGATCGGTCGAGTCTCCCTTCACGTGCTACCGATCCTGCTGCCGCAACCCTCGGTCCAGTCCAATCTTAGATTGGGAACGAACTCTGTATGCCTAAGCCAACCGATGAAACGAGCAGGCGGGCAGGCGGGCACTACGTCGACCAGAGAGACGGGATGTGCAAGCCGTGGATCGATAGGGTGGTAGGTGGGTTTAGGCACATCCTCATATTTCTACTTGCCAATGCCATTTTTATGGCTTGTAAATTCATACAATGGTCCCTTAAGCCTTCACGTGAAGTTTCATGGCAAGACGACCCGTTTTTTATTTTTCACGATTTTCAAAACTTTTTAAGGTTCGGGATTTTTTAAAATTTTTTCGGAAGGAGTTTTAGCCCCAAACTTGGCAGACGTGATCCTTTTATTTTTGTTGGCATGCACAAAAAATTCAGCTAAAAACTCGAAGTGTACAAGATTTTATGACCCCAGCCCCCCGATCGTCGGAACCCCAATGCCGCCGATCAAGTTCTCTGACGATGCTCCGGTGATGGTGCCCAGACGAAGAAAAATACGACACCAACAAATGCCCGAGCCCAGCATGTACTGCCATAACCCTCGATCCAGTCTGATCTTAGACTGGGAATGATCTCCGTATGCTTAGACTGGGAATGAACTCCGTATGCCTAAGTCAACCCACGAAACGAGCGTGCGGGTGCGCAGCCGGCCAAAGGGCGGGATGCGCAAGCCGGGGATGGCCGGGTCCCCTTCTACATGCTGCCGATCTTGCTGTGGCAACCCTCTATCCGGTCCGATCTTAGACTGGGAATGAACTCCATATGCCTAAGCCAACCAACAAAACGAGCGTGCGGGCGGTTGGGCGGGCACTACGCCAGCCGGAGAGACGGGATATACAAGCCGTGGATCGATAGGGCGATAGGTGTGTTTAGGCACATCTTCATATTTTTGTGTTCCAATGCCATTTTTATGGCTTGTAAATTCATACAATGGTCCCTTAAGCCTTCACGTGAAGTTCCATGGCAAGATGACTCATTTTCTATTTTTCACGATTTTTGAAACTTTTTGTTGTTGGGGATTTTTTAAAATTTTTTTGGAAGGAGTTTTGGCCCCAAACTTGGTAGACGTGATCCTCATATTTTTGTTGGCATGCACAAAACATTTCAGCTAAAAACTCAAAGTGTACAAGATTTTGTGACCATTTGAAAAAAGTGTCCCCATTTCAGACATTTTAATGGCTACTGGCAGCAAACCTGTAAAATCTGAAATGCTCTTTAAGGGGGTGTGAGTTCTCGAGGTTTCATGAGGGATAGGGGGCCAATATAAGGGCCAAGTACCAGCACCCATTGCACATCATGTGCGCATACCCCCCCGGCCCCCCTGATCGTCGGAACCCCAATGCCATCGGTCAGGTTCTCCGGCGATGCTCCGACGATGGTGCCTCGGCGAAGAAAATTGCAGCACCAACACATGCCCGAACCCAGCATGTGTTGCCGCAACCCTTGGTCCGGTCCGATCTTAAACTGGGAATGAACTCTGTATGCTTAGACTGGGAATGAACTCCGTATGCCTAAGTCAACCCACGAAACAAGCGTGTGGGTGCTCAGTCGGCCAGAAGGGCGAGATGCGCAAGTCGAGGATCGGCCGGGTCCCCCTCTGCGTGCTGCAACCCTCGGTCCGGTCCGATCGTAGACTAGGAATGAACTCCGTATGACTAAGCCAACCGACGAAACAAGCGGTTGAGTGGGCGGGCACTATGCCGGCCAGAGAGACGGGATGCACAAGCCGTGGATCGATAGGATGGTAGGTCAGTTTAGGCACATCTTCATATTTCTGTGAGCCAATGCCATTTCTATGGCTTGTAAAGTCATACAATGGTCCCTTAAGCCTTCACGTGGAGTTTCATGGCAAGACGACTAGTTTTCTATTTTTCACGATTTTTGAAACTTTTTACGGTTCAGGATTTTTTAAAATTTTTTCGAAAGGAGCTTTGGCCCCAAACTTGGTGGACGTGATCCTTGTATTTTTTTTGGCAGGAATAAAAAAATTCAACCTAAAACTCGAAGTGTACAAGATTTTGTGACCATTTGAAAAAAGTGTCCCCATGTCAGACACTTTAATGGCTACTGGCAGCAAACCTGTAAAATCTCAAATGCTCTTTAAGGGGGTGCGAGTTCTTGAGGTTTGATGAGGGATAGGGGGCCAATATAAGGGCCCAGTACCAGCACCCATTGCACATCATGTGCCACACCCCCCCGACCCCCCCGATCGCTAGAACCCTAGTGCCGTCGGTCAGGTTCTCCGGTGATGCTCCGGTGATGGTGCCCCGGCAAAGAAAAATACGGCACCAACACATGCCTGAGCCCAACATGTGCTGCTGCAACCCTCGGTCTGGTCTGATCTTAGACTGGGAATGAACTCCGTATGCCTAAGTCAACCCACGAAACAAGCGTGCGGGTGCTCAGCCGGCCAGAGGGGCGGGATGCGCAAGCCAGGGATCAGCCGGGTCCCCCTCTGCATGCTGTCGATCCTGCTACCGTAACCTTCAAGCTGATCCAAATGGGCGGGCGGGTACTACTCCGGCCAGAGAGACGGGATGCGCAAGCCGTGGATTGATAGGGTGGTAGGTGGGTTTAGGCACATCTTCATATTTCTGCATTCCAATGCCATTTTTATGGCTTGTAAATTCATACAATGGTCCCTTAAGCCTTCACGTGAAGTTTCATGGCAAGAGGACTCATTTTCTATTTTTCACGATTTTTGAAACTTTTTACGATTCGGGATTTTTCAAAATTTTTTCGGAAGGAGTTTTGGCCTCAAACTTCGTAGACGTGATCCTTGTATTTTTGTTGGCATGCACAAAAAGATTCAGCTAAAAACTAGAAGTGTACAAGATTTTGTGAGCATTTGAAAAAAGTTTCCCCATTTCAGACACTTTAATGGCTATTGGCAGCAAACCTGTAAAATCTCAAATGCTCTTTAAGGGGGTGTGAGTTCTCAAGGTTTGATGAGGGATAGGGGGCCAATATAAGGGCCAAGTACCAGCACCCATTGCACATCATGTGCGCATACCCCCCCGGCCCCCCTGATCGTCGGAACCCCAATGCCATCGGTCAGGTTCTCCGGCGATGCTCCGACGATGGTGCCTCGGCGAAGAAAATTGCAGCACCAACACATGCCCGAACCCAGCATGTGTTGCCGCAACCCTTGGTCCGGTCCGATCTTAAACTGGGAATGAACTCTGTATGCTTAGACTGGGAATGAACTCCGTATGCCTAAGTCAACCCACGAAACAAGCGTGCGGGTGCTCAGCCGGCCAGAGGGGCGGGATGCGCAAGCCAGGGATCAGCCGGGTCTCCCTCTGCATGCTGTCGATCCTGCTACCGTAACCTTCAAGCTGATCCAAATGGGCGGGCGGGTACTACTCCGGCCAGAGAGACGGGATGCGCAAGCCGTGGATTGATAGGGTGGTAGGTGGGTTTAGGCACATCTTCATATTTCTGCATTCCAATGCCATTTTTATGGCTTGTAAATTCATACAATGGTCCCTTAAGCCTTCACGTGAAGTTTCATGGCAAGAGGACTCATTTTCTATTTTTCACGATTTTTGAAACTTTTTACGATTCGGGATTTTTCAAAATTTTTTCGGAAGGAGTTTTGGCCTCAAACTTCGTAGACGTGATCCTTGTATTTTTGTTGGCATGCACAAAAAGATTCAGCTAAAAACTAGAAGTGTACAAGATTTTGTGAGCATTTGAAAAAAGTTTCCCCATTTCAGACACTTTAATGGCTATTGGCAGCAAACCTGTAAAATCTCAAATGCTCTTTAAGGGGGTGTGAGTTCTCGAGGTTTGATGAGGGATAGAGGGCTAATATAAGAGCCAAGTACCAGCACCCATCACACATCATGTCCGCATAACCCCCCCCCGGCCCCCCCGATCGTCGGAACCCCAAGGATCATGTCTACCAAGTTTGGGGCCAAAAATTCTTATGAAAAAATTATAAAAAATCTCAAACCGCAAAAAGTTTTCAAAATTGTGAAAAATAGAAAACGAGTCGTCTTGCCATGAAACTTCACGTGAAGGCTTAAGGGACCATTGCATGAATTTACAAGCCATAAAAATGGCATTGGCACGTAGAAATATGAAGATGTGCCAAAACCCACCTACCACCCTATCGATCCACGACTTGCGCATCCCGTCTCTCTGGCTGCCATAGTGCCCACCCGCCCACCTGCCCGCTCGTTTCGTCGATTGGTTTAGGCAAACGGAGTTCATTCCCAGTCTAAGATCAGGCCGAATTAAGGGTTGCAGCAGCAGGATCGGCAGCACGCAGAGGGGGACCCGACCGATCCCTAGCTTGCGTATCCTGCCCCTCTGGTCGCCTGAGAGCCCGTACGCTCATTCCGTGGGTTGACTTAGGCATACGGAGTTCATTCCCAGTCTAAGACTCGACCAGACCGAGGGTTGTGGCAGCACATGCTGGGCTCGAGCATGTGCTGGTGCTGCATTGTTATTCGTCGGGGCACCATCGCCGAAGCATCGTCGGAGAACCTGACCAGCGGCACTAGGGTTCCGTCGATCGGGGGGGCCGGGGGGGTGTCCGCACGTGATGTGCAATGGGTGCTGGTACTTGGCCCTTATATTGGCCCCCTATCCCTCATCAAACCTTGAGAACTCACACCCCCTTAAAGAGCATTTGAGATTTTACAGGTTTGCTGCCGATAGCAATTAAAGTGTCTGAAATGGGGACACTTTTTTCAAATGGTCACAAAATCTTGTACACTTCGAGTTTTTAGCTGAATTTTTTTGTGCATGCCAAAAAAAATATAAGGATCACGTCTACCAAGTTTGGGCCAAAACTCCTTACGAAAAAATTTTAAAAAATCCCAAACTGTAAAAAGTTTAAAAAATCGTGAAAAATAGAAAATGAGTCTTCTTGCCACGAAACTTCACGTGAAGGCTTAAGGGACCATTGTATGAATTTACAAGCCATAAAAATGGCATTGGCACATAGAAATATGAAGATGTGCCTAAACTCACTTACCACCCTATCGATCCATGGCTTGCGCATCCCGTCTCTCTGGCCGGTGTAGTGTCCGCCCACCCACTCGTTTAGTCGGTTTGCTTAGGCATACGAAGTACATTCCCAGTCTAAGATCAGATCGAACCGAGGGTTGCGGCAGCAAGAACGGCAGCACGCAGAGGGGGAACCGGCCGATACCCAGCTTGCGCATCCCACCCCTCTGGCCAGCTTGGCTCCCGCACGCTCGATTTGTGGGTTGACTTTGGCATACGGAGTTCATTCCCAGTCTAAGATCAGACCGGACCGAGGTTCCAGTCGCACATGCTAGGCTCGGGCATGTGCTGGTGCCACATTTTTCTTCGCCGGGGCACCATCGTCGGAGCATCACCGAAGAACCTGACCGATGGTATTGGGGTTCCGGTGATCGGGGGGGCCGGGGGGTGTGCGCACATGATGTGCCATGGGTGCTGGTACTTGGCCCTTATATTGGCCCCCTATCCCTCATCAAACCTCGAGAACTCACACCCCCTTAAAGAGTATTTGAGATTTTACAGGTTTGCTGCCAGTAGCCATTAAAGTGTCTGAAATGGGGACACTCTTTTCAAATGGTCACAAATTCTTGTAAACTTCGAGTTTTTAGCTGAATTTTTTTGTGCATGCCAACAAAAATACAAGGATCACGTCTACCAACTTTGGGGCCAAAACTCCTTCGGAAAAAATTTTAAAAAATCCCAAACCGTAAAACGTTTTGGAAATCGTGAAAAATAGAAAACGAGTTGTCTTGCCATGAAACTTCATGTGAAGGCTTAAGTGACCATTGTATGAATTTACAAGCCATAAAGATGGCATTGGCATGCAGAAATATGAAGATGTGCCTAAACCCACCTGCCACCCTATCGATCCACGGCTTGCGCATCCTATCTCTCTGGCTGGTGTAGTGCCCGCCCGCCCGCCCACCCGCTCGTTTCGTTAGTTGGCTTGGGCATACAGAGTTCATTCCCAGTCTAAGATCGGACCAGATTGAGTGTTGTGGCAGCAGGATCGGCAGCACGCAGAGGGGGACCCTATCGATCCCCGGCTTGCGCATCCCAACCCTCTGGCCGACTGAGCGCCCGCACGCTCGTTTCGTGGGTTGACTTAGGCATACGGAGTTCATTTCCAGTCTAAGCATACAGAGTTCATTCCCAGTCCAAGATTGGACCGGACCGAGGGTTGCGGTAGCACATGCTGGGCTCGAGCATGTGCTGGTGCCACATTTTTCTTCGTCGAGGCACCATCGTCAGAGCATACCGGAGAACCTGACCAGCGGCATTGGTGTTCTGACGATCAGAGGGGCCGGGGGGGTGTGCGCACATCATGTGCGATGGGTGCTGGTACTTGGCCCTTATATTGGCCCCCTATCCCTCATCAAACCTTGAGAACTCACACCCCCTTAACAAGCATTTGAGATTTTATAGGTTTGCTGCCAGTAGCCATTAAAGTTACTTAAATGGGGACAGTTTTTTCAAATGGTCACAAAATCTTGTACACTTCGAGTTTTTACCTGAATTTTTTTGTGCATGCCAACAAAAATACAAGGATCCTGTCAACCAAGTTTGGGGCCAAAACTCCTTTTGAAAAAATTTTTAAAAATCTTGAACCAGAAAAAGTTTGAAAAATCATGAAAAATAGAAAATGAGTCGTCTTGCCATGAAACTTCACGTGAAGGCTTAAGGGACCATTGTATGAATTTACAAGCCATAAAAATGGCATTGGCATGCAGAAATATGAAGATATGCCTAAACCCACCTACCACCCGATCGATCCACGGCTTGCGCATCCCGTTTCTCTGGTCGATGTAGTGCCTGCCCACCCGCCCACTCATTTCGTCGGTTGGCTTAGGCATACGGAGTTGATTCCCAGTCTAAGATCAGACCGGACTGAGGGTTATGGTAGCACGCAGAGGGGGACCCGGCTGATCCCCGGCTTGCGCATGCCGCCCCTCTGGCCGGCTGAGCACCTGCACGCTCGTTTCGTGGGTTAACTTTGGCATACGGAGTTCATTCCTAATCTAATATCGAATCGAACCGAGGTTTGTGGTAGCACATGCTGGGCTCGGGCATGTGTTGGTGCTGTATTTTTCTTCGTCGGGGCACCATCGCTGGAGCATCGCAGGAAAACCTGACCGGCGGCACTGGGGTTCCGACGATCGGGGGGGCCGGGGGGTGTACGCACATAATGTGTAATGGGTGCTGGTACTTGGCCCTTATATTGGCCCCCTATCCCTCATCAAACCTCGAGAACTCACACCCCCTTAAAGAGTATTTGAGATTTTACAGGTTTGCTGCCAGTAGCCATTAAAGTGTCTGAAATGGGGACACTTTTTTCAAATGGT
The DNA here is from genome assembly GCF_002303985.1 of Durio zibethinus. The sequence continues at coordinate 12,474,544 of NW_019168048.1, forward strand.
CACAAAATCTTGTACACTTCGAGTTTTTAGCTCAATTTTTTTGTGCTCGCCAAAAAAAATACAAGGATCACGTCTCCCAAGTTTGGGGCCAAAAATCCTTTCGAAAAAATTTTAAAAAATCCCAAACTGCAAAAAGTTTTGAAAATCGTGAAAAATAGAAAACGAGTCATCTTGCCATGAAACTTCTCGTGAAGGCTTAAGGGACCATTGTGTGAATTTACAAGCCATAAAAATGGCATTGGCATGCAGAAATATGAAGATGTGCCTAAACCCACCTACCACCTTATCGATCCACAGCTTGCGCATCCCGTCTCTCTGGCCGACGTAGTGCCCGCTCGCCCGTCTGCCCGCTCGTTTCATCGATTGGCTCAGGCATACGGAGTTCATTCCCAGTCTAACATTGGACCAGACCGAGGGTTACGGCAGCAGGATTGGCAGCACACAGAGGGGGACCCGACCGATCCCTGGCTTGCACATCCCGGCCCTCTGGCCGGCTGAGCACTCGCACGCTCGTTTCGTGGGTTGACTTAGGCATACGGAGTTCATTCCCAGTCTAAGTATACGGATGTCATTCCCAGTCTATGATCAGACTGGCTCGAGGGTTACGGCAGCACATGCTGGGCTCTGGCATTGTTGGTGTCGCATTTTTCTTCGCCAGGGCACCAGCGCAGGAGCATCATCGAAGAACCTGACTGGCGGCATTGGGGTTCCCGATATCGGGGGGCCGGGGGGTGTGCGCACACGATGTTCGATGGGTGCTGGTACTTGGCCCTTATATTGGCCCCCTATCCCTCATCAAACCTCGAGAACTCACACCCCTTAAAGAGCATCTGAGATTTTACAGGTTTGCTGCCAGTAGCCATTAAAGTGTCTGAAATGGGGACACTTTTTTCAAATGGTCACAAATTCTTGTACACTTTCAGTTTTTAGCTGAATTTTTTTGTGCATGCCAACAAAAATACAGTGATCACGTCTACCAAGTTTGGTTACAAAACTCCTTCCAAAAATTTTTTAAAAAATCTCGAACCTCAAAAAGTTTCAAAAATTATGAAAAATAGAAAACGAGTCGTCTTGCCATGGAACTTCACGTGAAGGCTTAAGGGACTGTTGTATGAATTTACAAGCCATAAAAATGGCATTGGCACGCAGAAATATGAAGATGTGCCTAAACCCACCTACAACCCTATCGATCCATGACTTGTGCAACCCGTCTCTTTGGCCGGCGTAGTGCCCTCCCGCCCGCCCGTCCGCTCGTTTCGTCGGTTGGCTTAGGCATACGAAGTTCATTCCCAGTGTAAGATCGGACCGGACTGAGGGTTACGGTGGCAGGATCGACAGCACGCAGTGGGGGACCCGGTCGATCCCCGGCTTGCGCATCTAGCCCCTCTGGCCGGTTGAGCACCCACATGCTCGTTTCATGGGTTGACTTATGCATACGGAGTTCATTCCCATTGTAAGCATACGGAGTTCATTCCCAGTCTAAGATAGCACAGGGCCGAGGGTTGCAGTAGCACATGCTGGGCTCGGGCATGTGTTGGTGCCGTATATTTCTTTGCAGGGGTACCATCACCAAAGCATCGCCAGAGAACCTGATCGGCGGCATTGTGGTTACGGCGATCGGGGGGGTCGGGGGGTGTGCGCACATGATGTGCGATGGGTGCTTGTACTTGGCCCTTATATTGGCCCCCTATCCCTCATCAAACCTTGAGAACTCACACCCCCTTAAAGAGCATTTGAGATTTTACAGGTTTGCTGCCATAGCCATTAAAGTGTTTGAAATGGGGACACTTTTTTCAAATGGTCACAAAATCTTGTACACTTCGAGTTTTTAGCTGAATTTTTTTGTGCATGCCAACAAAAATACAAGGATCATGTCTACCAAGTTTACGGCTAAAACGCTTTTTGAAAATATTTTAAAAAATCCCAGTCTAGGATCCGACAGGACCGAGGGTTGTGGCAGCACATGCTAGGCTTAGGCATGTGTTGGTGCCACATTTTTCTTCGTCGGGGCACCATCATCATAGCATCGCGAAGAGCCTGACCTGCGGCATTGGGGTTCTGACGATCGAGTGGGCCGGGGAAAGGGGTGTGCACACATGATGTGCGATGGGAGTCGGTACTTGGCCCTTATTTTAGCCCCCTATCCCTCATCAAACCTCGAGAACTCGCACCCCCTTAAAGAGCATTTGAGATTTTACAGGTTTGTTGCCAGTAGCCATTAAATTGCCTGAAATGGGGACACTTTTTTCAAATGGTCACAAAATCTTGTACACTTCGAGTTTTTAGCTGAATTTTTTTGTGCATGCCAACAAAAATACAAGGATCCCGTCTACCAAATTTGGGGCCAAAATAGCTTTCGAAAAAATTTAAAAAAATCTCAAACCGTAAAAAGTTTCAAAAATCATGAAAAATAGAAAACGAGTCGTCTTGCCATGAAGCTTCACGTGAAGGCTTAAAGGACCATTGTATGAATTTACAAGCCATAAAAATGGCATTGGCATGTAGAAATATGAAGATGTGCCTAAACCCACCTACCACCCTATCGATCCACGGCTTGCGCATCCCATCTTTCTGGTCGGTGTAGTGCCCGCCCACTCGCCTGCTCGTTCGTTTCGTCGGTTCAATTAGGCATATCAAGTTCATTCCCAGCCTAAGATCAGCTCAGATCGAGGGTTGCGGTAGTAGGATCAACAGCATGCAGAGGGGGACTCGGTCGATCCCTGGCTTGTGCATCTCGCCCCTCTGGCTGGCTGAGCACCCGCATGCTTGTTTCATGAGTTGACTTAGGCATACAAAGTTCATTCCTAGTCTAAGCATACAGAGTTCATTCCCAGTCTAAGATCGAACCAGACCGAGGGTTGTGACAGCACATGCTGGGCTCGGGCATGTGTTGGTGTCGTATTTTTTTTCGTCGGGGCACCATCACCGGAGCATCACCGGAGAACCTGATCGGCGGCATTGGGGTTCCGACGATCGGGGGGGCCGGGGGGGGTGTGTGCACAGGATGTCCGATGGGTGCTGGTACTTGGCCCATATATTGGCCCCCTATCCCTCATCAAACATCGGGAACTCACACACCCTTAAAGAGCATTTGAGATTTTACAGGTTTGCTGCCAGTAGCCATTAAAGTGTCTGAAATGGGGACACTTTTGTCAAATGGTCACAAAATCTTGTACGCTTCAAGTTTTTAGCTGAATTTGTTTGTGCATGCCAACAAAAATACAAGGATCACGTCTACCAAGCTTGGGGCCAAAACTCATATCCAAAAAATTTTAAAAAATCCCGAACTGTAAAAAGTTTCAAAAATCGTGAAAAATAGAAAACGAGTCGTCTTGCCATGAAACTTCACGTGAAGGCTTAAGGGACCATTGTATGAATTTACAAGCCATAAAAATGGCATTGGCATGCAGAAATATGAAGATGTGCCTAAACCCACCTACCACCCTATCGATCCACGGCTTGCGCATCCCGTCTCTCTGGACGGCATAGTGCCCGCCTGCCCGCTCGCTCGTTTCGTCAGTTGGCTTACGCATGCAGAGTTCATTCCCAGTCTAAGATTGGACCGGACCAAAGGTTGTGGCAGCAGGATCGGTAGCATGCAGAGGGTGACCCGGCCGATCCCCGGCTTGCGCATCCTGCCCCTTGGCCTACTGAGCACCCGCACGCTTCTTTCGTGGGTTGACTTAGACGTACGGAGTTCATTCCCAGTCTAAGATCAGATCGGACCGAGGGTTGCAGCAGCACATGTTGGGCTCGGGCATGTGTTGGTGCCACATTTTTCTTCGTCGGGGCACCATCACCGGAGCATCATGGAGAGCCTGACCTACGGCATTGGGGTTCCGACGATCGAGCGGGCCGGGGAAAGGGGTGTGCGCACATTATGTGCGATGGGTGTTGGTACTTGGCCCTTATATTAGCCCCCTATCCCTCATCAAACCTTGAGAACTCACACCCCCTTAAAGAGCATTTGAGATTTTACAGGTTTACTGCCAGTAGCCATTAAAGTGTCTGAAATGGGGACACTTTTTTCAAACGGTCGAAAAATCTTGTACACTTCGAGTTTTTAGCTGAATTTTTTTGTGCATACCAAAAAAAATACAAGGATCATGTCTACCAAGTTTGGGGCCAAAAATCCTTGCGAAAAAATTTTAAAAAATCCTGAATCGTAAAAAGTTTCAAAAATCGTGAAAAATAGAAAACGAGTCATCTTGCCATGAAACTTCACATGAATGCTTAGGGGACCATTGTATGAATTTACAAGCCATAAAAATGGCATTGGCATGTAGAAATATGAAGATGTGCCTAAACCCACCTACCACCCTATTGATCCACGGCTTGCACATCCCGTCTCTCTGGCCAGCGTAGTGCCCGGCCTTCCGGCCGACCGCTCATTTAATCGGTTGGCTTAGGCATACGGAGTTCATTCCTAGTCTAAGATCAAAGCAAATTGAGGGGTGTGGTAGCAAGATCGACAGCATGCAGAGGGGGACTCGGCCGATCCTCGGCTTGCATATCCCGCCCCTCTAGCCAACTGAGCACTCGCACGCTCGTTTCGTGGGTTGACTTAGGCATATGGAGTTCATTCCCAGTCTAAGCATACGGTGTTCATCCCAGTCTAAGATCAGATTAGACTGAGGGTTACGGTAGTACATGCTGGGCTCGGGCATGTGTTGGTGCCATATTTTTCTTCGCCTGGGCGCCATCGTCGGAGCATCACCGGAGAACCTGACCGATGGCATTGGGGTTCCGGCAATTGGGGGGCCCGGGGGTGTACGCACATGATGTGTGATGGGTGCTGGTACTTGGCCCTTATGTTGGCCCCCTATCCCTCATCAAACCTCGAGAACTCACACCCCTTAAAGAGCATTTGACATTTTACAGGTTTGCTGCCAGTAGCCATTAAAGTGTCTAAAATGGGGACACTTTTTTCAAATGGTCACAAAATCTTGTACACTCTGAGTTTTTAGCTGAATTTTTTTATGCATGCCAACAAAAATACAAGGATCACGTCTACCAAGTTTGGGGCCAAAACTCCTTTTGAAAAATTTTAAAAAATCTCGAATCGCAAAAAGATTCGAAAATCATGAAAAATAGAAAATGAGTCGTCTTGCCATGAAACTTCACGTGAAGGCTTAAGGGACCATTGTCTGAATTTACAAGCCATAAAAATGGAATTGGCACACAAAAATATGAAGATGTGCCTAAACCCACCTACCACCATATTGATCCACGACTTACGCATCTCGTCTCTCTGGCCAGTGTAGTGCCCGCCCGCCCGCCCGCCCGTTCGTTTCGTCGGTTGGCTTAGGCATACGGAGTTCATTCCCAGTCTAAGATCCGACCGAACTGAGGGTTGTGGCAGCAGGATCAGCAGCACACAGAGGGGGACCCGATCGATCCCTGGCTTGCGCATCCCGCCCCTCTGGCCAGCTGAGCACCCGATTGGGTTGACTTAGGCATACAGAGTTCATTCCCAGTCTAAGCTTACGGAGTTCATTCCCAGTGTAAGATCGAGGGTTGCGGCAGCAAATGCTGGGCTCAGGCATGTGTTGGTGCCGCATTTTTCTTCGTCGGGGCACCATCGCCGGAGAATCGCCGGAGAACCTAATCGACGGCATTAGGGTTCTGGCGATCAGGGGGGCCGGGGGGTGTGCGCACATGATGTACGATGGGTGCTGGTACTTGGCCCTTATATTGGCCCCCTATCCCTAATCAAACCTCAAGAACTCACACCCCCTTAAAGAGCATTTGAGATTTTACAGGTTTGCTGCCAGTAGCGATTAAAGTGTCTGAAATGGGGACATTTTTTTCAAATGGTCACAAAATCTTGTACACTTCGAGTTTTTAGCTGAATTTTTTTATGCATGCCAACAAAAATATAAGGATCATGTCTACCAGGTTTGGGGCCAAAGTGCCTTCCAAAAAAATTTTAAAAAATCCCGAACCACAAAATCTTTCAAAAATCATGAAAAATAGAAAACGAGTCGTCTTGCCATGAAACTTCATGTGAAGGCTTAAGGGACCATTGTATGAATTTACAAGCCATAAAAATGGCATTGGTGTGCAGAAATATGAAGATGTGCCTAAACTCACCTACCACCCTATCGATCCACGGCTTGCACATCCCATCTCTCTGGCCGATGTAGTGCCCGCCCGACCACCCACCCACCCGTTCGTTTCGTCGGTTGGCTTAGGTATACGGAGTTCATTCCCAGTCTAAGAATGGATCGGACCGAAGGTTGTGACAGCAAGATCGGTAGCAAATAGAGGGGGACCCGACCGATCCCCACCTTGCGCATCCCACCCTCTGACCGGCTGAGCACCCGCACGTTCGTTTCGTGGGATGACTTAGGCATACGGAGTTCATTCCCAGTCTAAGCATACGGAGTTCATTCCCAGTCTAAGATCGGACCGAGCCGAGGGTTGCGGCAGCACATGCTGGGCTCGGGCATGTGTTGGTGTCGTATTTTTCTTCGTCGGGGCACCATCGTCGGAGCATCATCGAAAAACCTAACCGGTGGCATTGGGGTTCCGGTGACGGGGGGGCCGGAGGGGTGTGCGCACATGATGTGCGATGGGTGCTGGTACTTGGCCTTTATATTGGCCCCCTATCTCTCATCAAACCTCGAGAACTCACACCCCCATAAAGAGCATTTGAGATTTTATAGGTTTGCTGCCAGTAGCCATTAAAGTGTTCGAAATGGGGACACTTTTTTCAAATGGTCACAAAATCTTGTACACTTTGAGTTTTTAGCTGAATTCTTTTGTGCATGCCAACAAAAATAAAAGGCTCATGTCTACCAAGTTTGGGGCCAAAACCCCTTCCGAAAAAATTTTAAAAAATCTCGAACCACAAAAAGTTTCAAAAATCGTGAAAAATAGAAAACGAGTCGTCTTGCCATGACACTTCACGTGAAGGCTTAAGGGACCATTGTATGAATTTACAAGCATAAAAATGGCATTGGCATGCAAAATTATGAAGATGTGGCCTAAACCCACCTACCACCCTTATCCATCCACGGCCTTGCGCATCCCGTCTCTCTGGCCGGCGTAGTGGCCCGCGCGCCCGTATCCCTGCTCGTTCCGTTCGGTTGGCTTAGGCCATACGGAGTTCATTCCAGTCTAAGCTCGGACCAGACTGTGGGGTTGCGGCAGCATGATCGACAGTATTGCAGAGGGGGACCCGACCGATCCCCGGCTTGTGTATCCCACCCTCTAGCCAGCTGAGGCACCCGTACGCTCGTTTCGTGGGTTGACTTAGGCATACAGATGTTCATTCCCAGTCTAAGCATATGGAGTTCGATTCCCACTAAGATCAAATTAGAACCGTAGGGTTCAACAGCACATGCTAGGGCTCAGGCATGTGGTTGGTGCCATATTTTCTTCGTCGGGGCACCCGTCGTTGGAGCATCGTCGGAGAAACCTTGACCAACGGCATTGGGGTTCCGACGATCGGGGGGCAAGGTGGGGGGTGTCCGCACTATGTGCGATGAGTGCTGGTACTTGGCCCTTATATTGGCCCCCTATCCCTCACCAAACCTTGAGAACCACACCTCCTTAAAGAGCATTTGAGATTTTACAGGTTTGCTGCCAGTAGCCATTAAAGTGTCTGAAATTGGGAACATTTTTTTCAAATGGTCACATAATCTTGTACACTTCGAGTTTTAGCTGAATTTTTTGTGCATGCCAACAAAAAATACAAGGATCATGTCTACCAAGTTTGGGGCCAAAACTCCTTCCGAAAAAATTTTAAAAAATCTCGAACCGTAAAAAGTTTCAAAAATTATGAAAAATAGAAAACGAGTCGTCTTGCCATTAAACTTCACGTGAAGGCTTAAGGGACCATTGTATGAATTTACAAGCCATAAAAATGGCATTGGCATGTAGAAATATGAAGATGTGCCTAAACCCACCGACCACCCTATCGATCCACGGCTTGCGCATCCCGTTTCTCAGGCCGACGTAGTGGCCGCCCACCCGCCCGCTCGTTTTGTCGGTTGGCTTAGGGATACAGAGTTCATTCCCAGTCTAAGATCGGACCAGACCGAGGGTTACGACAGCACACAGAGGAGGACCCGACCGCTCCTCGGCTTGCGCATCCCGCCCCTTTGCCCGTCTAAGCTCCCGCACGCTCGTTTTGTGAGTTGACTTAGGCATACGGAGTTCATTCCCAGTCTAAGCATACGGAGTTCATTCCCAGTCTAAGATCATACCAGACTGAGGGTTGTGGCAGCACATGCTGGGCTCTGGCATGTGTTTGTTGCTGCTTATTTCTTCGTCGGGGCACCATCGTCTGATTATTGTCGGAGAACCTGACCGACGGCATTGGGGTTCCGACGATCGGGGAGCCGGGGGGTGTGCGCACATGATGTACGATGGGTGATGGTACTTGGCCCTTATATTGGCCCCCTATCCCTCATCAAACCTTAGGAACACACACCCCCTTAAAGAGCATTTGAGATTTTACAGGTTTGCTGCCAGTAGCCATTAAAGTGTCTGAAATGGGGATAATTTTTTCAAATGGTCACAAAATCTTGTACACCTCGAGTTTTTAGCTGAATTTTTTTGTGCATGCCAAAAAAAATACAAGGATCATGTCTACCAAGTTTGGGCCAAAAATCCTTTCGAAAAAATTTTAAAAAAATCCCGACCGTAAAAAGTTTTAAAATCGTGAAAAATAGAAAATAGTTCGTCTTGCCATGAAACTTCACGTGAAGGCTTAAGGGACCATTGTAATGTATTTAGAGCCATAAAAAATGGCATTGGCATGCAAAAATATGAAGTATGTTGCTTAAACCACATACCACCTATTCGATCCAACCGCTTTCACACCCATCTCTCTGGCCGGCGTAGTGCCTGCCCGCCCAGCACGCTTGTTTCGTCGGTTGGCTTAGGCATATGGAGTTCATTCCCATTCTAAGATTGGACCAGACCGAGGGTTGTAGAAACAGGATTGGCAGCATGCAGAGGGGGACCCGACCGATCCCCAGCTGCACATCCTGCCCCTCTGGTCGGCTGAGCGCCCGTACGCTCGTTTCGTGGGTTAACTTAGGCATACGGAGTTCATTCCCAGTCTAAGATCAGACCAGACCGAGGGTTGGGGCAGCACATGCTGGGCTCAGGCATGTGCTGGTGCCGCATTTTTCTTCATCGGGGCACCATCACCGGAGCATCGCCAGAGAACTTAACTGGTGATATTAGGGTTCCGACGATCGGGGGGCCGGGGGGTGTGCGCACATGATGTGCGTTGGGTGCTGGTACTTGGCCCTTATATTGGCCCCCTATCCCTCATCAAACCTTTAGAACTCACACCCCCATAAAGAGCATTTGAGATTCTACAAGTTTGCTGCCAGTAGCCATTAAAGTGTCTGAAATGGGGTCATTTTTTTCAAATGGTCACAAAATCTTGTACACTTCGAGTTTTTAGCTGAATTTTTTTGTGCATGCCAACAAAAATACAAGTATCGCGTCTACCATGTTTAGGCCTAAAACTTCTTTCGAAAAAAATCATGAAAAATAGAGAACGAGTCGTCTTGCCATGAAACTTCACGTGAAGGCTTAAGGGACCATTGTATGAATTTACAAGCCATAAAAATGGCATTGGCACGTAGAAATATGAAGATGTACCTAAACGCACCTACCACCCTACCGATCCACGGCTTATGCATCCCATATCTCTGGCTGGCGTAGTGCCCGTCCGCCTACCCACCAGCTCGTTTCGTTTGTTAGCTTAGGCATAGGGAGTTCATTCCCAGTCTAAGATCAGACCAAACCGAGGGTTGCGGCAACAGGATCGACAGCATGTAGAGGGGGATACAGCCGATCCCCAACTTACGCATCTCGCCCCTTTGGCCGGCTGAGCACCCGCATGCTCATTTCATGAGTTGACTTAGGCATACGGAGTTCATTCCCAGTCTAAGATCGGACCAGACCGAGGGTTGCGACAGCACATGCTGGGCTCGAGAATGTGCTGGTGCCGTATTTTTCTTCGTCGGGGCACCATCATCGGAGAACCTAACCGACGGCATTGGGGTTTCGGCGATCGGGGTGTGGGGGGTTGTGCGCACAAGATGTGGGATGGGTGGTGGTAGATGGCCCTTATATTGGCCCCCTATCCCTCACCAAACCTTGAGAACTCACACCCCCTTAAAGAGCATTTGAGATTTTACAGGTTTGCTGCCAGTAGCCATTAAAGTGTCTGAAATGGGACACTTTTTTCAAATGGTCACAAAATCTTGTACACTTTGAGTTTCTAGCTGAATTTTTTTGTGAATGCCAAGAAGGATACAAGGATCACGTCTACCAAGTTTGGGACCAAAATTCCTTCCAAAAAAATTTAAAAAAATCCCGAATCGTAAAAAGTTTTGAAAATCATGAAAAATAGAAAACGAGTCGTCTTGCCCTGAAACTTCACGTCAAGGCTTAAGGGACCATTGTATGAATTTACAAGCCATAAAAATGGCATTGGAACGTAGAAATATGAAGACGTGCCTAAACCCACCTACCACCCTAACGATCCATGGCTTGCGCATCCCGTCTCTCTGGCCGACGTAGTGCCTGCCCGTCCGTCCGCTCATTTCGTCGGTTGGCTTAGGCATACAGAGTTCATTCCCAGTCTAAGATCGAACCAGATCATGGGTAGCGGCAACAAGATCAGTAGCACGTAGAGGGGGACCCAGCCGATCCCCGGCTTGCCCATCCCACCACTCTGGCCGGCTGAGCACCCGCATGCTCGTTTCGTGGGTTGACATAGGCATACGGAGTTCATTCCCAGTCTAAGATCAGACCGGACCGAGGGTTGCGAAAGCACATGCTGGGCTCAGGCATGTGTTGGTGTCGTATTTTTCTTCGTCGGGGAACCATCACCGGAGCATCGTCGGAAAACCTGAGCGGCAGCATTGGGGTTTCGACGATCGGGGGGACCGGGGGTGTACGCACATGATGTGCGATGGGTGCTGGTACTTGGCCCTTATATTGCCCCCCTATCCCTCATTAAAACCTTGAGAACTCACACCCCCTTAAAGAGCATTTGAGATTTTACAAGTTTGCTGCCAGTAGCCATTAAAGTGTCTGAAATGGGACACTTTTTTCAAATGGTCACAAAATCTTGTACACTTCGAGTTTTTAGCTGAATTTTTTTGTGCATGCCAAGAAGGATACAAGGATCACGTCTACCAAGTTTGGGGCCAAAATTCCTTCTGAAAAAATTTAAAAAAGTCTCGAACCGCAAAAAGTTTCAAAAATAATGAAAAATAGAGAACGAGTCGTCTTGCCCTGAAACTTCACGTCAAGGCTTAAGGGACCATTGTATGAATTTACAAGCCATAAAAATGGCATTGGAACATAGAAATATGAAGACGTGCCTAAACCCACCTACCACCCTATCGATCCACGGCTTGCGCATCCCGTCTCTCTGGCCGGCGTAGTGCCTGCCCGCCCGCCCGCTCGTTTCGTCGGTTGGCTTAGGCATACAGAGTTCATTCCCAGTCGAAGATTAGACCAGATCAAGGGTAGTAGCAACAAGATCGGCATCACGTAGAGGGGGACCCGGCCGATCCTCGGCTTGCGCATCCCACCACTCTGGCTGACTGAGCACCCGCATGCTCGTTTCGTGGGTTGACTTAGGCATACGGAGTTCATTCCCAGTCTAAGATCGGACTGGACCGAGGGTTGTGAAAGCACATGCTGGGCTCAGGCATGTGTTGGTGCCGTATTTTTCTTCGTCAGGGCACCATCGCCAGAGCATCATCGGAAAACCTGAGCGGCAGCATTGGGGTTTCGGCGATCGACGGGGCCGGGGGGTGTACGCACATGATGTGCGATGGGTGCTGGTACTTGGCCCTTATATTGCCCCCTATCCCTCATCAAACCTCGAGAACTCACACCCCCTTAAAGAGCATTTGAGATTTTACAGGTTTGCTACCAGTAGCCATTAAAGTGTCTGAAATGGGTACACTTTTTTCAAATGGTCACAAAATCTTGTACACTTCGAGTTTTTAGCTGAATTTTTTTGCGCAAGCCAACAAAAATACAAGGATCATGTCTACAAAGTTTGGGGCCAAAACTCCTTCCGGAAAAATTTTAAAAAATCCTAAACCGTAAAAAGTTTCAAAAATCGTGAAAAATAGAAAACGAGTAGTCTTGCCATGAAACTTCACGTGAAGGCTTAAGGGACCGTTGTATGAATTTACAAGCCATAAAAATTTCATTGGCATGTAGAAATATGAAGATGTGCCTAAACCCACCTACCACCCTATTGATCCACGACTTGCGCATCCCGTCTCTCTGGTCGACGTAGAGCCCGCCTGCCTGCCCACCCGTTCGTTTCGTTGGTTGCCTTAGGCATACGAAGTTCATTCCCAGTCTAATATCGGACCATACCAAGGGTTACGACAACACGCAGAGGGTGACCCGATCGATCCTCGGCTTGCCATCCCGCCCTTCTGGCCGGCTAAGTACCTGCACGCTCATTTTATGGGTTGACCTAGGCATACTAAGTTGATTCCCAGTCTAAAGCATACGAAGTTCATTCCCAGTCTAAGATCAGACCGGACCGAAGGTTACGATAGCACATGCTAGGCTCGGGCATGTGTTGGTGCCATATTTTTTTGCGTCGGGGCACCATCGCCGGAGCATCGCTAGAGAACCTGGCCGGTGGCATTGGGGTTCTGGTGATCGAGGGGGCCGGGGGGTGTGCCCACATGATGTACGATGGGTGCTGGTTCTTGGCCCTTACATTGGCCCCCTATCCCTCATCAAACCTTGAGAACTCACACCCCCTTAACAGAGCATTTGAGATTTACAGGTTGCTACCAGTAGCCATTAACAGTGTCTGAAATGGGGACACTTTTTTACAAATGGTCGTAAAATCTTGTACACTTCAGATTTTTTAGCTGAATGTCTTTTGTGGATGCCACAAAAATACAAAGGATCACGTCTTCCAAGTTTGGGGGCAAAAAATCCACTAAAAAATTTTTAAAAATCAAACCACAAAAAGTTTCAAAAATTATGAAAATAGAAAACGAGTCGTCTTGCCATGAACTTCCGTGAAGGCTTAAGGGAACATTGTATGAATTTACAAGCCATAAAAATGGCATTGGCCATGTAGAAATATAAAGATGCACCTAAACCCAGCTACCGACCGTAATCGATCCACCAGCTTGCGCCATCCGTCTCCTCCTGGCCGGACGTAGTGCCGCCCCCGCTCATCTTCGTCGGATGGCTTAGGCATACGGAGTTCATTCCCAGTCTAAGATCGGACCACACCGAGGGTTGCGGTAGCAGGATCGGCAGCACGCAGAGGAGGATCTGGTCGATCCCCGGCTTGCCCATCCTGTCCGTCTGGTCGGCTGAGCACCCGTACGCTCATTTCATGGGTTGACTTAGGCATATGGGGTTCATTCCCAGTCTAAGCACACAGAGTTCATTCCTAGTCTAAGATCGGACCGGACCGAGGGTTACAGCAGCACATGCTGGGCTCTGGCATGTGTTGGTGCCACATTTTTCTTCACCGGGGCACCATCGCAGGAGCATCGTCGGAGAACCTGACTGACGGCATTGGGGTTTCGACGATCGGGGGGCCAGGGGGGTGTGTGCGCACATGATGTGTGATGGGTGCTGGTACTTGGCCTTTATATTGGCCCCTTATCCCTCATCAAACCTCAAGAACTCACACCCCCTTAAAGAGCATTTGAGATTTTACAGGTTTGCTGCCAGTAGCCATTAAAGTGTCTGAAATGGGGACACTTTTTTCAAATGGTCACAAAATCTTGTACACCTCAAGTTTCTAGCTGATTTTTTTGTGCATGCCAACAAAAATACAAGGATCACGTCTACCAAGTTTGGGGCCAAAACTCCTTCCGAAAAAATTTTAAAAAATCCCGAACGACAAAAAGTTTCAAAAATCATGAAAAATATAAAACGAGTCGTCTTGCCATGAAACTTCACGTGAAGGCTTAGGGGACTGTTGTATGAATTTACAAGCCATAAAAATGGCATTTGCATGCAGAAATATGAAGATGTGCCTAAACCCACCTACCACCCTATCGATCTACGGCTTGTGCATCCCATCTCTCTGGCCGGCGTAGTGCCCGCCCGCCCGCTCGTTTCATCGGTTTTCCTAGGCATACAGAGCTCATTCCCAGTGTAAGATCAGACCAGACCGAGGGTTCCAGCAGCAGGATCGACAGCACACAGAGGGGGACCCGAACGATGCTCGGCTTATGCATCCCGCCCCTCTGGCCGGCTGAGCACCGGCACGAACATTTTATCGGTTGACTTAGGCAAACGGAGTTCATTCCCAGTTTAAGCATATGGAGTTCATTCCCAGTCTAAGATCAAACTAGACCGAGGCTTGTGGCAGCACATTCTGGGCTCGGGCATGTGTTGGTGCCGCATTTTTCTTCACTGGGGCACCATCGTCGGAGCATCGTCGGAGAACCTGACCGATAGCATTGGGGTTCCGGGGATCGGGAGGGCCGTGGGCGGTGTGCACACATGATGTGCAACGGGTGCTGGTACTTGGCCCTTATATTGGCCCCCTATCCCTCATCAAACCTAGAGAACTCACACCCCCTTAAAGAGTATTTGAGATTTTACAGGTTTGCTACCAGTAGCCATTAAAGTGTCTGAAATGGGGACACTTTTTTCAAATGGTCACAAAATCTTGTACACTTCGAGTTTCTAGCTGAATGTTTTTGTGCATGCCAAAAAAAATACAAGGATCACGTCTACCAAGTTTGGGGCTAAAACTCCTTCCGAAAAAATTTTAAAAAATCTCGAACCACAAAAAGTTTCAAAAATCATGAAAAATAGAAAACGAGTCATCTTGCCATGAAACTTCACGTGAAGGCTTAAGGGACCATTGTATGAATTTACAAGCCATAAAAATGGCATTGGTATGTAGAAATATGAAGATGTGCCTAAACCCACCTATCACCCTATCAATCCACGGCTTGCGCATCCCGTCTCTCTGGACAGCGTAGTGCCCGCCAGCCCGCCCGCCCGTTCGTTTCTTCGGTTGGCTTAGGTATACGGAGTTCATTCCCAGTCTAAGATCAGATCAGACCGAGGGTTATGGCAGCACGCAGAGGGGGACCCGACCAATCTCTGGCTTGTGCATCCCGCCCCTCTGGCCGGCTGAGCACCCGTACGATCGTTTCGTGGGTTGACTTAGGCATACGGAGTTCATTCCCAGTCTAAGATCGCACCGGACCTAGGGTTGAGGCAGCACATGCTGCGCTCGGGCATGTGTTGGTGTAGCATTTTTCTTCACCGGGGCACCATCGTCGGAGCATCGTCGGAGAACTGACCGACGGCATTGGGGTTCCGGCAATCGGGGGGGCTGGGGGTGTGCGCACATGATGTGCGATGGGTGCTGGAACTTGGCCCTTATATTGGGCCCCTATCCCTCATCAAACCTCGAGAACTCACACCCCCTTAAAGAGCATTTGAGATTTTACAGGTTTGCTGCCAGTAGCCATTAAAGTGTCTGAAATACGGACACTTTTTGCAAATGGTCACAAAATCTTGTACACTTCAAGTTTTTAGCTGAATTGTTTTGTGCATGCCAACAAAAATACAAAGATCACGTCTACCAAGTTTGGGGCCAAAACTCCTTCGAAAAAAATTTTAAAAAATCCCGAACTGAAAAAAGTTTTGAAAATCATGAAAAATAGAAAACGAGTCGTCTTGCCATGAAACTTCACGTGAAGGCTTAAGGGACCATTGTATGAATTTACAAGCCATAAAAATGGCATTGGCACATAGAAATATGAAGATGTGCCTAAACCCACTTACCACCCTATCGATCCACGACTTGCGCATCCCATCTCTCTGGCCGGCGTAGTGCCCGCTCGTTTCGTCGGTTGGCTTAGGCATACGGAGTTCATTCCCAGTCTAAGATCAGACCGGATGGAGGGTTGCGGCAGCAGGATCAGTAGCATGCAGAGGGGGACCTGACCGATCCCCTGCTTGTGCATCCCACCCCTCTTGTCGGCTGAGCGCTCGCACGCTCGTTTCGTGGGTTGACTTGGGCATACAGAGTTCATTCCCAGTCTAAGCATACGGAGTTCATTCCCAGCCCAAGATCAGACCGGACCGAGGGTTGCGACAGCACATGCTGGGCTCGGGCATGTACTGGTGCCGTATTTTTCTTCGTCGGGGCACCATCACCGGAGAACCTGACAGACGGCATTGGGGTTCCGATGATCGGGGGGTGTGCGCACATGATGTGTGATGGGTGCTGGTACTTGGCCCTTATATTGGCCCCCTATCCCTCATCAAACCTTGAGAACTCACACCCCCTTAAAGAATTAAAGTGTCTGAAATGGGGACACTTTTTTCAAATGGTTAGAAAATCTTGTACACTTCGAGTTTTTAGCTGAATTTTTTTGTGCATGCCAACAAAAATACAAGGATCACGTCTACCATGTTTGGGCCAAAAATCTCCCGAAAAACTTAAAAAAAATTTTGAACCGTAAAAAGTTTCAAAAATCGTGAAAAATAGAAAACGAGTCGTCTTGCCAGGAAAACTTCACGTGAAGGCTTAAGGGACCATTCTATGAATTTACAAGGTATGAAAATGGCATTGGCATGCAGAAATATGAAGATGTGCCTAAACCCACCTACCACCCTATCGATCCACGGCTTGCGCATCCCGCCTCTCTGGCCGACGTAGTGCCAGCCCGCCTGCTCGTTTCGTCGGTTGGCTTAGGCTTACGATGTTCATTCCCTATCTAAGATCAGACTGGACTGAGGGTTGCGATAGCAGGATTGGCAGCACACAGAGGGGGACCCGATTGATCCTCAACTTGCACACATTGGGTGTTCCAACGATTGGGGCAGCGGGGGGGGTTTGCGCACATGATGTGCAATGGGTGCTGGTACTTGGCCCTTATATTGGCCCCATATCCCTCATCAAACCTCGAGAACTCACACCCCCTTAAAGAGCATTTGAGATTTTATAGGTTTGCTGCCAGTAGCCATTAAAGTGTCTGAAATACGGACACTTTTTGCAAATGGTCACAAAATCTTGTACACTTCAAGTTTTTAGCTGAATTGTTTTGTGCATGCCAACAAAAATACAAAGATCACGTCTACCAAGTTTGGGGCCAAAACTCCTTCGAAAAAAATTTTAAAAAATCCCGAACTGAAAAAAGTTTTGAAAATCATGAAAAATAGAAAACGAGTCGTCTTGCCATGAAACTTCACGTGAAGGCTTAAGGGACGATTGTATGAATTTACAAGCAATAAAAATGGCATTGGAATGCAGAAATATGAAGATGTGCCTAAACCCACCTACCACCCTATCGATCCAAGGCCTGCGCATCCCGTCTCTCTGGCCGGCGTAGTACCCACCCGCTCGTTTCGTCGGTTGGCTTAGGCATATGGAGTTCATTCCCAGGCTAAGATTGGACCGGACCGAGGCTTGCGGCAACAAGATTGGTAGCACGCGAAGGGGGACACGACCGATCCCTGGCTTGTGCATCCCGCCCCTCTGGTCGGCTAAGCGCCCGTACGCTCATTTCATGGGTTGACTTAGGCATACGGAGGTTCATTCCTAGTCTAAGCATACAGAGTTCATTCCCAATCTAAGATCGGACTGACCGAGGGTTACGACAGCACATGCTGGGCTCTGGCATGTGTTGGTGCCGTATTTTTTTCGTCGGGGCAGCATCGTCAGAGCATCGCCGAAGAACCTGACTGGTGGCATTGGGGTTCTAGCGATCGGAGGGGCCGACGGGGTGTGCGCACATGATGTGTGATGGGTGCTGGTATTTGGCCCTTATATTGGCCCCCTATCCCTCATCAAACCTCAAGAACTCACACCCCCTTAAAGAGCATTTGAGAATTTACAGGGTTTGCTGCCATAGCCATTAAAGAGTCTGAATGGGGACACTTTTTTCAAATGGTCACGAAATCTTGTACACTTCGAGTTTTTAGCTGAATTTCTATGTGCATGCCAACAAAAATACAAGGATCACGTCTACCATGTTTGGGCCAAAACTCCTTCTGCAAAAAGTTTCAAAAAATCTTGAACCGTAAAAAGTTTCAAAAATTATGAAAAATAGAAAACGAGTCGTCTTGCCATGAAACTTCACGTGAAGGCTTAAGGGACCATTGTATGAATTTACAAGCCATAACAATGGAATTGGCACATAGAAATATGAAGATGTGCCTAAACCCACTTGCCACCCTATCGATCCACAACTTGCGCATTCCGTCTCTCTGGCTGACGTAGTGCCCGCCCGTCCACTCGTTTTGTTGGTTGGCTTAGGCATACGGGGTTCATTCCCAGTCTAAGATCGGACCAGACCAAGGGTTACGGCAGCAGGATCGATAGTACGTAGAGGGGGACCCGACCGATCCTCGGCTTGCGCATCCCACCCCTCTGGCCGACTGAGCGCTTGCACGCTCATTTCATGGGTTGACTTAGGCATACAGAGTTCATTCCCAGTCTAAGATCAGACTGGACCAAGGGTTACGATAGCACATGCTGGGCTCGGGCATGTGCTGGTTCCGTATTTTTCTTCACCGGGGCACCATCGTCGGAGCATCACCGGAGAACCTGACCGGCGGCATTGGGGTTCCGGCGATCGGGGGGGCCGGGGGGTGTGCGCACATGATTTGTGATGGGTGCTGGTACTTGGCCCTTATATTGGCCCCCTATCCCTCATCAAACCTCAAGAACTCACACCCCCTTAAAGGGCATTTGAGATTTTACAGGTTTGCTGTCAGTAGCCATTAAAGAGTCTGAAATGGGGACACTTTTTTCAAATGGTCACGAAATCTTGTACACTTCGAGTTTTTAGCTGAATTTTTTTGTGCATGCCAACAAAAATACAAGGATCACGTCTACCAAGTTTGGGGCCAAAAATTCTTATGAAAAAATTATAAAAAATCTCAAACCGCAAAAAGTTTTCAAAATTGTGAAAAATAGAAAACGAGTCGTCTTGCCATGAAACTTCACGTGAAGGCTTAAGGGACGATTGTATGAATTTACAAGCAATAAAAATGGCATTGGAATGCAGAAATATGAAGATGTGCCTAAACCCACCTACCACCCTATCGATCCACGTCTTGCGCATCCCGTCTCTCTGGCCGGCATAGTGCTCGCCCGCCCGCCTGCCCGCTCATTTCGTCGGTTGGCTTAGGCATACGGAGTTCATTCCCAGTCTAAGATCAGACCAGACTGAGGGTTGCGATAGCAGGATTGGCAGCACATAGAGGGGGACCCCGATGATCCCCGACTTGCGCATCCCCGCGCCTCGGCGTCTTAGCGCTGCACGCTCGTTTCGTGGGTTGACTTAGGCATATGCAGTTCATTCCCAGTCTAAGCATACGGAGTTCATTCCTAGTCTAAGATCGGACTGGACCAAGGGTTACGGTAGCACATGCTGGGCTCGGGCATGTGCTGGTGCAACATTTTACTTTGTCAGGGCACCATCGCCAAAGCATCGTTGGAGAACCTGACCGGCAGCGTTGCGGTTTCGGCGATCGGGGGGGTCGGGGGGGTGTGCGCACATGATGTGCGATGGGTGCTGGTACTTGGCCCTTATATTGATCCCCTATCCCTCATCAAACCTTGAGAACTCACACCCCCTTAAAGAGCATTTGAGATTTTACAGGTTTGCTGCGAGTAGCCATTAAGGTGTCTGAAATGTGTACACTTTTTTCAAATGATCACAAAATCTTGTACACTTTGAGTTTTTAGCTGAATTTTTTTGTGCATGCCAAGAAAAATACAAGGATCACATCTACCAAGTTTGGGGCCAAAACTCCTTCCAAAAAAATTTTTAAAAAATCCTGAACTGTAAAAATTTAAAAAATCATGAAAAATAGAAAATGAGTCGTCTTGCCATGAAACTTCACGTGAAGGCTTAAGGGACCGTTGTATGAATTAAAAAGCCATAAAAATGGCATTGGCATGTAGAAATATCAAGATGTGCCTAAACCCACTTGCCACCCTATCGATTCACGGCTTACGCATCTCGTCTCTCTGGCTGACGCAGTGCCCGCCTGCCCACTCGTTTTGTTGGTTGGCTTAGGCATACGGAGTTCATTCCCAGTCTAAGATCAGATCGGATCGAGGGTTGTGGCAGCAGGATCGACAGCACGTAGAGGGGGACCCGATCGATCCCCAACTTGCGCATCCCGCCCCTCTGGCCGGCTGAGCGCCTGCACGCTCGTTCCATGGGTTGACTTAGGCATACGGAGTTCATTCCCAGTCTAAGCATACGAAGTTCATTCCCAGTCTAAGATCGGACTGGACCAAGGGTTACAGTAGCACATGCTGGGCTCGGGTATGTGCTTGGTATCGTATTTTTCTTCACTGGGGCACCATTGTCGGAGCATCACCGAAGAACCTGACCAACGGCATTAGGGTTCTGACGATCGGGGGGGCCGGGGGGTGTGCGCAAATGATGTGCGATCGGTGCTGGTACTTGGCCCTTAAATTGGCCCCCTATCCCTCATCAAACCTCAAGAACTCACACCCCCTTAAAAAGCATTTGAGATTTTACAGGTTTGCTGCCAGTGCCATTAAAGTGTCTGAAATGGGGAACTTTTTCAAATGGTCATGAAATCTGTACACTTCGAGTTTTAGCTGAATTTTTTGTGCATGCCAAACAAAAATACAAGGATCACATCTTCCAAGTTTGGGGCAAAACTCCTTTCGAAAAAATTATAAAAAATCCCAAACCGCAAAAAGTTTCAAAAATTATGAAAAATAGAAAACGAGTCGTCTTGCCATGAAACTTCACGTGAAGCTTAAGGGACATTGTATGAATTTACAATAATAAAAGGCATTGAATGCAAAAATATGAAGATGTACCTAAACCCACCTACCATCCTATCGATCACGTCTTGTGCATCCCGTCTCTCTGGCTGGCATAGTGCTCGCCCGCCCACCTGCCCGTTCGTTTCATCGGTTGGCTTAGTGATACGGAGTTCATTCCCAGTCTAAGATCAGACCGGACTGAGGGTTGTGGTAGCAACATCAACAGCACACAGAGGGGGACCCGGTTGATCCCCGACTTGTGCATCCCGCCCCTCTGGCCGGCTGAGCGCCCGCACGCTCATTTCGTGGGTTGACTTAGGCATACGGAGTTCATTCCCAACCTAAGCATACGGAGTTCACTCCCAGTCTAAGATCGGACCGGATCGAGAGTTATGGCAGCACATGCTGGGCTCAGGCATGTGCTGGTGCAACATTTTACTTCACCGGGGCACCATCGCCAGAACATCGTCGGAGAACCTGACCAGCAGCATTACGGTTCTGATGATCGGGGGGGTCGAGGGGGTGTGCGCACATGATGTGCGATGGGTGCTGGTACTTGGCCCTTATGTTGGCCCTCTATCCCTCACCAAACCTCGAGAACTCACTCCCCATAAAGAGCATTTGAGATTTTACAGGTTTGCTGCCAGTAGCCATTAAAGTGTCTGAAATGGGGACACTTTTTTCAAATGGTCACAAAATCTTGTACACTTCTGACTGGTGTAGTGCCCACCCGCTCGTCCGCTCGCTCATTTCCTTGGTTCGCTTATGCATACGGAGTTCATTCCCAGTCTAAGATCGGACCGGACCGAGGGTTGCAGCAGTAGGATCGACAGCACGCAGAGGGGGACCTGGCCGATCCCCGGCTTGCGCATCTCGCCCCTCTGGCCGATTAAGCGCCCGTACACTCATTTCGTGGGTTGACTTAGGCATACAGAGTTCATTCCCAGTCTAAGATCGGATCGAACCGAGGTTTGCGGAAGCACATGCTGGGCTCGGGCATTTGTTGGTGCCACATTTTTCTTCGTTGAGGCATCATTGCCGGAGCATCATCGGAGAACCTGATCGGTGGCATTGGGGTTCCAGCGATCGGGGGCCCGGGGGTGCGCACATGATGTGCGATGGGTGCTGGTACTTGGCCCTTATATTGGCCCCCTATCCCCCATCAATCCTTGAGAAGTCACACCCCCTTAAAGAGCATTTGAGATTTTACAGGTTTTCTGCCAGTAGCCATTAAAGTGTCTGAAATGGGGACACTTTTTTCAAATGGTCACAAAATCTTGTACGCTTCAAGGTTTTAGCTGAATTTTTTTGTGCATGCCAAAAAAAATACAAGGATCACGTCTACCAAGTTTGGGGCCAAAACTCTTTTTGAAAAAGTTTTAAAAAATCCCGAACCGTAAAAAGTTTTGAAAGTCATGAAAAATAGAAAATGGGTCATCTTGCCATGAAACTTCACGTGAAGGCTTAAGGGATCATTGTATGAATTTACAAGCCATAAAAATGGCATTGGCATGCAGAAATATGAAGATGTGAATAAACCCACCTACCACCCTATCGACCCACGGCTTGCGTATCCCGTCTCTCTGGCCGGCGTAGTGCCCGCCCGCCCACCGCCAGCCCGTTCGTTTCGTCGGTTGGCTTAGGCATACGGAGTTCATTCCATGTCTAAGATTAGACCAGACCGAGGGTTACGGTAGCAGAATCAGCATACGGAGTTTATTCCCAGTCTAAGATCGGACCAGACCGAGGGTTCCGGCAGCACATGCTGGGCTCGAGCATGTGCTGGTGCCGTATTTTTCTTTATCGGGGCACCATCGCCAGAGCATCACCGGAGAACTTGACCGGCGGCATTGGGGTTCCGGTGATCGGGGGGGCCGGAGGGGTGTGCGCACATGATGTGTGATGGGTGCTGGTACTTGGCCCTTATATTGGCCCCTATCCCTCAACAAACCTCGAGAACTCACACCCCCTTAAAGAGCATTTGAGATTTTACAGGTTTGCTTCCAGTAGCCATTAAAGTGTTTGAAATGGGGACATTTTTTTCAAATGGTCACAAAATCTTGTACACTTCAAGTTTTTAGTTGAATGTTTTTGTGCATGCCAACAAAAGTACAAGGATCATGTCTACCAAGTTTGGGGCCAAAAATCCTTCGAAAAAAATTTTAAAAAATCCCGAACCGCAAAAAGTTTAAAAAATGGTGAAAAATAGAAAACAAGTCGTCTTGCCATGAAACTTCACGTGAAGGCTTAAGGGACTGTTGTATGAATTTACAAGCCATAAAAATGGCATTGGCATGCAGAGATATGAAGATGTGCCTAAACCCACCTACCACCCTAACGATCCACGGCTTTCGCATCCCGTCTCTCTGGCAGGCGTAGTGCCCGCCTGCTCGTTTCGTCGGTTGGCTTAGGCATACGGAGTTCATTCCCAGTCTAAGATCAGACTAAACCGAGGGTTGTGGTAGTAGGATCGGCAGCACGTAGAGGGGGACCCGACCGATCCCCGGATTGTGCATCCCGCCCCTCTGGCTGGCTGAGCGCTCGCATGCTCGTTTCATGGGTTAACTTAGGCATACGAAGTTCATTCCCAATCTAAGCATACAGAGTTCATTCCCAGTCTAAGATCGGATCGAACCTAGTGTTGTGACAGTAGGATTGACAGCACGCAGTGGGGGACCCGACCGATCCCCGACTTGCGCATCTCGCCCCTCTGGCCAGCTGAGCGCCCGTACGCTCGTTTCGTGGGTTGACTTAGGCATACGGAGTTCATTCCCAGTCTAAGCATACGGAGTTCATTCCAGTCTAAGATCAAATCGGACTGAGGTTTGTGGCAGCACATGCTGGGCTCGAGCATGTACTGGTGCGCATTTTTCTTCACCGGGGCACCATCACCGGAGCTTCACCGGAGAACTTGACCGGTGGCATTGGGGTTCCGACGATCGGGGGGGCCGGGGGGGTGTGTGTATATGATGTGGAATGGGTGCTAGTACTTGCCCTTATATTGGCCCCCTATCCCTCATCAAATCTCGAGAACTCACACCCACTTAAAGAGCATTTGAGATTTTACAGGTTTGCTTCCAGTAGCCATTAAAGTGTCTGAAATGGGGACACTTTTTTCAAATGGTCACAAAATCTTGTACACTTTGAGTTTTTAGGTAAATATTTTTGTGCATGCCAATAAAAATACAAGGATCACGTCTACCAAGTTTGGGGCCAAAACTCCTTTCAAAAAATTTTTAAAAAGTCTCGAACCGTCAAAAGTTTCAAAAATCGTGAAAAATAGAAAATGAGTCATCTTGCCGTGAAACTTCACATGAAGGCTTGAGGGACCACTGTATGAATTTACAAGCCATAAAAATGGCATTGGCACGTAGAAATATGAAGATGTGCCTAAACACACCTACCACCCTATCGATCCACGGCTTGCGCATCCCGTCTCTCTGGCCGGCGTAGTGCCCGCCCGCCTGCCCGTCCATTCGTTTCGTCGGTTGGCTTAGGCATATGGAGTTCATTGCAAGTCTAAGATCAGACCAGACCAAGGGTTGCGGCAGCAGGATCGACAACATGCAGAGAGGGACCCGGCCGATCCCCGGCTTGCGCGTCATGCCCCTCTGGCCAACTGAGCGCCCGTACACTCAATTCGTGGGTTGACTTAGGCATACAGAGTTCATTCCCAGTCTAAGCATACGGAGTTCATTCCCAGTCCCTAAAGATCGGACCAGACTGAGGGTTGCGGCAGCCACATGCTAGGCCTCGAGCATTGTGCTGGTGTCGTATTTTTTCATTCGTCGGGGCACCATCGCCGGTAGCAATTCACCGGAGCAACTTGACTGGCAGCGTTGGGGTTTCGGGCGATCAGGGGGGCCCGGGGGGCGGTGCGTGCGTACATGATGTGGAAATGGGTTGCTATGTACTTGGACCTTATATTGGGCCCCCTATCCTCATCAAACCTCCGAGACTCACAACCCCCTTAAAGAGCATTTGAGATTTTTCAGGTTTGCTGCCAATAGCCATTAAAGTGTTTGAAATGGGGACACTTTTTTTCAAATGGTCACAAAATCTTGTACACTTCGAGTTTTTTGGCTGAATTTTTTTGTGCATGCCAATAAAAATACAAGGATCACCTCTACCAAGTTTGGGGCCAAAATCCTTCCGAAAATTTTAAAAATCCCAAACCGTAAAAAGTTTCAAAAATGGTGAAAAATAGAAAACGAGTCGTCTTGCCATGAAACTTCACGTGAAGGCTTAAGGGACCATTGTATGAATTTACAAGCCATAAAAATGGCATTGGCATGCAGAGATATGAAGATGTGCCTAAACCCACCTACCACCCTAGCGATCCACAGCTTACGCATCCCGTCTCTCTGGCCGACATAGTGCCCGCCCACTCATTTCGTCGGTTGGCTTAGGCATACGGAGTTCATTCCCAATCTAAGATTGGACCGGACCGAGGGTTGCAGCAGCAGGATCGATAGCACGCAAAGGGGGACCCGATCGATCCCCGGATTGCGTATCCCGCCCCTCTGGCCGACTGAGCGCCCGCATGCTCATTTCGTGTGTTGACTTAGGCATACGGAGTTCATTCCCAGTCAAAGCATACGGAGTTCATTCCCAGTATAAGATTGGACCGGACCGAGGGTTACGGTAGCAGGATCGACAGCACGCAGAGAGGGGACCCGACCGATCCCCGACTTGTGCATCCCGCCTCTGGTCGGCTGAGCACCACAAGCTCGTTTCGTGGTTGACTTAGGCAAACAGAATATTCCCGTCTAAGCATTGGAGCATTCCTGTAACCTCGTGTCGGATTTCGACCGAGGTAATAAGCACTGCTGGCTGACATGTGATGCATTTTTCTTCACCGAGGCACCATCCGTAGATGCATCGAGAACCTGGGCGGCATTGGGCTTTTTGACGATCGGGGGGCCGGGGGGTGTCGCAATGATGTACGATGGGTGCTGGTACTTGCACTTAATATTGGCCTCTATCCCTCATCAAACCTGCGAGAACTACACCCCCATAAAAAGCATTTGAGATTTTACAGGTTGCCTGGGCAAGTAGCCATTTAAAGTGTCTGAAATGGGGACACTTTTTCAAATGGTCACAAAATCTTGTACACTTCGAGTTTTTAGCTGAATTGTTTTATGCATGCCAACAAAAATACAACGATCACATGAAAGATCATGAAAAGTTTCAAACCGCAAAATGTTTCAAAAATCATGAAAAATAGAAAATGAGTCGTCTTGCCATAAAACTTCACGTGAAGGCTTAAGTGACCATTGTATGAATTTACAAGCCATAAAAATGGCATTGGCACGTAGAAATATGAAGATGTGCCTAAACCCACCTACCACCCTATCAATCCATGGCTTGCGCATCCCGTCTCTCTGGCCGGCGTAATGCCCGCCCGCCCGCACGCTCTTTTCGTCAGTTGGCTTAGGCATACGAAGTTCATTCCCAGTCTAAGATCAGACCCGACCGAGGGTTGCTGCAGCAAGATCGGCAGCACTGAGGGGGACCCGACCGATCTCCGGCTTGCGCATCCCACCCCTCTGGCCGGCTGAGTGCCCACGCGCTCGTTTAATGGGTTGACTTAGGCATACGGTGTTCATTCCCAGTCTAAGCATACAGAGTTCATTCGCAGTCTAAGATTGAACCAGACCAAGGGTTGTGGTAGCACATGCTGGGCTCGGGCATGTGCTGGTGCCACATTTTTCTTCACCGAGGCACCATCGTCGGAGCATCATCGGAGAACCTGATCGGCGGCATTATGGTTCCGGGGATCGGGGGGGCCGGGGGGTGTGCGCACATGATGTGCGATGGGTGCTGGTACTTGGCCCTTATATTGGCCCCCTATCCCTCATCAAACCTCAAGAACTCACAACCCCTTAAAGAGCATTTGAGATTTTACAGGTTTGCTGTCAGTAGCCATTGAAGTGTCTAAAATGGGGACACTTTTTTCAAATGGTCACAAAATCTTGTACACTTCAGTTTTTAGCTGAATTTTTTTGTGCATGCCAACAAAAATACAAGGATCATGTCTACCAAGTTTGGGGACAAACCTGCTTCTGAAAAAATTTTAAAAAATCCCGAACCACAAAAAGTTTCAAAAATTGTGAATAATAGAAAACGAGTCATCTTGCCATGAAACTTCACGTGAGGGCTTAAAGGACCATTCTATGAATTTACAAGC
Organism: Durio zibethinus; assembly: GCF_002303985.1. Next base: position 12,501,513 of record NW_019168048.1, read on the forward strand.
CATAAAAATGGCATTGGCATGTAGAAATATAAAGATGTGCCTAAACCCACCTACCACCCTATCGATCCACGACTTGCGCATCTGGGCGGCGTAGTGCCCGCTCGCCTGTCTGCTCGTTTCATCAGTTGGGTTAGGCATACGGAGTTCATTCCCAATCTAAGATCAAACCAAACAGAGGGTTATAGTAGCAGGATCGGCAGCATGCAGAGGGGGACTCGACTGATCCTCGGCTTGCGCATCTCGCCCCTCTGGCCGGCTAAGCACCCGCACACTCGTTTCGTGGGTTGACTTAGGCATATGGAGTTCATTCCTAGTCTAAGCATACGGAGTTCATTCCCAGTCTAAGATCGGACCGGACCGAGGGTTGCGGCAACACATGCTGGGCTCAGGCATGTGCTGGTGCCACATTTTTCTTCGTCGGGGCTCCATTGCCGGAGCATCGCTGGAGAACCTGACCGACGACATTGAGGTTTCGACAATCGGGGTTGCGGGGGGGGGTGTGGCACATGAGTGCGATGGGGTTCTGGTACTTGGCCTTATATTGGCCCCTATCCTCATAAACCTTGACGAACTCACACCCTTCAAGAGCATTTGAGATTTATAGGTTTTGCTGCCGTAGCATCTAAAGTGTCTAAAATGGGGACACTTTTTTCAAATGGTCACAAAATCTTGTACACTTCGAGTTTTTAGCTGAATTTTTTTGTGCATGCCAACAAAAATACAAGGATCATCGTCTACCAAGTTTGGGGATAAAACTCCTTTCAAAAAAATTTTAAAAAATCCCAAACGGCAAAAAGTTTTGAAAATCATGAAAAATAGAAAACCAGTCGTCTTGCCATGAAACTTCACGTGAAGGCTATAAGGGACCATTATATGAATTTACAAGCCATAAAAATGGCATTGGCATGCAGAAATATGAAGTTGTGCCTAAACCCACCTGCCACCCTATCGATCCACGGCATGCGCATCCTGTTTCTCTAGCCGACGTAGTGCCCGCCCGCCCGGCCGCTCGCTCGTTTCGTCAGTTAGCTTACGCATACGGACTTCACTCCCAGTCTAAGATCAGACCAGACTGAGGGTTGTGGTAGCAGGATCAGCAGCACGCAGAGGAGCACCCGGTCGATCCCTGGCTTGCGCATCCCACCCCTCTAGCCGGCTGAGCGCCCGCACGCTCGTTTCGTGGGTTGACTTAGGCATACAGAGTTCATTCCCAGTCTAAGCATACGAAGTTCATTCCCAGTCTAAGATCAGATCAGACCGAGGGTTACGGTAACACTTTCTGGGATCAGGCATGTGCTGGTGCCGCATATTTCTTCGTCGAGGCACTATCGCCAGAGCATCGTCGGAGAACCTAACCGGCGGCATTGGGGTTCCGACGATCCGGCAGGCCGGGTGGTGTGCGCACATGATGTGCGATGGGTGCTGGTACTTGACTCTTATATTAGCCCCCTATCCCTCATCAAACCTCGAGAACTCACACCCCCTTAAAGAGCATTTGAGATTTTACAGGTTTGCTGCCAGTAGCCATTAAAGTGTCTGAAATGGGGACACTTTTTGTAAATGGTCACTAAATCTTGTACACTTCGAGTTTTTTACTGAATTTTTTTGTGCATGCCAACAAAAATACAAGGATCACGTCCACCAAGTTTGGGGCCAAAACTCCTTCTGAAAAAATTTTAAAAACTCCTGAACCGCAAAAAGTTTCAAAAATCATGAAAAATAGAAAACGAGTCCTCTTGCCATGAAACTTCACGTAAAGGCTTAAGGGACCATTGTATGAATTTACTAGCCATAAAAATGATATTGGCATGCAGAAATATGAAGATGTGCCTAAACCCACCTACCACCCTATCGATCCACAGCCTGCGCATCCCGTCTCCCTGGCCGGCGTAGTGCCCGCCCGGTCGCCCGCCCGCTCGTTTCGTCGGTTAGCTTAGGCATATGGAGTTCATTCCCAGTCTAAGATTGGACCTGACTGAGGGTTGTGGCAGTAGGATCGGCAGCACGCAGAGGGGGACCCGATCGATCCTCGGCTTACGCATCCCGCCCCTCTGGCCAGATGAGCGCCCGCACGCTCGTTTCGTGGGTTGACTTAGGCATACGGAGTGCATTCCTAGTCTAAGATCGGACCAGACCGAGGGTTGCGGCAGCACATGCTGGGCTTGGGCATGTGCTAGTGCCACATTTTTCTTCGGCGGGGCACCATCGCCGGAGCATCATGGAGAACGTGACTAGTGGCATTGGGGTTCCGGTGATCGGGGGGCCGGGGGGGCGGTGTGCGCACATGATGTGTGATGGGTGCTGGTACTTGGCCCTTATATTAGCCCCCTATCCCTCATCAAACCCCGAGAACTTGCACCCCCTTAAAGAGCATTTGAGATTTTACAGGTTTGCTGTCAGTAGCCATTAAAGTGTCTGAAATGGGGACACTTTTTTTAATTGGTCACAAAATCTTATACACTTTGAGTTTTTAGCTGAATTTTTTTGTGCATGCCAAAAAAATACAAGGATCACGTCTACCAAGTTTGGGGCCAAAACTACTTCAGAAAAAATATTAAAAAATCTTGAACCGTAAAAAGTTTCAAAAATCGTGAAAAATAGAAAACGAGTCGTCTTGCCATGAAACTTCCCGTGAAGGCTTAAGGGACCATTGTATGAATTTGCAAGCCATAAAAATGGCATTGGCATGCAAAAATAAGAAGATGTGCCTAAACCCACCTACCACCCTATCGATCCATGGCTTGCACATCTCGTCTCTCTGGCCGACGTAGTGCCCGCTCGCCCACCCGCCTGCTCATTTTGTCGGTTGGCTTAGGCATACAGAGTTCATTCCTAGTCTAAGATCAGACCGGACCGAGGGTTACGACAGTAGGATCGACAACACGTAGAGGAGGACCTAACTGATCCTCGGCTTGTGCATCCCACCTATCTGGCTGGGTTGTGCATCCCGCCCCTTTGGTTGGTTTGCGTATCCCACCCCTCTGGCCAACTGAACGCCCGCACGCTCATTTCGTGAGCTGACTTAGGCATACGGAGTTCATTCCCAATCTAAGCATACGGAGTTCATTCCCAGTCTAAGATCGGACCAGACCGAGGGTTGCGACAGCACATGCTGGGCTCAGGCATGTGCTGGAGCCAAATTTTTCTTCGTCGGGGCACCATCACTGGAGCATCGCCGGAGAACCTAACCGACGGCATCAGGGTTCCGACGATCGGGGGGGCTGGGGGAGGTGTGTGCACATGATGTGTGATGGGTGCCGGTACTTGGCCCTTATATTGGCCCCCTGTCCCTCATCAAACCTCAAGAACTCACACCCCCTTAAAGAGCATTTGAGATTTTATAGGTTTGCTGCCAGTAGCCATTAAAGTGTCTGAAATGGGGACACTTTTTTCAAATGGTCACAAAATCTTGTACACTTCAAGTTTTTAGCTGAATTTTATTGTGCATGCCAACAAAAAATACAAGGACCACATCTACTAAGTTTGGGGCCAAAACTCCTTCCGAAAAAATTTTAAAAAATTTGAACCGTAAAAAGTTTCAAAAATCGTGAAAAATAAAAAACGAGTTGTCTTGCCATGAAACTTCATGTGAAGACTTAAGGTACCATTGTATGAATTTACAAGCCACAAAAATGGCATTGGCATGCAGAAATATGAAGATATGCCTAAACCCACCTACCATCAATCGATCCATGGCTTGCGCATCCCGTCTCTCTGGTTGGCATAGTGCCCGCCCGCCTGCCAGCCCGCTCGTTTCATCGGTTGGCTTAGGCATACGGAGTTTATTCCCAATCTAAGATCGGACTGGATCGAGGGTTGCGAGAGCAGGATCGGCACCATGCAAAAGGGGACCTGGCCGATCCCCGGCTTGCACACCCTGCCCCTTTGGCCAGCTGAGCGCCCGTACTCTCATTTCATGGGTTGACTTAGGCATACGAAGTTCATTCCCAGTGTAAGATCAGACCGGACCGAGGGTTATGGTAGCACATGCTGGGCTCGGGCAGTGTGGGTGCCGTATTTTTCTTTATTGGGGCACCATCGTCGGAGCATCGTCGGAGAACCTGAGCAGCAGCATTGGGGTTCCGATGATCGGGGGGGCCGAGGGGGGTGTGCACACATGATGTGCAATGGGTGCTGGTACTTGGCCCTTATATTGGCCCCCTATCCCTCATCAAACCTCAAGAACTCACACCCCCTTAAAGAGCATTTGAGATTTTACAAGTTTGCTGCCAATAGCCATTAAAATGTCTGAAATTTCATACAATGGTCCCTTAAGCCTTTCACGTGAAGTTTCATGGCAAGACGACTCATTTTCTATTTTTCATGATTTTTGAAACATTTTGTGGTTCGGGATTTTTTACAATTTTTTCGGAAGGAGTTTTGGCCCCAAACTTGGCAGACGTGATCCTTGTATTTTTGTTGGAATGCAAAAAAAAAAATTCAGCTAAAAATTTGAAGTGTACAAGATTTTGTGACCATTTGAAAAAAGTGTCCCCATTTCAGACACTTTAATGGCTACTGGCAGCAAACCTGTAAAATCTCAAATGCTCTTTAAGGGGGTGAGAGTTCTCGAGGTTTGATGAGGGATAGGGGGCCAATATAAGGGCCAAGTACCAGCACCCATAGCACATCATGTGCGCACGCTCCTCGGCCCCCCAGATCACCGGAACCCCATTGTCACCGGTCAGGTTCTCTGACGATGCTCCAGCGATGGTGCCCCGACGAAGAAAAATGCGGCACCAACACATGCCCGAGCCAAGCATGTGCTGTCACAACCCTCGGTCTGGTCTGATCCTAGACTGAGAATGAACTCCGTATGCCTAAGTCAACCCACGAAACAAGCGTGCGGGTGCTCAGCCGGCCAGAGGGGTGGGGTGCGCAAGCCAAGGATCGATCGGGTCCCCCTCTGCATGCTGCCGATCTTGCTATCGCAACCCTCGGTCTGGTCCGATCTTAGACTGGGAATGAACTCTGTATGCCTACGCCAACTGACGAAACGAGCGGACGGGAGGGCGGGCGGGCGAGCACTACGCCGGCCAAAGAGACGGGATGCGCATGCCGTGGATCGATAGGGTCGTAGGTGGGTTTAGGCACATCTTCATATTCCTACATGCCAATGCCATTTTTATGGCTTGTAAATTCATACAATGGTCCCTTAAGCCTTTCACGTGAAGTTTCATGGCAAGAGGACTCATTTTCTATTTTTCATGATTTTTGAAACTTTTTGCTGTTTGAGATTTTTTAAAATTTTTTCAGAAGGATTTTTGTCCGGAAACTTGGTAGACGTGATCCTTGTATTTTTGTTGATATGCACAAAAAAATTCAGCTAAAAATTCGAAGTGTACAAGATTTTGTGACCATTTGAAAAAAGTGTCCCCATTTCAGACACTTTAATGGCTACTGGCAGCAAACCTGTAAAATCTCAAATGCTCTTTAAGGGGGTGTGACTTCTTGAGGTTTAATGAGGATAGAGGGCCAATATAAGGGCCAAGTGCCAGCACACATCGCACATCATGTGCGCACACCCCTCGCCCCTCCATCGTCGGAACCTCAATGCTGTCGGTCAGGTTCTCCAATGATGCTCCGACGATGGTGCCACAACGAAGAAAAATGTGGCACCAACACATGCCCGAGCCAAGCATGTGCTGCCGTAACCCTCGATCCAATCTGATCTTAGACTGGGAATGAACTTCGTATGCTTAGACAGGGAATGAACTCCATATGCATAAGTCAAACCATGAAACAAGTGTGCGGGTGCTCAGTCGACCGAAGGGGCCGGATGCGCAAGCCGGGGATCGGTTGGGTCCCCTTCTGCATGCTGAAAACTTGAAGTTTACAAGATTTTGTGACCATTTGAAAAAAGTGTCCCCATTTCAGACAGTTTAATGGCTACTGGCAGCAAACCTATAAAATCTCAAATGCTTTTTAAGGGGGTGTGAGTTCTCTAGGTTTGATGAGGGATAGGGGCTAATATAAGGGCCAAGTACCGGCACCCATCACACATCATGTGCGCACACCCCCCCGACCCCCTGATCATCAAAACCCCAATGCTGTCAGTCAGGTTCTCCGGTGATGATCCGAAGATGGTGCCCCGACGAAGAAAAATACAGCACCAACACATGCCCTAGCCCAGCATGTGCTGTCGTAACCCTCGGTCTGATCCGATCTTGGACTGAGAATGAACTCTGTATTCCTAAGTCAACCCACGAAACGAGTGTGCGGGTGCTCAGCCGGCTAGAGGGACAGGATGCACAAGTCGAGGATCGATCGGGTCCCCCTCTGCGTGCTGCAGATCCTGCTACCGCAACCCTTGGTCCTGTCTGATCTTAGACTAGAAATGAACTCCGTATGCCTAAGCCAATCGACGAAACGAACGGGCGGGCAGGCAGGCGGGCACTACGCCGATCAGAGATACGGGATGCACAAGCCGTGGATCGATAGGGTGGTAGGTGGGTTTAGACACATCTTCATATTTCTGCGTGCCAATGCCATTTTTATGGCTTGTAAATTCATACAATGGTCCCTTAAGCCTTCAAGTGAAGCTTCATGTTAAGACGACTCATTTTTTGTTTTTCATGATTTTTGAAACTTTTTATGGTTCCAAAATTTTTTAAAATTTTTTCGAAAGGAGTTTCGGCCGCAAAATTGGTAGACGTGATCCTTGTATTTTTGTTGGCATGCACAAAAAACTTCAGCTAAAAACTCAAAGTGTACAAGATTTTATGACCATTTGAAAAAAGTGTCCCCATTTCAGACACTTTAATGGCTACTGGTAGCAAACCTGTAAAATCTCAAATGCTCTTTAAGGGGGTGTGAGTTCTCGAGGTTTGATGAAGGATAGGGGGCCAATATAAGGGCCAAGTACCAGCACCCATCACACATCATGTGCACATACCCCCCTCGGCCCCCCCGATCACCGGAACCCCAATGTCGCCTGTCAGGTTCTCCGGTGATGCTCTGACGATAGTGCCCCGACGAAAAAAATGCGACACCAACACATGCCCGAGCCTAGCATGTACTACCACAACCCTCGGTCCGGTCTGATCTTAGACTGGGAATCTGTATGCCTAAGTCAACCCACGAAACGAGCGTGCAGGTGCTCAGCCGGCTAGAGGGGCGGGATGCGCAAGCTGAGGATCGATCGGGTCCCACTCTACGTGCTATCGATCCTACTGCCGGAACCCTCCTTCCGACCTGATTTTAGACTGGGAATGAACTGGTAGCAAACCTGTAAAATCTCAAATGCTCTTTAAGGGGGTGTGAGTTTTCGAGGTTTGATGAAGGATAGGAGGCCAATATAAGGGCCAAGTACCAGCACCCATCACACATCATGTGTGCACACCCCCCCGGCCCCCCCGATCGTCGGAACCCTAATGCCGCCAGTCAGGTTCTCCAACGATGCTCCGACGATGGTGCCCCGACGAAGGTGCCCCGACGAAGAAAAATACGACACCAGCACATGCCCGAGTCCAACATGTGCTATTGTAAACCTCGGTTCGGTCTGATCTTAGACTGGGAATGAACTCCATATGCCTATGTCAACCCACGAAATGAGAGACGGGATGCGCAAGCCGTGGATCGATAGGGTGGTAGGTGGGTTTAGGCACATCTTCATATTTCTGCATGCCAATGCCATTTTTATGGCTTGTAAATTCATACAATGGTCCCTTAAGCCTTCACGTGAAGTTTCATGGCAAGACGACTCGTTTTCTATTTTTAATGATTTCCAAAACTTTTTATGGTTTTGGAGGAGTTTTGTCCCCAAACTTGGTAGACGTGATCCCCGTATTTTTTTCGGCATGCATAAAAAAAATTCAGCTAAAAACTCGAAGTGTACAAGATTTTGTGACCATTTAAAAAAAGTGTCCACATTTTAGACACTTTAATGGCTACTGGTAGCAAACCTGTAAAATCTCAAATGCTCTTTAAGGGGGTGTGAGTTCTCGAGGTTTGATGAAGGATAGGGGGCCAATATAAGGGCCAAGTACCAGCACCCATCACACATCATGTGCGCACACCCCCCTCGGCCCCCCCGATCGCCGAAACCCCCAATGCCGCCTGTCAGGTTCTCCGGTGATGCCCTGACGATGGTGCCCCGATAAAGAAAAATGCGGCACCAACACATGCCCGAGCCCAGCATGTGCTGCTGCAACCCTCGGTCCGGTCCGATCTTAGACTGGGAATGAACTACGTATGCTTAGACTGGGAATGAACTCCATATGCCTAACAACCGACGAAACGAGCGTGCGGGTGGACGGGCACTTCGCCGGCCAGAGAGACGGGTTGCGCAAGCCACATCTTCATATTTCTATGTGCCAATGCCATTTTTAAGGCTTGTAAATTCATACAATGATCCCTTAAGCCTTCACGTGAAGTTTCATGGCAAGACGACTCGTTTTCTATTTTTCATGATTTTCGAAACTTTTTACGGTTTGAGATTTTTTAAAATTTTTTTGGAAAATGTTTTGGCCCCAAACTTGGTAGACGTGATCCTTGTATTTTTTTTTGGCATGCACAAAATAATTCAGCTAAAAACTCAAAGTGTACAAGATTTTATGACCTTTTGAAAAAAGTGTCCCCATTTCAAACACTTTAATGGCTACTGGCAGCAAACCTGTAAAATCTCAAATGCTCTTTAAGGGGGTGTGAGTTCTCAAGGTTTGATGAGGGATAGGGGGCCAATATAAGGGCCAAGTACCCGTACCCTTCGCACATGATGTGCGCACACCCCCCCGGTTGCCCGAACGCCGGAACCCAAATGTCACCGGTTAGGTTCTCCGACGATGCTCCAGCGATGGTGCCCCTGCAAAGAAAAATGCAGCACCAGCACATGCCCGAGCAAAGCTTGTGCTGCCCGCAACCCTCGGTTCGATCTGATCTTAGACTGTGAATCAACTCCGTATGCTTAGACTGGGAATGAACTCCGTATGCCTAAGTTAACCCACGAAACGAGCGTGCGGGCGCTTAGCTGGCCAGAGGGGCAGGATGCCCAAGCCGGGGATTTACCGACTCCCCCTCTGCGTGCTGTTGATCCTGCTACCGTAACCCTCAATCCAGTCTGATCTTAGACTGGGAATGAACTCTGTATGCCTAAGCCAACCGTTGAAACGAGCAGGCGGGCGGGCGAGCGACCATTACGCCGGCCAGAGATACGGGATGTGCAAGTCGCGGATCGATAGGGTTGTAGGTGGGTTTAGGCACATCTTCATATTTCTGCATGCCAATGCCATTCTTATGGCTTGTAAATTCATACAATGGTCCCTTAAGCCTTCACGTGAAATTTCATGGCAGGACGACTCCTTTTCTATTTTTCACTATTTTTGAAACTTTTTACGATTCAAGATTTTTTAAAATTTTTTCGTAAGGAATTTTGGCCTCAAACTTGGTAGACTTGATCCTGGTATTTTTGTTGGTAGGCAAAAAATAGTCAGCTAAAAACTTGAAGTGTACAAGATTTTGTGACCATTTGAAAAAATTGTCCCCATTTCAGACACTTTAATGGCTACTAGCAGCAAACCTGTAAAATCTCAAATGCTCTTTAAGGGGGTGTGAGTTCTTGAGGTTTGATGAGGGATAGGGGGCCAATATAAGGGCCAAGTACCATCACCCATCGCACATCATGTGCGCACACCCTCCTGGCCCCCCCGATCATCAGAACCCCAATGCCGTCGGTCAGGTTCTCTGGCGCTGCTCCGGTGATGGCAACCCGGTGAAGAAAAATGCGACACCAGCACATGCCCGAGCCCAGCATGTGCTGTCGCAACCCTCGATCTGGTTTGATCATAGACTGGGAATGAACTCCGTATGCTTAGACTGGGAATGAACTCCATATGCCTAAGTCAACCCATGAAACAAGCGTGCGGGCGCTCAGCCAGCCAGAGGGGTGGGATGTGCAAGCCTAGGATCGGTCGGGTCCCCCACTGCGTGTTGCCGATCCTACTGTCGTAACCCTCAGTCTGGTCTGACCTTAGGCTGGGAATGAACTCCGTATGCCTAAGCCAATCGACGAAACAAGTGGGTGGGCGGGCGCGCAGGCACTACGCCGACCAGAGAGATGGGATGCGCAAGCCGTGGATTGATAGGGTGGTAGGTGGGTTTAGGCACATCTTCATATTTCTGCATGCCAATGCCATTCTTATGGCTTGTAAATTCATACAATGGTCCCTTAAGCCTTCACGTGAAGTTTCATGGCAAGACGACTCGTTTTTTATTTTTCACGATTTTTGAAACTTTTTGCGGTTTGAGATTTTTTAAAATTTTTTCAGAAGGAGTTTTGGCCCCAATCTTGGTAGCCGTGATCCTTGTTTTTTTGTTGGCATGCACAAAAACATTCAGCTAAAAACTTCGAGTGTACAATATTTTGTGGCCATTTGAAAAAAGTGTCCCCATTTCAGACACTTTAATGGTTACTGGCAGCAAACCTGTAAAATCTCAAATGCTCTTTAAGGGGGTGTGAGTTCTCGAGGTTTGATGAGGGATAGGGGGCAATATAAGGGCCAAGTACCAGTAGCCATCGTACATCATGTGCGTACACTCCCTGGTCCCCCGATCATCGGAACCCCAATGCCGTCGGTCAGGTTCTCTGATGATGCTCCGGTGATGGTGCCCCGACAAAGAAAAATACGACACTAACACATGCCCGAGCCCAGCATGTGCTGCCGCAACCCTCGGTCCGGTCCGATCTTAGATAGGGAATGAACTCCGTTTGCTTAGACTGGGAATGAACTCTGTATGCCTAAGTCAACCCACGAAACGAGCGTACAGGTGCTCAGCCGGCCAGAGGGGTGGGATGCGCAAGTCGGGGATCGACCGGGTCCCCCTCTGCGTCCTACCGATCCCGCTGCCGTAACCCTCGATCTGGGTCAATGTTAAACTGGGAATGAACTCCGTATGCCTAAGCCAACCGACGAAACGAGCGGACAGGCGGGCGGGCACTACGTCGGCCAGAGAGACGGGATGCGCAAGCCATGGATCGATAGGGTGGTAGGTGGGTTTAGGCACATCTTCATATTTCTGTGTGCCAATGCCATTTTTATATCTTCTAAATTCATACAATGGTCCCTTAAGCCTTCATGTGAAGTTACATGGCAAGATGACTCGTTTTCTATTTTTCACGATTTTTGAAACTTTTTACGGTTCGAGATTTTTTAAAATTTTTTTGGAAGTAGTTTTGGCCCCAAACTTGGTAGACGTGATCCTCGATTTTTTGTTGGCATGCACAAAACAATTAAGCTAAAAACTCGAAGTGTACAAGATTTTGTGACCATTTGAAAAAAGTGTCCCCATTTCAGACACATTAATGGCTACTGGCAACAAACCTGTAAAATCTCAAAGGCTCTTTAAGGGGGTGTGAGTTCTCAAGGTTTGATGAGGGATAGGGGGCCAACATAAGGGCCAAGAACCAGCACCTTCACACATCATGTGCGCACACCCCCTGGCCCCCCCTATCATCGAACCCCAATGCCGCCGATCAGGTTCTCCGGCGATGCTACGACGATGGTGCCCCAACGAAGAAAAATGTAGCACCAGCACATGCTCGAGCCCAGCATGTGCTGCCGCAACCCTCGGTCCAGTCCCATCTTAGACTGGGAATGAACTCCGTATGCCTAAGTCAACCCACGAAACGAGCATGCGGGCGCTCAGCCGGCCAGAGTGGCGGGATGCGCAAGCTGAGGATCGGTTGGGTTTAGGCACATCATCAGATTTCTGCGTGCCAATGCCATTTTTATGGCATATAAATTCATACAATGGTCCCTTGAGCCCTCACGTGAAGTTTCATGGCAAGATGACTCGTTTTCTACTTTTCATGATTTTTGAAACTTTTTGCGGTTCGGGATTTTTTAAAATTTTTTCGGAAAGAGTTTTGGCCCAAAACTTGGTAGACGTGATCCTTTTAGTTTTTTTGGCATGCACAAAATAATTCAGCTAAAAACTCAAACTGTACAAGATTTTGTGACCATTTGAAAAAAGTGTCCCCATTTCAAACACTTTAATGGCTACTGGCAGCAAACCTGTAAAATCTCAAATGCTCTTTAAGGGGGTGTGAGTTCTCGAGGTTTGACGAGGGATAGCGGGCCAATATAAGGGCCAAGTACCTGTACCCATCGCACACATGTGCGCACACCCCCCGGCCCCCCGATCGTCGGAACCCAAATACTGCCGGTCAGGTTCTCCGACGATGCTCCGACGATGGTGCCCCGACGAAGAAAAATGTGGCACCAGCACATGCCCGAGCCCAGCATGTGCTGCCGTAAACCTTGGTCCAGTTTGATCTTAGACTGGGAATGAACTTCGTATGCTTAGACTGGGAATGAACATCGTATGCCTAAGTTAACCCACGAAACGAGCGTGCGGGCGCTCAGTCGGCTAGAGGGGCGAGATGCGTAAGCCGAGGATCGGTCAGGTCCCCATCTGCATGCTACTGATCCCGCTGCTGTAACCCTCGGTCTAGTCTGATCTTAGACTGGGAATGAACTATGTATGCCTAAGCCAACCGACGAAACGAGCGGGTGGGTGGGTGCGGGGCACTACGCCGGCCAGAGAGACAGGATGCGCAAGCCATGGATCGATAGGGTGCTAGGTGGGTTTAGGCACATCTTCATATTTCTGCATGCCAATGCCATTTTTATGGCTTGTAAATTGATACAATGGTCCTTAAGCCTTCACATGAAGTTTCATGGCAAGACGACTCGTTTTTTATTTTTCATGATTTTTGAAACTTTTGGCGGTTCGGGATTTTTTAAATTTTTTTAGAAGGAGTTTTGGCCCCAAACTTGGTAGACGTGATCCTTGTATTTTTGTTGGCAAGCACAAAAAATTCAGCTAAAAACTCGAAGTGTACAAGATTTTGTGACCATTTGAAAAAAGTGTCCCCATTTCTGACAGTTTAATGGCTACTGGCGGCCAACCTGTAAAATCTCCAATGCTCTTTAAGGGGGTGTGAGTTCTCGAGGTTTGATGAGGGATAGGGGGCCAATATAAGGGCCAAGAACCAGCACCCATCGCATATCATGTGCGCACACCCCCCGGCCCTGCCGATCGCCAGAACCCCAATGCCGCCAATCAGGTTCTCCGACGATGGTGCCCCGGCGAAGAAAAATGCAGCACCAGCACATGCTTGAGCCCAGCATGTGCTGCCGCAACCCTCAGTCCAGTCCTATCTTATACTGGGAATGAACTTTGTATGCTTAGACGGGGAATGAACTCCATATGCCTAAGTCAACCCACGAAACGAGCGTGCGGGCGCTCAGCCGACCAAAAGGGCGGGATGCACAAGCAGGGGATCGGTCAGGTCCCCCTCTGCGTGCTGCCCATCCTACTCCCGTAACCCTCGATTCGGTCTGATCATAGACTGGGAATGAACTCCGTATGCCTAAGCCAATCGACGAAACGAGTGGGCGGACAGGCGAGCAGGCGGGCACTATGCCGGCCAGAGAGGCGGAATGCGCAAGCTGTGGATCGATAGGGTGGTAGGTGGGTTTAGGCACATTTTCATATTTCTGTGTGCCAATGCCATTTTTATGGCTTACAAATTCGTACAATTGTCCCTTAAGCCTTCATGTGAAGTTTCATGGCAAGATGACTCAATTTCTATTTTTCACGATTTTCAAAACTTTTTGCGGTTCGAGATTTTTTAAAATTTTTTTGGTGGGATTTTTGGCCCCAAACTTGGTAGACGTGATCCTTGTATTTTTTTGGGCATGCACAAAAAACATTCAGCTAAAAACTCGAAATGTACAAGATTTTGTGACCATTTGAAAAAAGTGTCCCCATTTCAGACACTTTAGTGGCTACTGGCAACAAACCTGTAAAATCTCAAATGCTCTTTAAGGGGGTGTGAGTTCTCGAGGTTTGATGAGGAATAGGGGGCCAATATAAGGGCCAAGTACCATCACCCATTGCACATCATGTGCGCACACCCCCCGGCTCCCCTGATCGTCGAACCCCAATGCCGTCGGAGCTGGTACTTGGCCCTTATATTGGCCCCTATCCCTCATCAAACCTCAAGAACTCACACCCCTTTAAAGAGCATTTGAGATTTTACAGGTTCGCTGCCAGTAGCCATTAAAGTGTCTGAAATGGGGACACTTTTTTCAAATGGTCATAAAATCTTGTACACTTCGAGTTTTTAGCTGAATATTTTTGTGCATGCCAAAAAAAATAAAAGGATCACGTCTACCAAGTTTGGGGCCAAAACTCCTTCCAAAAAAATTTTTAAAAATCTCGAACCGTAAAATGTTTTGAAAATCGTGAAAAATAGAAAACGAGTTGTCTTGCCATGAAACTTCACATGAAGGCTTAAGGGACCATTGTATGAATTTACAAGCCATAAAAATGGCATTGGCACATAGAAATATGAAGATGTGCCTAAACCCACCGACCACTCTATCGATCTACGGCTTTCGCATCCCGTCTCTCTAGCCGGCGTAGTGCCCGTCCGCCCGTCCACCCGCTCGTTTCGTCGGTTGGCTTAGGCATACGGAGTTCATTCCCAGTCTAACATCAGATCAGACCGAGGGTGGCGGTAGCAGGATCGGCAGCATGCAGAGGGGGACCCGACCGATCCCTGCGTCGCGCATCCCGCCCCTCTGGCCGACTGAGCACCCGCATGCTTGTTTCGTGGGTTGACTTAGGCATACGGAGTTCATTCCCAGTCTAAGCATACGGAGTTCATTACCAGCCTAAGATCGGACCGGACCGAGGGTTGCAGCAGCACATGCTGGGCTCGAGCTTGTGTTGGTACCGCACTTTTCTTCGCCATGGCACCGTCGCTGGAGCATAATCGGAGAACCTGACCGACGGTATTGGGGTTCCGGCGATCGAGGGGGTCGGGGGGGGCTGTACGCACATGTTGTGCGATGGGTGCTAGTACTTGGCCCTTATATTGGCCCCTGTCCATCATCAAACCTCGAGAACTCACACCCCCTTAAAGAGCATTTGAGATTTTACAGGTTTGCTGCCAGTAGCCATTAAAGTGTCTGAAATGGGGACACTTTTTTCAAATGGTCATAAAATCTTTTACACTTCGAGTTTTTAGCTGAATTTTTTTGTGCATGCCAACAAAAATACATGGATCACATCTACCAAGTTTGGGGTAAAAAATCCTTCTGAAAAAATTTTAAAAAATCCCAAACCACAAAAAGTTTCAAAAATCATGAAAAATAGAAAACGAGTCGTCCTACCATGAAACTTCTCGTGAAGACTTAAGGGACCATTGCATGAATTTACAAGTGATAAAAATGGCATTGGCACGTAGAAATATGAAGATGTGCCTAAACCCACCTACCACCCTATCGATCCACAGCTTGCACATCCCGTCTCTCTGGCCGACATAGTGCCCGCCCGCCCGCTCGCCCGCTAGTTTCATCGGTTGGCTTAGGCATACGGAGTTCATTCCCAGGCTAAGATCGGACCGGACCGAGGGTTGCGGCAGTAGGATTGGCAGCACGCAGAGGGGGACCCGACCGATTCCCGGCTTGCGCATCCCGCCCCTCTGGCCGGCTGAGCACCCGCAAGCTTATTTCGTGGGTTGACTTAGGCATACGAAGTTCATTCCCAATCTAAGATCGGACCGGACTGAGGGTTGTGGCAGCACATGCTGGGCTCGGACATGTGTTGGTGCCGCATTTTTCTTCACCGGGGCACCATCGTCAGAGCACCGCCGGAGAACTTGACCGGCGGCATTGAGGTTCCGACGATCTGGGGGGTCGGGGGGTGTGCGCACATGATGTGCGATGGGTGCTGGTACTTGGCCCTTATATTGGCCCCCTATCCCTCATCAAACCTCGAGAACTCACACCCCCTTAAAGAGCATTTGAGATTTTACAGGTTTGCTGCCAGTAGCCATTAAAGTGTCTAAAATGGGGACACTTTTTTCAAATGGTCACAAAATCTTGTACGCTTAGAGTTTTTAGCTGAATTTTTTTGTGCATGCCAAAAAAATACAGGGATCATGTCTACCAAGTTTGGGGCCAAAACTTCTTCCAAAAAAATTTTAAAAAATCTGGAACCGCAAAAAGTTTCAAAAATCATGAAAAATAAAAAACGAGTCGTCTTGCCATGAAACTTCACGTGAAGGCTTAAGGGACCATTGTATGAATTTACAAGCCATAAAAATGGCATTGGCACGTAGAAATATGAAGATGTGCCTAAACCCACCTACCACTCTATCGATCCACGGCTTTCGCATCCCGTCTCTCTAGCCGGGGTAGTGCCCGTCCGCCCGCCCACCCGCTCGTTTCGTCGGTTGGCTTAGGCATACGGAGTTCATTCCCAGTCTAACATCAGATCAGACCGAGGGTGGCGGTAGCAGGATCGGCAGCATGCAGAGGGGGACCCGACCGATCCCTGCGTCGCGCATCCCGCCCCTCTGGCCGACTGAGCACCCGCATGCTTGTTTCGTGGGTTGACTTAGGCATACGGAGTTCATTCCCAGTCTAAGCATACGGAGTTCATTCCCAGTCTAAGATTGGATCGAACCGAGGGTAGCGGCATTACAGGCTGGGATCGGGCGTTTGTTGGTGTAGCATTTTTCTTCGTCGGGGCAACATCGTCAGAGCATCGTTGGAGAACCTGACCGACGGCATTGGGGTTTCGATGATCGGGGGGTCGGGGGGTGGGTGTGCAAACATGATGTGCAATGGGTGCTGGTACTTGGCCCTTATATTGGCCCCCTATCCCTCATCAAACCTCGAGAACTCACACCCCCTTAAAAAGCATTTGAGATTTTACAGGTTTGCTGCCAGTAACCATTAAAGTGTCTGAAATGGGGACACTTTTTTCAAATGGTCATAAAATCTTTTACACTTCGAGTTTTTAGCTGAATTTTTTTGTGCATGCCAACAAAAATACATGGATCACATCTACCAAGTTTGGGGTAAAAAATCCTTCTGAAAAAATTTTAAAAAATCCCAAACCACAAAAAGTTTCAAAAATCATGAAAAATAGAAAACGAGTCGTCCCTACCATGAAACTTCTCGTGAAGACTTAAGGGACCATTGCATGAATTTACAAGTGATAAAAATGGCATTGGCACGTAGAAATATGAAGATGTGCCTAAACCCACCTACCACCCTATCGATCCACAGCTTGCACATCCCGTCTCTCTGGCCGACATAGTGCCCGCCCGCCCGCTCGCCCGCTAGTTTCATCGGTTGGCTTAGGCATACGGAGTTCATTCCCAGTCTAAGATCAGACCAGACCGAGGGTTGCGGCAGTAGGATCGACAGCATGTAAAGGGGGACCCGATCGATCCCCGGCTTAAGCATCCCGCCCCTCTGGCCGGCTGAGCCCCCGTACGCTCATTTCGTGGGTTGACTTAGGCATACAGAGTTCATTCCCAATCTAAGCATACGGAGTTCATTCCCAATCTAAGATCGGACTAGACTAAGGGTTACGGCAGCACATGCTGGGCTCGGGCATGTGTTGGTGTCGTATTTTTGTTCGCCGGGGCACCATCGTCGGAGAACCTGACCGGTGGCATTGAGGTTCCGACGATCGGGGGGCCGGGGGGTGTGCGCCCATGATGTGCGATGGGTGCTGGTACTTGGCCCTTATATTGGCCCCCTATCCCTCATCAAACCTCGAGACCTCACACCCCCTTAAAGAGCATTTGAGATTTTACAGGTTTGCTGCCAGTAGCCATTAAAGTGTCTGAAATTGGGACACTTTTTTCAAATGGTCACAAAATCTTGTACACTTTCAGTTTTTAGCTGAATTTTTTTGTGCATACGAACAAAAATACAAGGATCACTTCTACCAAGTTTTGGACCAAAACTTCTTCCGAAAAACTTTTAAAAAATCCCGAACCGTAAAAAGTTTCAAAAATTTTTAAATGTAGAAAACGAGTCGTCTTGTCATGAAACTTAACATGAAGGCTTAAGGGACCATTGTATGAATTTACAAGCCATAAAAATGGCATTGGCACGTAGAAATATGAAGATGTGCCTAAACCCACCTACCACCCTATCGATCCACGGCTTGCGCATCCCGTCTCTCTGGCCAGCGTGGTACCCGCCCGTCGGCCTGTCGCTCGTTTCGTCAGTTGGCTTAGGCATACGGAGTTCATTCCCAATCTAAGATCGAACTGCACCGAGGGTTGTGGCAGCAGGATCGACAGTACGTAGAGGGGGAACCGGCCGATCCTCGGCGTGCGGATCCCGCCCCTCTGGCCTATTGAGCACCCGCACGCTCGTTTCATGGGTTGACTTAGGCATACGGAGTTCATTCCCAGTCTAAGCATACGAAGTTCATTCCCAGTTTAAGATCGGGGGACAGGGTTCGGCAGCACATCTGGGCTAATTGTTGGTGCCGTTAAGTTCGTCGGGAACCATCGCGGAAATGACAGCGGCATTGGTGTTCCGACATGGGGGGGTTTGTGGACATGATGTGATTGGTGTGTGGTATTTCACGCTTATATTGGCCCCTGTGCTCATCAACCACCTACACCCTATCGATCACGGCTTGCGCACCGTTCTCTGGCCGCGTAGTGCCCCTGCCCGCCGTCTGCTCGTTTCGTCGGTTGGTAGGCTATGAAGTTCATTCCCATCTAAGATCAGACTGGACCAAGGTTTGGCACAGGATTGGCAACAGCAAGGGGGACCCGTGATCCCGACTTGGATCCTGCCCTCTGGTCGACTGAGCACCCGACACTCATTTCGTGGGTTCACTTAGGCATACGGAGTTCATTCCCAGTCTAAGCATACGAAGTTCATTCCCAGTCTAAGATCGGACCGGACCGAGGTTTACGACAACACATGCTGGGCTCGGGCATGTGTTGGTGCCGTATTTTTCTTCGTTGGAGCGCCATCGTCAGAGCATCACCGGAGAACCTTACTGGCAGCATTGGGGTTCTGACGATCGGGGGGGCCGGGGGGGGTGTGCGCACGTGATGTGCGATGGGTGCTGGTACTTGGCCTTATATCAGCCCCCTATCCCTCATCAAACCTTGAGAACTCACACCCCCTTAAAGAGCATTTGAGATTTTACAGGTTTGCTGCCAGTAGCCATTAAAGTGTCTGAAATGGGGACACTTTTTTCGAATGGTCACAAAATCTTTTACACTTTGAGTTTTTAACTGAATTTTTTTGTGCAAGCCAACAAAAATACAAGGATGACGTCTACCAAGTTTGGGGCCAAAACTCCTTCCGAAAAAATTTTAAAAATCTTGAACTGCAAAAAGTTTTGAAAATCATGGAAAATAGAAAATGAGTCGTCTTGCCATGAAACTTCCTGTGAAGGCTTAAGGGACCATTGTATGAATTTACAAGCCATTAAAATGGCATTGGCTCACAAAAATATGATGATGTGCCTAAAACCACCTACCACCCTATCAATCCACGGCTTGTGCATCCTGTCTCTCTGGCCGGCGTAGTGCCCGCCCGCCCGCCCGCCGCTCATTTCATCAGTTGGCTTAGGCATACGGAGTTCATTCCCAGTCTAAGATCAGACCCGACCGAGGGTTGTGATAGTAGGATCGGCAGCACGCAGAGGGGGACCCGATCGATCCTCGGCTTGCGCATCCCGCCCCTTTGGCTGGCTGAGCACCCGCACGCTCGTTTCATGGGTTGACTTAGGCATATGGAGTTCATTCCCAGCGTAAGCATATGGAGTTCATTCCCAGTCTAAGATCAAATCAGACCGAGGGTTGCGACAGCAACATGCTGGGCTCGGGCATGTGTTGGTGCCGCATTTTTCTTCGTCGGGGCAGCATCACCGGAGAACCTGACCGGCGGCATTGGGGTTTCGACGATCGGGGGGTCGAGGGGTGTGCGCACTTGATGTGCGATGGGTGCTGGTACTTGGCCCTTATATTGGCCCCCTATCCCTCATCAAACTTCGAGAACTCACACCCCTTTAAAGAGCATTTGAGATTTTACAGGTTTGCTGCCAGTAGCCATTAAAGTGTCTGAAATGGGGACACTTTTTTCGAATGGTCACAAAATCTTTTACACTTTGAATTTTTAGCTGAATTTTTTTGTGCAAGCCAACAAAAATACAAGGATGACGTCTACCAAGTTTGGGGCCAAAACTCCTTCCGAAAAAATTTTAAAAAATCTTGAACTGCAAAAAGTTTTGAAAATCATGGAAAATAGAAAATGAGTCGTCTTGCCATGAAACTTCCCGTGAAGGCTTAAGGGACCATTGTATGAATTTACAAGCCATAAAAATGGCATTGGCATGCAGAAATATGAAGATGTGCCTAAACCCACCTACCACCCTATTGATCCATGGCTTGCGCATCCCGTCTCTCTGGCCGGCGTAGTGCCCGCCCGCCCGCCAGCGCGTTCATTTCGTCGGTTGGCTTAGGCATACGGAGCTCATTCCCAGTCTAAGATTGGACTGGATAGAGGTTTGCGGCAGCAGGATCGGCAGCACGCAGAGGGGGACTCGACCGATCCTCGGCTTGCGCATCCCGTCCCTCTGGCCGGCTGAGCACCCGCGCGCTCATTTCGTGGGTTGACTTAGGCATACGGGGTTCATTCCCAGTCTAAGCATACGAAGTTCATTCCCAGTCTAAGATCGGACTGGACCGGGGGTTGTGGCAGCACATGCTGGGCTCGGACATGTGTTGGTGATGCATTTTTCTTCGCCGGGGCACCATCGTCGGAGCATCGCCGGAGAACCTGACCAACGGCATTGTGGTTCCGATGATCGGGGGGGTGTGCGCACATGATTTGTGATGTGTGCTGGTACTTGACCCTTATATTGGCCCCCTATCCCTCATCAAACCTCGAAAACTCACACCCCCTTAAAGAGGATTTGAGATTTTACAGGTTTGCTGCCAGTAGCCATTAAAGTGTCTGAAATGGGGACACCTCTTTCAAATGGTCACAAAATCTTGTACACTTCGAGCTTTTAGTTGAATTTTTTTGTGCATGCCAACAAAAGTACAAGGATCACGTCTACCATGCTTGGGGTGAAAACTCCATCCGAAAAAATTTTAAAAAATCCCAAACCACAAAAAGTTTCAAAAATCGTGAAAAATAGAAAACGAGTCGTCTTGCCATGAAACTTCACGTGAAGGCTTAAGGGACCATTGTATGAATTTTCAAGCCATAAAAATGGCATTGCATGCAGAAATATGAACATGTGCCTAAACCCACCCACCACCTTATCGATCCACGGCTTGCGCATCTCGTCTCTCTGGCCGACGTAGTGCCCGTCTGCCCGCCCGCTCGTTTTGTCGGTTGGCTTAGGCATACGGAGTTCATTCCCAGTCTAAGATAGGACCAGACCGAGGGTTGCAGCAGCAGGATCGGTAGCACACAGAGTGGGACCCGGTCGATCCCCGACTTGTGCATCCCTCCCCTCTGGTCGGTTGAGCACCCGCGCGCTCATTTCGTGGGTTGACTTAGGCATACGAAGTTCATTTCCATTCTAAGATCAGACCGAACCGAGGGTTGTGGCAGCACATGCTGGCTCGGGCATGTGTTGGTGCCACATTTTTCTTCACCGGGGCACAATCACCAGAGAACCTGACCGACGGCATTGGGGTTTCGATGATCGGGGGGTGTGCGCACATGATGTGCGATGGGTGCTGGTATTTGGCCCTTATATTGGCCCCCTATCCCTCACAAAATGTCAAAAACTCACAGCCCCTTAAAGAGCATTTGAGATTTTACAGGTTTTCTGCCAGTAGCCATTAAAGTGTTTGAAATGGGGACACTTTTTTCAAATGGTCACAAAATCTTGTACACTTCGACCTTTGAGCTGAATTTTTTTGTGCATGCCAAAAAAAATACAGGGATCATGTCTACCAAGTTTGGGGCCAAAACGTCTTCCGAAAAAATTTTAAAAAATCTCAAACCGCAAAAAGTTTCAAAAATCATGAAAAATAGAAAACGAGTCGTCTTGCCATGAAACTTCACGTGAAAGCTTAAGGGACCATTGTATGAATTTACAAGCCATAAAAATGGCATTGGCATGCAGAAATATGAAGATGTGCCTAAACCCTCCTACCACTCTATCGAACCACAGTTAATCATCCTGTCTCTCTGGCCGGCGTAGTGCCCGGCCGCCCGCCCACCCGTTCGTTTCATCGGTTGGCTTAGGCATACGGAGTTCATTCCTAGTCTAACATTAGATTAGATCGAGGGTGGCGGTAGCAGGATCGGCAGCATGCAGAGGGGGACCCGACCGATCCCTGCATTGCGCATCCCGCCCCTCTGGCCGGCTGAGCACCCGCACGCTTGGTTCGTGTGTTGACTTAGGCATACGGAGTTCATTCCCAGTCTAAGATTGGATCAGACCGAGGGTAGCAGCAGTACAGGCTGGGCTCGGGTGTTTGTTGGTGTAGCATTTTTCTTCATCGGGGCAACATCATCGGAGCATCGCCGGAGAACCTGACCGACGGCATTGGGGTTCCGGTGATCGGGGGGACGGGGGGCGGGTGTGTGCACATGATGTGCGATGGGTGCTGGTACTTGGCCCCTATATTGGCCCCCTATCCCTCATCAAACCTCGAGAACTCACACCCCCTTAAAAAGCATTTGAGATTTTACAGGTTTGCTGCTAGTAGCTATTAAAGTGTCTGAAATGGGGACGTTTTTTTCAAATGGTTACAAAATCTTGTACACTACGAGTTTTTAGCTGAATTTTTTTGTGCATGCCAAAAAAAATACAAGGATGCCATCTACCAAGTTTGGGGCCAAAATGCCTTCTGAAAAAATTTAAAAAATCTCAAACCGTAAAAAGTTTCGAAAATCATGAAAAATAGAAAACGTATCGTCTTGCCATGAAACTTCACGTGAAGGCTTAAGGGACCATTGTATGAATTTACAAGCCATAAAAATGGCATTGGCACACAAAAATATGAAGATGTGACTAAACCCACCTACCACCCTACCGATCCACGGCTTGCACATCCCGTCTCTCTCGCCGGCGTAGAGCCCGGCCGCCCATCCGCCCACTTGTTTCATCGGTTGGCTTAGGCATACGGAGTTCATTCCCAGTCTAACATCAGACCAGACCAAAGGTTGCGGCAGTAGCATCGACAGCATGCAAAGGGGGACCCGACCGATCCTCGGCTTATGCATCCCGCGCCTCTGGCCAGCTGAGCACTCGTACGCTCACTTCGTGGGTTGACTTAGGCATACAGAGTTCATTCCCAGTCTAAGCATACGGAGTTCATTCCCAGTCTAAGATCGGACCAGACCAAGGGTTACGGCAGCACATGCTGGGCTCGGGCATGTGTTGGTGCCGCATTTTTGTTCGTCGGGGCACCATCGTCGGAGCATCGCCGGAGAACCTGACCGGTGGCATTGAGGTTCCGACGATCGGGGGGCCGGGGGGGTGTGCACACATGATGTGCGATGGGTGCTGGTACTTGGCCCTTATATTGGCCCCCTATCCCTCATCAAACCTCTAAAACTCACACCCCCTTAAAGAGCATTTGAGATTTTACAGGTTTGCTGCCAGTAGCCATTAAAGTGTCTGAAATTGGGACACTTTTTTCAAATTGTCACAAAATATGAAGATGTGCCTAAACCCACCTACCACCCTATCGATCCACGGCTTACGCATCCCGTCCCTCTGGCGGCATGGTGCCCGCCCGCCCGCCCGTCGCTCATTTCGTCGGTTGGATTAGGTATACGAAGTTCATTCCGAGTCTAAGATTGGATCGGACCAAGGGTTGTGGCAGCAAGATCGATAGCACGTAGAGGGGGACCCGATCGATCCTCGACTTACGCATCCCGCCCCTCTGGCCTATTGAGCACCCGCACGCTCGTTTCGTGGGTTGACTTAGGCATACGGAGTTCATTCCCAGTCTAAGCATATGAAGTTCATTCCCAGTTTGAGATCGGGCCGGACCGAGGGTTGCGGCAGCACATGCTGGGTTCGAGCATGTGTTGGTGCCGTATTTTTCGGCAGCACATGCTGGGCTCGAGCATGTGTTGGTGCTGCATTTTTCTTCATCGGGGAACCATCATCGGAGAACCTGACCAGCGGCATTAGGGTTTCGGCGATCGGGGGGGTGTGCGCACATGATGTGCAATGGGTGCTAGTATTTCACCCTTATATTGGCCCCTTATCCCTCATCAAATCCACCTACCACCCTATCGATCCACGGCTTGCGCATCCCGTCTCTCTGGCCGACGTAGTGCACGCTTGCCCGCCCGTCTGCTCGTTTCGTCGGTTGGCTTAGGCATACGAAGTTCATTCCCAGTCTAAGATCAGACTGGATCAAGGGTTGTGGCAGTAGGATTGGCAACAAGCAAAGGGGGACCCGGTCGATCCCCGACTTGCACATCCTGCCCCTCTGGTAGGCTGAGCACCCGTACGCTCATTTCGTGGGTTCACTTAGGCATACCGAGTTCATTCCCAGTCTAAGCATACGGAGTTCATTCCCAGTCTAAGATCGGACCGGACCAAGGTTTACAACAGCACATGCTGGGCTCGGGCATGTGTTGGTGCTGCATTTTTCTTCATTGGAGCACCATCGTCAGAGCATCGCCGGAGAACCTTATTGGCAGCATTGGGGTTCTGACGATCGGGGGGGCCGGGGGGGTGTGCGCACATGATGTACGATGGCTGCTGGTACTTGGCCCTTATCTTGGCCCCCTATCCCTCATCAAACCTTGAGAACTCAAACCCCCTTAAAGAGCATTTGAGATTTTACAGGTTTGCTGCCAGTAGCCATTAAAGTGTCTGAAATGGGGACACTTTTTTGAATGGTCACAAAATCCTGTACACTTTGAGTTTTTAGCTGAATTTTTTTTTGAATGCCAACAAAAATACAAGGATGACGGCTACCAAGTTTGGGGCCAAAACTCCTTCCGAAAAAATTTTAAAAAATCTTGAACTGCAAAAAGTTTTGAAATTCATGGAAAATAGAAAATGAGTCGTCTTGCCATGAAACTTCACGTGAAGGCTTGAGGGACCATTGTATGAATTGACAAGCCATAAAAATGGCATTGGCTCACAGAAATATGATGATGTGCCTAAAACCACTTATCACCCTATCAATCCACGGCTTGCGCATCCCGTCTCTTTGGCCGGTGTAGTGCCCGCCCGCCCGCCCGCCGCTCATTTCATCGGTTTGCTTAGGCATACGGAGTTCATTCCCAGTCTAAGATCAGACCAGACCGAGGGTTGTGGCAGTAGGATCGGTAGCACACAGAGGGGGACCCGAATCGATCCCCGGCTTACGCATCCCGCCTCTTGGCCGGTTGAGCACCCGCACGCTCGTTTCGTGGGTTGACTTAGGCATACGGAGTTCATTCCCAGCATAAGCATATGGAGTTCATTCCCAGTCTAAGATCAGATCGGACCGAGGGTTGCAACAAAAACATGCTGGGCTCAAGCTTGTGTTGGTGCCGCATTTTTCTTCGTCGGGGCACCATCGCCGAAGAACCTGACCGCGGCATTGGGGTTTCGACGAT
>NW_019168048.1:12527894-12572084 GCF_002303985.1 Durio zibethinus
TCCAGAACTCACACCCCCTTAAAGAGCATTTGAGATTTTAGAAGTTTGCTGCCAATAGCCATTAAAGTGTCCGAAATGGGGACACTTTTTTCAAATGGTCATAAAATCTTGTACACTTCGAGTCTTTAGCTGAAATTTTTTGTGCATGCCAACAAAAATACAAGGATCACGTCTACCAAGTTTGGGCCCAAAACTCCTTTCGAAAAAATTTTAAAAAATCCCGAACCGTAAAAGGTTTCAAAAAATCATGAAAAATAGAAAACGAGTCGTCTTGCCATGAAACTTCATGTGAAGGCTTAAGGGACCATTGTATGAATTTACAAGCCATAAAAATGGCATTGGCACGTAGAAATATGAAGATGTGCCTAAACCCACCTACCAGCCTATCGATCCACGGCTTGCACATCTCATCTCTCTGGCCGACGTAGTGCCCGCCATCTTGTCTGGCCGCTCGTTTCGTCGGTTGGCCTAGACATACGGAGTTCATTCCCAGTTTAAGATCAGACCAGACTGAGGGTTGCGCCAGCACATGCTGGGCTCGGGCATGTGCTGGTGTCGCATTTTTCATTCCCTGGGCACATCGCCAGAGAACCTAACCGGCGGCATTGGGATTTCGGCAATCGGGGGGGCCGGGGGGTGTGCGCACATCATGTGCAATGGGTGCTGGTGCTTGGCCGTTATATTGGCCCCCTATCCCTCATCAAACCTTGAGAGCTCACACCCCCTTAAAGAGCATTCAAGATTTTACAGGTTTGCTGCCAGTAGCCATTAAAGTGTCCGAAATGGGGACACTTTTTTCAAATGGTCACAAAATCTTGTACACTTTGAGTTTTTTGCTGAATTTTTTTTTGCATGCCAAGAAAAATACAAGGATCACATCTACCAATTTTGGGGCCAAAACTCCTTCGAAAAAAATTTTCAAAAATCTCGAACCGTAAAAAGTTTCAAAAATCATGAAGAATAGAAAACGAGTCGTCTTGCCATGAAACTTCACGTGAAGGCTTCAGGGACCATTGTATGAATTTGCAAGCCATAAAAATGGCATTGGCACGTAGAAATATGAAGATGTGCCTAAACCCACCTACCACCCTATCGATCCACGGCTTGCGCATCCCGTCTCTCTGGCCGGCGTAGTGCCTGCCCGCCCGCCCGCTCGTTTCGTCAGTCGGCTTAGGCGTACGAATTTCATTCCCAGTCTAAGATCAGACCGGATCAAGGGTTGCGATAGTAGGATCGGCAGCACGCAGAGGGGGACCTGGCCGATCCCCGGCTTGCGCATCCCGCCCTTCTGGCCCGCTGAGCATCCGCACACTCGTTTCGTGGGTTGACTTAGGCATACGGAGTTCATTCCCAGTCTAAGCATACGGAGTTTATTCCCAGTCTAAGATCGGATCGAACCGAGGGATACGGTAGCACATGCTGGGCTCGGGCTTCAGCTGGTGCCACATTTTTCTTCAACGGGGCACCATCGCCGGAGCATTGCCGGAGAACCTGACCGGCGGCATGGGGTTTCGACAATCGGGGGGCCGGGGGGGTGTGCACACATGATGTGCGATGGGTACTGGTAGTTGGTCGTTATTTTGGCCCCCTATCCCTCATCAAACTTTGAGAACTCACACCCCCTTAAGGAGCATTTGAGATTTTACAGGTTTGCTGCCAGTAGCCATTAAAGTGTCTGAAATGGGGACACTTTTTTCAAATGGTCACAAAATCCTGTACACTTCGAGTTTTTTGCCGAATTTTTTTGTGCATGCCAAAAAAAATACATGGATCATGTCTACTAAGTTTGGGGGCCAAAACTCCTTCCGAAAAAATTTTAAAAAATCTCGAACCGCAAAAAGTTTTGAAAATTGTGAAAAATAGAAAACGAGTCGTCTTGCCATGAAACTTCACGTGAAGGCTTAAGGGACCATTGTAAAAAATGGCATTGGCATGTAGAAATATGAAGATGTGCCTAAGCCCACCTACCACTCAATCGATGCACGGCTTGCGCATGCCATCTCTCTGGCCCGCGTAGTGCCCGCCCGCCCACCAGCCCGCTCATATCGTCGGTTGGCTTAGGCATACGGAGTTCATTCCCAATCTAAGATCGGACCGGACCGAGGGTTGTGGCTGCAGGATCGATAGCACGCAGAGGCAGACCCGACCGATCCTCTGCTTGCGCATCCCGTCGCTCTGGCAGGCTGAACGCCCGCACCCTCGTTTCGTGGGTTGACTTAGGCATACGGAGTTCATTCCCAATCTAAGATCAGACTGAACCAGGGTTGCGGTAGCAGATGCTGGGCTCGGGCATGTGCTGGTGCCGTATTTTTCTTCGTCGGGGCACCATCACCGGAGAACCTGACCGACGACATTGGGGTACTGGCGATCGGGGGGGCCGGGGGGGTGTGCGCACATGATGTGCGATGGGTGCTGGTACTTGGCCCTTATATGGCCCCCTATTCCCTCCTCAAACCCTTGAGAACTCTACACCCCCTTAAAGAGCATTTTGAGATTTTACAGGTTTGCTGCCAATAGCCATTAAAGTGTCCTGAATGGGGACAACTCTTTCCAAATGGTCACAAATCCTGATAACATTTGAGTTTTTTTGCTGAATTGTTTTGTGCATGCCAAAAAAAAAACCATGGATCATGTCTACTAAGTTTGGGGCCAAAACTCCTTCCGAAAAAATTTTAAAAATTCTCGAACCGCAAAAAGTTTTGAAAATTATGAAAAATAGAAAACGAGTCGTCTTGCCATGAAACTTCACGTGAAGGCTTAAGGGACTATTGTATGAATTTACAAGCCATAAAAATGGCATTGGCATGCAAAATATGAAGATGTGCCTAAGCCCACCTACCACCCAATCGATGCACAGCTTACACATGCCATCTCTCTGGCCCGCGTAGTGCCCGCCAGCCCACTAGCCCACTCATATCGTCGGTTGGCTTAGGCATACGGAGTTCATTCCCAATCTAAGATCGGATCGGACCAAGGGTTGCGGCTGCAGGATCGATAGCACGCAGAGGCAGACCCGACCGATCCTCGGCTTGCACATCCGTCGCTCTAGCTGGCTGAACGCCCGCACCCTCGTTTCGTGGGTTGACTTAGGCATACGGAGTTCATTCCCAGTCTAAGATTGGATCGGAACAAGGGCTGCGGCAGCACATGCTGGGCTCGGGCATGTGCTGGTGCCGCATTTTTCTTCGTCGGGGCACCATCGCCGAAGAACCTGACCGACGGCATTGGGGTTTCGGCGATCGGGGGGGGGGTGTGCGCACATGATGTGCGATGGGTGCTGGTACTTGGCCCTTATATTGGCCCCCTATCCCTGCTCAAACCTTGAGAACTCACACCCCCTTAAAGAGCATTTGAGATTTTACAGGTTTGCTGCCAGTAGCCATTAAAGTGTCTGAAATGGGGACACTTTTTTCAAATGGTCACAAAATCTTGTACACTTCGAGTTTTTGAGCTGAATTTTTTTATGCATGCCAAAAAAAGTACAGGGATCACATCTACCAAGTTTTGGGCCAAAATGCCTTCCGAAGAAATTTTAAAAAATCTTGAACCGTAAAAAGTTTCAAAAATTGTGAAAAATAGAAAACGAGTTGTCTTGCCATGAAACCTCATGTGGAGGCTTAAGTGACCATTGTATGAATTTACAAGCCATAAAAATGGCATTGGCACGCAGAAATATGAAGATGTGCCTAAACCCACCTACCCTCTATCGATCCGCGGCTTGTGCATCCCGTCTCTCTGGCCGGCGTAGTGCCCGCCTGCCCGCTCATTTCGTCCGTTGGCTTAGGCATACGGAGTTCATTCCCAGTCGAAGATCAGATCAGATCGAACGTTGTGGTAGCAAGATCGATAGCACGCAGAGGGGGACCCGACCGATCCCCGGCTTGCGCATCCCACCCCTCTGGCCAGCTAAGCGCCCGTACGCTCTTTTTGTGGGTTGACTTAGGCATACAAAATTCATTCCCAGTCTAAGCATACGGAGTTTTGAAGATCGTGAAAAATAGAAAACGAGTCATCTTGCCATGAAACTTCACGTGAAGGCTTAAGGGTCCATTGTATGAATTTACAAGCCATACATTGGCACGTAAAAATATGAAGATGTGCCTAAACCCACCTACCACCGTATCGATCCACGGCTTACGCATCCCGTCTCTCTGGTTGGCGTAGTGCCCGCCCGCCCGTCCGCCCACTCGTTTCGTCGGTTGGCTTAGGCGTATGAAGTTCATTCCCAGTCTAAGATCGGACCGGATCGAGGGTTGCAACAGCAGGATTAGTAGCACGCAAAGGGGGACCCGATCAATCCCCGACTTGCGAATCCCGCCCCTCTGGTCGGTTGAGCTCCCGCACACTCGTTTCATGGGTTGACTTAGGCATACGGAGTTCATTCCCAGTCTAAGCATACAGAGTTCATTCCCAGTCTAAGATCGGACCGGAGCAAGGGTTGCAGCAGTAGATGCTGGGCTTGGGCATTTGTTGGTGCCTCATTTTTCTTCATCGGGGCACCATCGCCGGAGGATCGCCAGAGAACCTAACCGGCGGCCTTGGGGTTCCGACGATCGGGGGGGCCGGGAGGGGTGTGCGCACATGATGTGTGATGGGTGCTGGTACTTGGCCCTTATATTGGCCCCCTATCCCTCATCAAACCTCGAGAACTCACACCCCTTTAAAGAGCATTTGAGATTTTACAGGTTTGTTGCCAGTAGCCATTAAAGTGTCTAAAATGGGGACACTTTTTTCAAATGGTCACAAAATCTTGTACACTTCGAGTTTTGAGCTGAATTTTTTTTTGCATGCCAACAAAAATACAAGGATCACATCTACCAAGCTTAGGGCCAAAACTCCTTCCAAAAAAATTTAAAAAAATCTCGAACTGCAAAAGTTTCAAAAATCGTGAAAAATATAAAACAAGTCGTCTTGCCATGAAACTTCACGTGAAGGCTTCAGGGACCATTGTATGAATTTACAAGCCATAGAAATGGCATTGGCATGTAGAAATATGAAGATGTGCCTAAACCCACTACCACCTTATCGATCCACGGCTTTCGCATCCCTTCTCTCTAGTCGACTTAGTGCCCACCCGCCCGCCCGTTCATTTTGTCGGTTGGCTTAGGCATATGGAGTTCATTCCCAGTCTAAGATCATACTGGACTAAGGGTTGCGGTAGCAGGATTGGCAGCACACATAGGGTGACCCAGTCGATCCCCAGCTTGCGCATCCAGCCCCTCTGGCCAGATCAGATCGGACCAGACCGGAGTTCATTCCAAGTTTAAGATCGGACCGGAGTTCATTCTAAGTTTAAGATCAGATCGGACCGAGGGTTGCAGTAGCACTTGCAGGGCTCGGACATGTGTTGGTGCCGTATTTTTCTTCACCGAGGCACCATGCCGGAGCATCGCCAGAGAACCTGACCAGCGGCGTTAGGGTTCTGGCGATCGGGGGGGCCGGGGGGGTGTACGCATATGATCTGTGATGGGTGCTGGTACTTGGCCCTTATATTAGCCCCCTATCACTCATCAAACCTCAAGAACTCACACCCCCTTAAAGAGCATTTGAGATTTTACAGGTTTGCTGCCAGTAGCCATCAAAGTGTCTGAAATGGGGACACTTTTTTCAAATGGTCACAAAATCTTGTGCAGTTCGAGTTTTTAGCTGAATTTTTTGTGCATGACAACAAAAATACAAGGATCATGTCAACCAAGTTTGATGCCAAAACTCCTTCGCAAAAAATTTTCAAAAATCTCGAACCGTAAAAAGTTTTGAAAATCATGAAAAATAGAAAACGAGTCGTCTTGCCATGAAACTTCACGTGAAGGCTTAAGGGACCATTATATGAATTTACATGCCATAAAAATGGCATTGGCATGCAGAAATATGAAGATGTGCCTAAACCCACCTACCACCCTATCGATCCACGGCATGTGCATCCCGTCACTCTGGCCGGCGTAGTGCCCACCCGCCCGTCGGCCCGCTCGTTTCGTCGGTTGGCTTAGGCATACGGAGTTCATTCCTAGTATAAGATCAGACTAGATCGATGGTTGCGGCAGTAGGATTGGCAGCACGCAGAGGGGGACCCGACCGATCCCCGACTTGCGCATGCCGCCCCTCTGGCCGGCTGAGCACTCACACGCTCGTTCCGTGAGTTGACTTAGGCAGATGGAGTTTATTCCCAGTCTAAGCATATGGAGTTCATTCCCAGTCTAAGATCGAACGAGACCGAGGGTTGCAGCAGCACATGCTGGGCTCGGGCATGTGTTGGTGTCACATTTTTCTTCGTCGGGGCGTCATCGTCGGAGCATCACCGGAGAACCTAACCGACGGCACTGGGGTTCCGACGATCGGGGGGCCGAGGGGGTGTGCGCACATGATGTACGTTGGGTGCTGGTACATGGCCCTTATATTGGCTCCGTATCCATCATCAAACCTCGAGAACTCAAACCCATTAAAGAGCATTTGAGATTTTACAGGTTTGCTGCCAGTAGCCATTAAAGTGTCTGAAATGGGACACTTTTTGAAATGGTCACAAAATCTTGTACACTTCGAGTTTTTAGCTAAATTTTTTTTTGCATCCCAAGAAAAATACAAGGATCACGTCTACCAAGTTTGGGGCCAAAACTCCGTCCAAAAAAATTTTGAAAAATCTTGAACTGCAAAAAGTTTCAAAAATCATGAAAAATAGAAAATGAGTCGTCTTGCCATGAAACTTCACGTGAAGGCTTAAGTGACCATTGTATGAATTTACAAGCCACAAAAATGGCATTGGCATGTAGAAATATGAAGATGTGCCTAAACCCACCTTCCACCCTATTGATCCACGGCTTGTGCATCCCGTCTCTCTGGCCGGCGTAGTTCCCGCCCGCCTGCTCGCCCGCTCATTTCGTCGGTTGGCTTAAGCATACGGAGTTCACTCCAAGTCTATGATCGGACCAGACTGAGGGTTATGATAGCAAGATCAGTAGCACATAGAGGGGGACCCAACCGATCCTTGGCTTGCGCATCCTGCCCCTCTAGCCGGCTAAGCGCCCGCACGCTCGTTTCGTGGGTTGACTTAGGCATATGGAGTTCATTCCCAATCTAAGCATACGAATTTCATTCTCAGACTAAGATCGGACCAGACCGAGGGTTGCGGCAGCACATGCTGGGCTCAGGCATGTGTTGGTGCCGCATTTTTCTTCGTCGGGGCACCATCGTCAAAGCATCGCCATAAAACCTAATCGGCGGCATTGAAGTTCTGCCAATCGAGGGGGTCGGGGGGTGTGCGCACATGATGTGCGATGGGTGCTGGTACTTGGCCCTTATATTGGCCCCCTATCCCTCATCAAACCTCGAGAACTCACACCCCCTTAATCAGCATTTGAGATTTTACAAGTTTACTGCCAGTAGCCATTAAAGTGTCTGAAATGGGGACACTTTTTTCAAATGGTCACAAAATCTTTTACACATTGAATTTTTAGCTGAATTTTTTTTTGCTTGCCAAAAAAATACAAGGATCACGTCTACCAAGTTTAGGGCCAAAACTCCTTTCGAAAAAATTTTAAAAAATCCCGAACCGTAAAAAGTTTCAAAAATCGTGAAAAATAGAACACGAGTCATCTTCCCATGAACCTTGACGTGAAGGCTTAAGGGACCATTGTATGAATTTACAAGCCATAGAAATGGCATTGGCACATAGAAATATGAAGATGTGCCTAAACCCACCTACCACCCTATCGATCCACCGCTTACGCATCCCATCTCTCTGGCCGGCGTAGCGCCCGACGGCCCACCCGCCCGCTCGTTTCGTCGAATGGCTTAGGCATACGGAACTCATTCCCAGTCTAAGATCAGATTAGACCGAGGGTTGTGGTAGCAGGATCAGGAGCTTGCAGAGGGGGACCTGGCCGATCCTCGACTTGCGCATCCTGCCCCTCTGGCCAGCTGAGCAACCGTACGCTCGTTTCGTGGGTTGACTTAGGCATACGGAGTTCATTCCCAGTGTAACTTCAGACCGGACCGAGGGTTGCGGCAGCACATACTGGGCTCAGGCATTTGTTGGTGCCGCATTTTTCTTCGTCGAGGCACCATCACCGGAGCATCGTCAGAGAACCTGACCGACGGCATTGAGGTTCCGACGATCGGGGGGGCTGGGGGGATGTGCGCACATGATGTGCGATGGGTGCTGGTACTTAGCCCTTATATTGGCCCCCTATCCATCATCAAACCTCGATAACTCACACCCCCTTAAAGAGCATTTTAGATGTTACAGGTTTGCTACCAGTAGCCATTAAAGTGTCTGAAATGGGGACACTTTTTCCAAATGGTCACAAAATCTTGTACACTTCGAGTTTTTAGCTGAATTTTTTTGGGCACGCCAACAAAAATACAAGGATCACGTTTACCAAATTTGGGGTAAAAACTCTTTTCGAAAAAATTTTAAAAAATCTCGAACAGCAAAAAGTTTCAAAAATCATGAAAAATAGAACATGAGTCATCTTGCCATGAAACTTCACGTGAAGGCTTAAGGGACCATTGTATGAATTTACAAGCCATAAAAATGGCATTGGCACACAGAAATATGAAGATGTGCCTAAACCCACCCACCACCCTATAGATCCACGGCTTGCGCATCTCGTCTCTCTGGCCGGCGTAGTGCCCGCCCGCACACCTGTTTGCTCGTTTCGTTTGTGGCTTAGGCATACGGAGTTCATTCCCAGTCTAAGATCAGACCAGACCGAGGGTTGCGTAGCAGGATCGGACAACATGCCGAGGGGGACCCGGCTGATCCCTGGCTTGTGCATCCCGCCCTTCTGGCAGGCTGAGCACCCGCACGCTCGTTTTATGGGTTGACTTAGGCATACAGAGTTCATTCCCAGTCTAAGCATATGAAGTTCATTCCCAGTCTAAGATTCAACCAGACCGAGGGTTGCGGTAGCACGTACTGGGCTCGGGCATGTGCTGGTGCCACATTTTTCTTCGTCGGGGCACCATCGTCGGAGCATCGCCGGAGAACCAGACCGACGGTATTGGCCTTCGGGCGATCGGGGGGGCCGGGGGGTGTGCGCACATGATGTGCGATGGGTGCTGGTACTTGGCCCTTATATTGTCCCCCTATCCCTCATCAAACCTCGAGAACTCACACCCCCTTAAAGAGCATTTGAGATTTTACAGGTTTGCTACCAGTGGCCACTAAAGTGTTTGAAATGGGGACACTTTTTTCAAATGGTCAAAAAATCTTGTACACTTCGAGTTTTGAGCTGAATTTTTTTGTGCATGCCAACAAAAATACAAGGATCATGTCTACCAAGTTTGGGGTAAAATATCCTTCCAGAAAAATTTTAAAAAATCCTGAACCGCAAAAAGTTTCAAAAATAGTGAAAAATAAAAAACGAGTCGTCCTGCCATGAAACTTCACGTGAAGGCTTAAGGGACCATTGTATGAATTTACAAGTCATCAAAATGGCATTGGCACATAGAAATATGAAGATGTGCCTAAACCCACCTACCACCCTATCGATCCACGGCTTGCGCATCCCGTCTCTCTGGCCGGCGTAGTGCCCGCCCGCTCATTTTGTCGGTTGGCTTAGGCATACGGAGTTCATTCTCTATCTAAGATCAGACCGGACTGAGGGTTCGACAGCAAGATCAGCAGCACATAGAGGGAGACTCGGCCGATCCTCGGATTACGCATCCCTTCCCTCTGGCCGACTGAGCGCCCACACACTCGTTTCGTTGGTTGACTTAGGCATATGGAGTTCATTCGTAGTCTAAGCATACGGAGTTCATTCCTAGTCTAGGATCAGACCGGACCGAAGGTTGTGTCAGCACAAGCTAGGCTCGGGCATGTGCTGGTGTCGTAATTTTCTTCGTCGGGGCACCATCCCCGGAGAACCTGACCGACGGCATTGGGGTTCCGACGATCGGGGGGCTCGGGGGGTATGCGCACATTATATGTAATGGGTGCTGGAACTTGGCCCTTATATTGGCCCCCTATCCTCATCAAACCTTGAGAGCTCACACCCCCTTAAAGAGCATTTGATATTTTACAGGTTTGCTGCCAGTAGCCATTAAAGTGTCTGAAATGGGGACACTTTTTTCAAAGGGTCACAAAATCTTGTACACTTCGAGTTTTTAGCTGAATTGTTTTGTGCATGCCAACAAAAATACAAGGATCTCGTCTACCAAGTTTGGGGCCAAAACTCCTTCCGAAAATATTTTAAAAAATCCCGAACCGCAAAAAGTTTGGAAAATCATGAAAAATAGAAAACTAGTCGTCTTGCCATGAAATTTCACGTGAAGGCTTAAGGGACCATTGTATGAATTTACAAGCCATAAAAATGGCATTGGCATGCAAAAATATTAAGATGTGCCTAAACCCACCTACCACCCTATCGATCCACGGCTTGCGCGTCCCGTCTCTCTAGCCAGCATAGTGCCCGCCCGCCCACCCGCTTGTTTCGTCGGTTGGCTTAGGCATACGGAGTTCATTCCCAGTCTAAGATCGGACCAGACTGAGGTTGCGGCAGCGGGATCGCCAGCACGCAAAGGGGGACCGAAGCAATCCTCGGCTTGTGCATCCCGCTGCTCTGGCCGGCTAAGCGCCCATACGTTCATTTCGTGGGTTGACTTAGGCATACGGAGTTCATTCCCAATCTAAGCATATAGAGTCCATTCCCAGTCTAAGATTGGAGCAGACCGAGGGTTGCGGCAGCACATGCTGGGCTCTAGCATGTGCTGGTGCCGCATTTTTCTTCGCCGGGGCACCATCGCCTGATCATCACCGGAGAACCTGACCGACGGCATTGAGGTTCCGATGATCGGGGGGCCGGCGGGGGTGTGCGCACATGATGTGCGATTTGTGCTGGTACTTGGCCCTTATATTGGCCCCCTATGCCTCATCA
The DNA here is from genome assembly GCF_002303985.1 of Durio zibethinus. Next base: position 12,538,766 of record NW_019168048.1, read on the forward strand.
AACCTTGAGAACTCACACCCCCTTAAAGAGAATTTGAGATTTTTCAGGTTTGCTGCCAGTAGCCATTAAAGTGTCTGAAATGGGGACACTTTTTTCAAATGGTCACAAAATCTTGTACACTTCGAGTTTTTAGCTAAATTTTTTTGTGAATGCCAAAAAGAATACAAGGATCATGTCTACCAAGTTTGGGATCAAATCTCTTCTGAAAAAATTTTAAAAAATCTCAAACCGCAAAAAGTTTCAAAATTCATGAAAAATAGAAAACGAGTCGCCTTGCCATGAAACTTCACGTGAAGGCTGAAGGGACCATTGTATGAAATTACAAGCCATAAAAATGGCATTGGCACGTAGAAATATGAAGATGTGCCTAAACCCGCCTACCACCCTATCGATCCATGGCTTGTGCATCACGTCTCTCTGGCCGACGTAGTGCCGGCCGCCCGGCCGCTCATTTTGTCGGTTGGCTTAGGCATACGGAATTCATTCCCAGTCTAAGATCAGACCAGACTGAGGGTTGTGACAGCAGGATCGGCAGCATGTAGAGGGGGACCCGGCCGATTCCCATCTTGTGCATCCTGCCCCTCTGGCCAGCTGAGCGCCTGCACGTTCATTTCGTGGGATGACTTAGGCATACGGAGTTCATTCTCAGTCTAAGCATACGGAGTTCATTCCTAGTCTAAGATCGAACCGAACCCAGGGTTGTGGCAGGACATGCTGGGCTCGGGCATGTGCTGGTGCGCATATTTTTTCGCGAGGCACCGTCGTCGGAGCATCGCTGGAGAACCTGACCGGCGGCATTGGGTTCCGACGATCGGGGGGCCGGGGGGTGTGCGCACATGATGTGCGATGGGTGCTGGTACTTGGCCCTTATATTGGCCCCCTATCCCTCATCAAACCTCGAGAACTCACACCCCCTTTAAAGAGCATTTGAGATTTTACAGGTTTGTTGCCAGTAGCCATTAAAGTGTCCTAAATGGGACACTTTTTTCAAATGGTCACAAAATCTTGTACATTTCGAGTTTTTAGTTGAATTTTTTTGTGCATGCCTACAAAAATACAAGGATAACGTCTAACAAGTTTGGGGCCAAAACACCTTCTGAAAAAATTTTAAAAAATCTCGAACCGCAAAAAGTTTCAAAAATTATTAAAAATAGAAAACGAGTTGTCTTGCCGTGAAACTTCACGTGAAGGCTTAAGGGACCATTGTATGAATTTACAAGCCATAAAAATGGCATTGGCACGCAGAAATATTAAGATGTGCCTAAGCCCACCTACCACCCTATCGATCCATGGCTTGCGCATCCTGTCTCTTTGGCCGACGTAGTGCCCGCCCGCTCGTTTCGTCTGTTGGCTTAGGCATACGGAGTTCATTCTCAGTCTAAGATCAGACCAGATCGAGGGTTGCGACAGCAGGATCAGTAGCACGCAGAGGGGGACCTGATCAATCCCCAGCTTGTTCATCCTACCCCTCTAGCCAGCTGAGCGCCCGCACGCTCGTTTTGTGGGTTGACTTAGGCATACGGAGTTCATTCCCAGTCTAAGCATAGGGAGTTCATTCCCAGTCTAAGCATACGGAATTCATTCCCAATCTAAGATCAGATCAGACCGAGGGTTGCAGCAGCACATGCTGGGCTCGGGCATGTGCTGGTGCCATATTTTTCTTCGCTGGGGCACCATCGCCGGAGCATCACTGGAGAACCTGATCGACGGCATTGGGGTTCTACCGATTGAGGGGGCCGGGGGGGTGTGCGCACATGATGTGCGATGGGTGCTGGTACTTGGCCCCTATATTGGCCCCCTATCCCTCATCAAACCTCGAGAAGTCACACCCCCTTAAAGAGTATTTGAGATTTTATAGGTTTGCTGCCAGTAGCCATTAAAGTGTCTGAAATGGGGACACTTTTTTCAAATGGTCACGAAATCTTGTACACTTCGAGTTTTTAGCTAAATGTTTTTGTGCATGCCAACAAAAATACAAGGATCACGTCTACCAACTTTAGGGTCAAAAATCATGAAAAATAGAAAACGAGTCGTCTTGCCAAGAAACTTCACGTGAAGGCTTAAGGGACCATTGTATGAATTTACAAGCAAGAAAAATGGCATTGGCACATAGAAACATGAAGATGTGCCTAAACCCACCTACCACCCTATCGATCCACGGCTTACGCATCCCGTCTCTCTGGCCGACGTAGTGCCTGGCCGCCCGCCCGCTTGTTTTGTCGGTTGGCTTAGGCATACGGAGTTCATTCCCAATCTAAGATCGAACCAAACCGAAGCTTGTGACAGTAAGATTGGCAGCACACAGAGGGGGACCCGGTCGATCCCCAGCTTGTGCATCCCACCCCTCTGGCTAGCTGAGCACCCGCACGCTCGTTTCATGGGTTGACTTAGGCATACGGAGTTTATTCCTAGTCTAAACATACGGAGTTCATTCCCATTCTAAGCATATGGAGTTCATTCCCAGTCTAAGATTAGATCGGACCCAGGGTTAGGGTAGCACATGCTGGGCTCGAGCATGTGCTGGTGCGTATTTTTCTTCACCGGGGCACCGTCGCTGAAGCATCACCAGAGAACCTGACCGGCCACAATGGAGTTCCAGCGATCGGGGGGTCGGGGGGTGTGCGCACATGATGTGCGATGGGTGCTGGTACTTGGCCCTTATATTGGCCCCTTATCCCTCATCAAACCTCAAGAACTCACACCCCCTTAAAGAGCATTTGAGATTTTACAGGTTTGTTGCCAGTAGCCATTAAAGTGTCTTAAATGGGGACACTTTTTTCAAATGGTCACAAAATCTTGTACACTTCGAGTTTTTAGCTCAATTTTTTGTGCATGCCTACAAAAATACAAGGATCACCTCTACCAAGTTTGGGGCCAAAACTCCTTTTGAAAAAATTTTAAAAAATCCCGAACCACAAAAAGTTTCAAAAATTGTGAAAAATAGAGAACGAGTCATCTTGCCATGAAACTTCATGTGAAGGCTTAAGGGACCATTGTATGAATTTACAAGCCATAAAATGGCATTGGCATGCAGAAATATTAAGATGTGCCTAAGCCAACCTACCACCCTATCGATCCACGGCTTGCGCATCCCGTCTTTTTGGCCGGCGTAGTGCCAGCCTGCCCGCCCGACCGCCCGCTCGTTTTGTCGGTTGGCTTAGGCATACAAAGTTCATTCCCAGTCTAAGATCATACCAGACCGAGGGTTGCGACAGCAGGATCGGCAGCACGCAAAGGGGGACCCGACCGATCCCCAACTTGTGCATCCCGCCCCTCTGGCCAGCTGAGCGCCCGCAAGCTCGTTTCGTGGTTTGACTTAGGCATACAGAGTTCATTCCCAGTCTAAGCATACGAAGTTCATTCCCAGTCTAAGATCGGATCGGACTGAGAGTTGCAGTAGCACATGCTGGGCTCGGGCATGTGCTGGTGCCACATTTTTCTTCACCGGGGCTCTGTCGTCGGAGCATCGTCGGAGAACCTGACCGACGGCATTAGGGGGGTGTGCGCACATCATGTGCGATGGGTGCAGGTACTTGGCCCTTATATTGGCCCCCTATCTGCCATCGAACCTCGAGAACTCACACCCCCTTAAAGAGTATTTGAGATTTTACAGGTTTGTTGCCAGTATCCATTAAAGTGTCTGAAATGGGGACACTTTTTTCAAATGGTCACAAAATCTTGTACACTTCGACTTTTTAGCCTACAAAAATACAAGGATCACGTCTAAAAAGTTCGAGGAAAAAACTCCTGCCGAAAAAATTTTAAAAAATCCCGAACAGCAAAAAGTTTCAAAAATCATGAAAAATAGAAAACGAGTCGTCTTGCCATGAAACTTCACGTGAAGGCTTAAAGGACCATTGTATGAATTTACAAGCCATAAAAATGGCATTGGCTGGCAAAAATATGAAGATGTGCCTAAACCCACCTACTACCGTATCGATCCACGGCTTGCGCGTGCCGTCTCTCTGACCGGCATACTGCCCACCTACCCGTCCGCCCACCCGCTCGTTTTGTCGGTTGGCTTAGGCATATGGAGTTCATTCCCACTCTAAGATCGGATCGGACCACGGGTTGCGGCAGCAGGATCGGTAGCATGCAGTGGGGGACCCGATCGATTCCCGGCTTGCGTATCCCACCCCTCTGGCCGGCTGAGTGCCCACACGCTCGTTTCGTGGGTTGACTTAGGCATACAGAGTTCATTCTCAGTCGAAGCATACGAAGTTCATTCCCAATCTAAGATCGGATCGGACCGAGGGTTGCGGCAGCACATGCTGGACTCGGGCATGTGTTGGTGTCGCAATTTTCTTCACCGGGGCACCATCGCCGGAGCATCACCGGAGAACCTGACCGGCGGCATTGGGGTTCCAATGATCAAGGGGGCCGGAGTGGGGTGTGCGCACATGATGTGCGATGGGTGCTGGTACTTAGCCCTTATATTGGCCCCCTATCTCTCATCAAACCTCGAGAACTCACACCCCTTTAAATAGAATTTGAGATTTTACAGGTTTGCTGCCAGTAGCCATTAAAGTGTCTGAAATGGGGACACTTTTTTCAAATGGTCACAAAATCTTGTACACTTCGAGTTTTTAGTTGAATTTTTTTGTGCATGCCAACAAAAATACAAGGATCACGTTTACCAAGTTTGGGGCCAAAACTCCTTTCAAAAAAATTTAAAAAAATCCCCAACCGTAAAAAGTTTTAAAAATTATGAAAAATAGAAAACGAGTCGTCTTGCCACAAAACTTCACGCAAAGGCTTAAGGGACCATTGTATGAATTTACAAGCCATAAAAATGGCATTGGCACGCAGAAATATGAAGATGTGCCTAAACCAACCTACCACCCTATCGATCCATGGCTTGCACATCCTATCTCTCTGGCCGACGTTGTGCCCACCCCCCCGCCCGCCTGCTCGTTTCGTTGGTTGGCTTAGGCATACGAAGTTCATTCTCAGTCTAAGATCGGACCGGATCGAGAGTTGCTGCTGTAGGATTGGCAGCACGTAGAGGGAGACCCGATCAATCCCCGGTTTAAGCATCCTGCCCCTCTGGCCGGCACGCTCGTTTTGTGGGTTGACTTAGGCATACGGAGTTCATTCCCAGTCTAAGATCGAACCGGACCGAGGGTTACGGCAGCACATGCTGGGCTCAGGCATGTGCTGGTGCCGTATTTTTCTTCATCGGGGGACCATCGTCGGAGCATCGTCGGAGAACCTGACCGACGGCAATGGGGTTCTGGCAATCGGGGGGGCCAGGGGGTGTGCGCACATGATGTGTGATGGGTGCTGGGACTTGGCCCTTATATTGGCCCCCTATCCCTGATCAAACCTCGAGAAATCACACCCCTTAAAGAGCATTTGAGATTTTACAGGTTTGCTGCCATTAGCCATTAAAGTGTCTGAAATGGGGACACTTTCTTCAAATGGTCACAAAATCTTGTACACTTCGAGTTTTTAGCTGTATTTTTTGTGCATGCCAACAAAAATACAAGGATCACGTCTACCAAGTTTGGGGCCAAAACACCTTTCAAAAAAATTTTAAAAAATCTCGAACTGCAAAAAGTTTTAAAAATCATGAAAAACAGAAAACGAGTCGTCTTGCCATAAAACTTCACGTGACGACTTAAGGGACCTTTGTATGAATTTACAAGCCATAAAAATGGCATTGCCACGTAGAAATATGAAGATGTGCCTAAACCCACCAACCGCCCTATCGATCCATGGATTGCACATCCCATCTCTCTGGCCAGCGTAGTGCCCGCCCGGTCGCTCGCACGCTCGTTTTGTCGGTTGGCATAGGCATACGAAGTTCATTCCCAGTCTAAGATCAGACCGGACTGAGGGTTGCGACAGAACATTTTGGGCTTAGGCATGTGCTGGTGCCACAATTTTCTTCGTCAGGGTACCATCGCCAGAGCATCATCGGAGAACCTGACCGGCGGCATTGAGGTTCCGACGATCGGGGGGCTAGGGGGTGTGCACACATGATGTGCAATGGGTGCTGGTACTTAGCCCTTATATTGGCCCCCTATCCCTTATCGAACCTCGAGAACTCACACCCCCTTAAAGAGCATTCAAGATTTTACAGGTTTGCTGCCAGTAGCCATTAAAGTGTCTGAAATGAGAACACTTTTTTCAAAAGGTCACAAATCTTGTAAACTTCGTGTTTCTAGCTGAATCTTTTTATGCATGCCAAAAAAAATACAAGGATCACGTCTACCAAGTTTGGGGCCAGAACACCTTCCAAAAAAATTTTAAAAAATCCCGAACCGTAAAAAGTTTCAAAAATCGTGAAAAATAAAAAACGTGTCTCTTGCCATGAAACTTCACGTGAAGGCTTAAGGGACCATTGTATGAATTTACAAGCCATAAAAATGGCATTGGCACATAGAAATATGAAGATGTGCCTAAACCCACCTACCACCCTATCGATGCACGGCTTGCGCGTCCCGTCTCTCTGGCCGGCGTAGTGCCCGCCCGCCCGCCCTCTTGTTTCGTCGGTTGGCTTAGGCATACGAAGTTCATTCCCAGTCTCAGATCAGACCCAATCGAGGGTTACGGCAGCAGGATCGGTAGCACGCAAAGAGGGACCCGACCGATCCCTGGCTTGCGTATCTAGCCCCTCTGGCCGGCTGAGCGCTCGCACGTTCGTTTCATGGGTTGACTTAGGCATACGGAGTTCATTCCCAGTCTAAGCATACGAAGTTCATTCCCAGTCTAAGATCGGATCGAACCAAGGGTTGCGACAGGACATGCTGGGCTAAGGCATGTGCTGGGGCCGTATTTTTCTTCGTCGGGGCACCATCGCCGGAGCATCACCAGAGAACCTGACCGGCGGCATTGGGGTTCCGGCGATCGGGGGGTCGGGGGGTGTGCGCACATGATGCGTGATGGGTGCTGGTACTTGGCGCTTATATTGGCCCCCTATCCCTCATCAAACCTCGAGAACTCACACCCCCTTAAAGAGCATTTGAGATTTTACAGGTTTGCTGCCAAAGCCATTAAAGTGTCTGAAATGGGGACACTTTTTTCAAATGGTCACAAAATCTTGTACACTTTGAGTTTTTAGCTGAATTTTTTTGTGCATGCCAACAAAAATACAAGGATCACGTCTAAGAAATGTTTGGGGCCAAAACTCCTTGCAAAAAATTTTTAAAAAATCCCGAACCACAAAAAGTTTTGAAAATCGTGGAAAATAGAAAACGAGTCGTCTTGCCATGAAACTTAACATGAAGGCTTAAGGGACTGTTGTATGAATTTACAAGCCATAAAAATGGCATTGGCATGCAAAAATATGAAGATGTGCCTAAACCCACCTACCACCCTATTGATCCACGGCTTGCACATCCCGTCTCTCTGGTCGGTGTAGTGCCCGACCGCCCACCCGTCCGCTCGTTTCATCGGTTGGCTTAGGCATATGGAGTTCATTCCCAGTCTAAGATCGAACCAAACCAAGTTTTGTGGCAGCAGGATCTGTAGCACGCAGATGGGGACCCGACTGATCCCCGGCTTGTGCATCCCGCCCCTTTGGCCGGCTGAACGCCCGCACGCTCGTTTCGTGGGTTGACTTAAGCATACGAAGTTCATTCCCAGTCTAAGCATACGGAGTTCATTCCCAATCTAAGATCGGACCAGACCGAGGGTTACGGCAGCACATGTTGGGCTCGGGCATGTGTTGGTGCCGCATTTTTCTTCGTTGGGGCACCATCGCCGGAGCATTGTCGGAGAACCTGACCGACGGCATTGGTGTTCCGACGATCAGGGGGGCCGAGGGGGTTGTGCGCACGTGATGTGCGATGGTGCTGGTACTTGGCCCTTATATTGGCCCCCTATCCCCCATCAAACCTCGAGAACTCACACCCCTTAAAGAGCATTTGAGATTTTACAGGTTTGCTGCCAGTAGCCATTAAAGTGTCTAAAATGGGCAGACTTTTTTCAAATGGCCACAAAATCTTGTACACTTCGAGTTTTTAGCTAAAATTTTTGTGCACGCCAACAAAAATACAAGGATCACGTTTACCAAGTTTGGGGCCAAACCTCCTTCCGAAAAAATTTTAAAAAATCCCGAACCATAAAAAGTTTCAAAAATCATGAAAAATAGAAAACGAGTCATCTTGCCATGAAACTTCACGTGAAGGCTTAAGGGACCATTGTATGAATTTACAAGCCATAAAAATGGCATTGGCACATAGAAATATGAAGATGTGCCTAAACCCACCTACCACCCTATCGATGCACGGCTTGCGCGTCCCGTCTCTCTGGCCGGCGTAGTGCCCGCCCGCCCGCCCTCTTGTTTCGTCGGTTGGCTTAGGCATACGAAGTTCATTCCCAGTCTCAGATCAGACCCAATCGAGGGTTACGGCAGCAGGATCGGTAGCACGCAGAGGGGGACCCGACCGATCCCTGGCTTGCGCATCTAGCCCCTCTGGCCGGTTGAGCGCTCGCACGTTCGTTTCATGGGTTGACTTAGGCATACGGAGTTCATTCCCAGTCTAAGCATACGAAGTTCATTCCCAGTCTAAGATCGGATCGAACCAAGGGTTGCGACAGGACATGCTGGGCTAAGGCATGTGCTGGGGCCGTATTTTTCTTCGTCGGGGCACCATCGCCGGAGCATCACCAGAGAACTTGACCGGCGGCATTGGGGTTCCGGTGATCGGGGGGGTCGGGGGGTGTGCGCACATGATGCGTGATGGGTGCTGGTACTTGGCGCTTATATTGGCCCCCTATCCCTCATCAAACCTCGAGAACTCACACCCCCTTAAAGAGCATTTGAGATTTTACAGGTTTGCTGCCAGTAGCCATTAAAGTGTCTGAAATAGGGAGACTTTTTTCAAATGGCCACAAAATCTTGTACACTTCAAGTTTTTAGCTAAATATTTTTGTGCATGCCAACAAAAATACAAGGATCACATCTACCAAGTTTGGGGCCAAACCTCCTTCCGAAAAAATTTTAAAAAATCCCGAACCGTAAAAAGTTTTAAAAATCGTGAAAAATAGAAAACGAGTCGTCTTGCCATGAAACTTCACGGAAGGCTTAAGGGACCATTATATGAATTTACAATTCATAAAAATGGTATTGGCACAAAGAAATATGAAGATGTGCCTAAACCCACCTACCACCCTATCGATCCACGGCTTGCGCATCCCGTCTCTCTGGCCGGCGTAGTGCCCGCCCGCCCGCTCGTTTCGTCAGTTGGCTTAGGCATACGGAGTTCATTTGCAGTCTATGATTTGATCAGACCGAGGGTTGCGGTAGCAGGATTGATAGCATGCAGAGGGGGACCCGACCGACCACCGGCTTGTGCATCCCGCCTCTCTGGTCGGCTGAGCACCCTCGCGCTCGTTTCGTGGGTTAACTTAGGCATACGGAGTTCATTCCCAGTCTAAGCATACGGAGTTCATTCCCAGTCTAAGATCAGACTGGACCGAGGGTTGCGGCAGCACATGCTGGGTTCGGGCATGTGTTCGAGCCTAATTTTTCTTCGTCGGGGCACCATCGTGACCGACGGTATTGGGGTTCCGACGATCGGGGGGCTGGGGGGTGGGTGTGCACACATGATGGGTGATGGGTGCTGTTACTTGGCCCTTATATTGGCCCCCTATCCCTCATCAAACCTCGAGAACTCACACCCCCTTAAAGAGCATTTGAGATTTTACAGGTTTGCTGCAAGTAGCCATTGAGGTGTCTGAAATGGGGACACTTTTTTCAAATGGTCACTAAATCTTGTACACTTCGAGTTTTTAGCTGAATTTTCTTGTGCATGCCGACAAAAATACAAGGACCACATATACCAAGTTTGGGGCCAAAAATCCATTCGAAAAAATTTTAAAAAATCTCGAACTGTAAAAATTTTTGAAAAGCATGAAAAATAGAAAACGAGTCCTCTTGCCATGAAACTTCACGTGAAGGCTTAAGGGACCATTGTATGAATTTACAAGCCATAAAAATGGCATTGGCATGCAGAAATATGAAGTTGTGCCTAAACCCACCTACCACCCGTCTCTCTAGCCGATGTAGAGCCCACCCGCCTGCTCGTTTCGTCGGTTGGCTTAGGCATACGGAGTTCATTCCTAGTCTAAGATTAGACCGGACCGAGGGTTTCAGCAGCAAGATTAACATCATGCAGAGGGGGACCCGGCCGATCCCCGGCTTGTGCATCTCGCCCCTCTGGCCGGCTGAGCAACCGCACTCTCATTTCGTGGGTTGACTTAGGCATATGGAGTTCATTCCCAGTCTAAGCATTTGGAGTTCATTCCCAGTCTAAGATTGGAGTGGACCAAGGGTTTCAGTAGCACAAGCTGGGCTCGGACATGTGTTGGTGCTGCATTTTTCTTCGTCAGGGCACCATCGTCGGAGTATCATCGGAGAACCTGACTGGCGGCATTGTGGTACCGACGATCGAGGTGGCCGGGGGGTGCGCACATAATGTGCGATGGGTGCTGGTACTTGGCCCTTATATTGGCCCCCTATCCCCCATCATACCTCGAGAACTCACACCCCCTTAAAGAGCATTTGAGATTTTACAGGTTTGCTGCCAGTAGCCATTAAAGTGTCTGAAATGGGGAGACTTTTTTCAAATGGCCACAAAATCTTGTACACTTCAAGTTTTTAGCTAAATTTTTTTATGCATGCCAAAAAAAATACAAGGATCACGTCTACCATGTTTTGGGCCAAACCTCCTTTCGAAAAAATTTTAAAAAATCCCGAACAGTAAAAAGTTTCAAAAATCGTGAAAAATAGAAAACGAGTCGTCTTGCCATGAAACTTCACAAGAAGCCTTAAGGGACCATTGTATGAATTTACAAGCCATAAAAATGGCATTGGCATGCAAAAATATGAAGATGTGCCTAAACCCACCTACCACCCTATCGATCCATGGCTTACGCATCCCGTCTCTCTAGCCAGCGTAGTGCCCACCCACCCGCCCGCCTGCTCGTTTTGCCAGTTGGCTTAGGCATACGGAGTTCATTCCAGTCTTAGATCAGACCGGAGTGAGGGTTACGGTAGCAGGATCCGCAGTACGCAGAGAGGGACCCGACCGTTCCCTGGCTTACGCATCCCGCCCCTCTGGCCGATTGAGCACCCACAAGCTCATTTTGTGGGTTGACTTAGGCATACGGAGTTCATTCCCAGTCTCAGATCAGATTCGATCGAGGGTTGTGACAGCACATGCTGGGCTTGGGCATGTGTTGGTGCCGCATTTTTCTTCGTCGGGGCACCATCATTGGAGCATCGCCGGAGAACCTGACTGACGACATTGGGGTTCCTACGATCGAGGGGGTCGGGGGGCGTGCGCACATGATGTGCGATGGGTGCTAGTACTTGGCCCTTATATTGGCCTCCTATCCCTCATCAAACCTTGAGAACTCACACCCCTTTAAAGAGCATTTGAGATTTTACAGGTTTGCTGCCAGTAGCCATTAAAGTGTCTGAAATGGGGATAGTTTCTTCAAATGGTCACAAAATCTTGTACACTTCGATTTTTTAGCTAAATTTTTTTATGCATGCCAATAAAAATACAAGGATCACGTCTACAAAGTTTGGGGCCAAAACTCCTTCCAAAAAAATTTTAAAAAATCCTGAACCGTAAAAAGCTTCGAATATCGTGAAAAATAGAAAACGAGTCGTCTTGCCATGAAACTTAACGTGAAGGCTTAAGGGACCATTGTAGGAATTTACAAGCCATAAAAATGGCATTGGCACATAGAAATATGAAGATGTGCCAAAACCCACCTACCACCCTATCGATCCACGGCTTGCGCATCGCATCTTTCTGGCCGGCATAGTGCCCGCCCGCCCATCCGCCCGTTCGTTTCGTTGGTTGGCTTAGGCATACAGAGTTCATTCCCAGTCTAAGATTGGACCGGACCGAGGGTTGCGGCAGTAGGATCGGCAGCACGTAGAGGGGGACCCGACCGTTCCCCGGCTTGCGCATCCTTCCCCTCTGGTCGGTTGAACACCCGCACGCTCATTTTGTCGGTTGACTTTGGCATACGGAGTTTATTTCCAGTCTAAGATTGGATCGGACCGAGGGTTGTGGCAACACATGCTGGGCTCGGGCATTTGTTGGTGTCGTATTTTTCTTCGTCGGGGCACCATCACCGAAGAAGCTGACTGATGGCATTGGGGTTTCGGAATCAGGGGGTGGCCGGGGGGGTGTCCGCACATGATGTACGATGGGTGCTGGTACTTGGCCCTTATATTGGCCTCCTATCCCTCATTAAACCTCGAGAACTCACACCCCCTTAAAGAGCATTTGAGATTTTACAGGTTTGCTACCAGTAGCCATTAAAGTGTCTGAAATGGGGACACTTTTTTCAAATGGTCACAAAATCTTGTACACTTCGAGTTTTTAGCTGAATTTTTTTATGCATCAAACAAAAATACAAGGATCACATCTACCAAGTGTGGGGCCAAAACTCCTTCCAAAAAAATTTTGAAAAAATTTTGAACCGTAAAAAGTTTCAAAAATCATGAAAAATAGAAAACGAGTCATCTTGCCATAAAACTTCACGTGAAGGCTTAAGGGACCATTGTATGAATTTACAAAGCCATAAAAATGGCATTGGCATGCTGAAATATGAAGATGTGTCTAAACCCACCTACCACCCTATCGATCCATGACTTACTCATCCCGCCTCTCTGGCCGACATAACGCCCGCCCGTCCGCTCGTTTCGTCAGTCGGCTTAGGCTTACGGAGTTCATTCCCAGTCTTAGATCTGGCCGAAGTGAGGGTTACGGCAGCAGGATCCGCAGCACGTAGAGGGGAACCCGATCAATCCTCGGCTTGTGCATCCTGCCTCTCTGGCCGGTTGAGCCCCCGCACGCTGGTTTCGTGGGTTGACTTAGGCATACGGAGTTCATTCCCAGTCTAAGCATACGGAGTTCATTCCCAGTCTAAGATCAGACCAAACCAAGGGTTACGGTAGCACATGCTGGGCTTAGGCATGTGTTGGGGCTGCATTTTTCCTCATTAGGGCACCATCGTCGGAGAACCTGACCGGCGACATTAGAGTTCCAGCGATTGGGGGGCCGGGCGGGTGTGCGCACATGATGTGCAATGGGTGCTGGTAATTGGCCCTTATATTGGCCCCCTATCCCTCATCAATCCTTGAGAACTCACACCCCCTTAAAGAGCATTGGAGATTTTACAGGTTTGCTGCCAGTAGCCATTAAAGTGTCTGAAATGGGGACACTTTTTTCAAATGGTCACAAAATCTTGTACACTTCGTGTTTTTAGCTGATTTTTTTTGTGCATCAAACAAAAATACAATGATCATGTCTACCAAGCTTGGGGCCAAAACTCCTTCCAAAAAAAATTAAAAAATCCTTAACCACAAAAAGTTTGAAAAATCGTAAAAAATAGAAGACGAGTCGTCTTGCCATGAAACTTAACGTGAAGGCTTAAGGGACCATTGTATGAATTTTCAAGCCATAAAAATGGCATTGGCACATAGAAATATGAAGATGTGCCTAAACCCACCTACCACCCTACCGATCCACGACTTACGCATCCCGCCTCTCTGGCCGGCGTAGTGCCGCCCGCCCGCCTGCTCGTTTCGTCGGTTGGCTTAGGCATACGGAGTTCATTCCCAGTCTAAGATTGGACCGGACTGAGGGTTGTGGTAACCGAATCGGCAGCACGCAGAGGGGGACCCGACCGATCCTCGGCTTGTGCATCCCACCTCTCTGGCAGGCTGAGCACCCGCACGCTCGTTTCGTGAGTTGACTTAGGCATACGGAGTTCATTCCCATTCTAAGCATACGAAGTTCATTCCCAGTCTAAGATCACACCAGACTGAGGGTTGCGGTAGCACATGCTAGGCTCGAGCATGTGTTGGTGCCGCATTTTTCTTCGCCGGGGCACCATCGCCAGAGCATCACCGGAGAACCTGACCGACGGCATGGGGTTTCGACGATCGGGGGGCCGGGGGGTGTGCGCACATGATGTGCGATGGGTGCTGGTACTTTGCCCTTATATTGGCCCCCTATCCCTCATCAAACCCCGAGAACTCACACACCCTTAAAGAGCATTTGAGATTTTACAGGTTTGCTGCCAGTAGCCATTAAAGTGTCTGAAATGGGGACACTTTTTTCAAATGGTCACAAAATCTTGTATACTTCGAGTTTCTAGCTGAATTGTTTTGTGCATGCCAAGAAAAACACAAGGATCACGTCTACCAAGTTTGGGGCCAAAACTCCTTCCGAAAAAATTTTAAAAAATCCCGAACCGTAAAAAGTTTCAAAAATCCTAAAAAATAAAAAACGAGTAGTCTTGCCATGAAACTTCACGTGAAGGCTTAAGGGACCACTGTATGAATTTACAAGCCATAAAAATGGCATTGGCACAAAGAAATATGAAGATGTGCCTAAACCCACCTATCACCCTATTAATCCACGGCTTGCGCATCCTGTCTCTCTGGTCGGCTTTGTGCCCGCCCGTCCGCCCGTTCGCTCATTTCGTCGGTTGGCTTAGGCATATGGAGTTCATTCCCAGTCTAAGATTGGACTAGACAGAGGGTTGCGGCAGCAGGATTGGCAGCACGCAGAGGGGGACCCGATCGATCCTCGGCTTACGCATCCTACCCCTCTGGCCGACTGAGCACCCATACGTGCGTTTTGTGAGTTGACTTAGGCATAAGGAGTTCATTTCCAGTCTAAGGATACAAGTTCATTCCCAGTCTAAGATCAGACCGGACCGAGGGTTATTGGGGTGCTGCATTTTTCTTCGACGGGGCACAATCGCCGGAGAACCTGACCGACGGCATTGGGGTTCCAGCGATAAGGGGCTGGCGGGGTGTGCGCACATGATGTGCGATGGGTGCTGGTACTTGGCCCTTATATTGGCCCCCTATCCCTCATCAAACCCCGAGAACTCACACACCCTTAAAGAGCATTTGAGATTTTACAGGTTTGCTGCCAGTAGCCATTAAAGTGTCTGAAATGGGGACACTTTTTTCAAATGGTCACAAAATCTTGTATACTTCGAGTTTCTAGCTGAATTGTTTTGTGCATGCCAAGAAAAACACAAGGATCACGTCTACCAAGTTTGGGGCCAAAACTCCTTCCGAAAAAATTTTAAAAAATCCCGAACCGTAAAAAGTTTCAAAAATCCTAAAAAATAAAAAACGAGTAGTCTTGCCATGAAACTTCACGTGAAGGCTTAAGGGACCATTGTATGAATTTACAAGCCATAAAAATGGCATTGGCATAAAGAAATATGAAGATGTGCCTAAACCCACCTATCACCCTATCGATCCACGGCTTGCGCATCCCGTCTCTCTGGTCGGCGTTGTGCCCGCCCGCCCGCCCGCTCGCTCGTTTCGTCGGTTGGCTTAGGCATACGGAGTTCATTCCTAGTGTAAGATCGGACTAGACAGAGGGTTGCGGTAGTACGATTGGCAGCACGCAGTGGGGGACCCGATCGATCCCCGGCTTGCGCATCCTACCCCTCAGGCCGGCTGAGCTCCCGCACGTGCGTTTTGTGAGTTGACTTAGGCATACGGAGTTCATTCCCATTCTAAGCATACGAAGTTCATTCCCAGTCTAAGATCAGACTGGACCGAGGGTTATTGGGGTGCTGTGTTTTTCTTCGACGGGGCACAATCGCCGGAGAACCTGACCGACGGCATTGGGTTCCAGGCGATAAGGGGCTGGCGGGGTGTGCGCACATGATGTGCGATGGGTGCTGGTACTTGGCCCTTATATTGGCCCCCTATCCCTCATCAATCCTCGAGAACTCACACCCCCTTAAAGAGCATTTGAGAGTTTACAGGTTTGCTGCCAGTAGCTATTAAAGTGTCTGAAATAGGGACACTTTTTTCAAATGGTCACAAAATCTTGTACACATCGAGTTTTTAGCTATTTTTTTTTGTGCATCAAACAAAAATACAATGATCACGTCTACCAAGCTTGGGGCCAAAACTCCTTCCAAAAAAAATTAAAAAATCTCGAACCGTAAAAAGTTTAAAAAATCGTAAAAAATAGAAAACGAGTCCTCTTGCCATGAAACTTAACGTGAAGGCTTAAGGGACCATTGTATGAATTTTCAAGCCATAAAAATGGCATTGGCATGCAGAAATATGAAGATGTGCCTAAACCCACCTACCACCTTACGATCCACGGCTTACGCATCCGTCTCTCTAGCCAGCGTA
This sequence comes from Durio zibethinus, assembly GCF_002303985.1. The sequence goes on from NW_019168048.1 coordinate 12,554,922, forward strand.
GTGCCCGCCCATTCGCTCATTTCGCAGGTTAGCTTAGGCATACGAAGTTCATTCCTAGTCTAAGATTGGATCGGACCGAGGGTTGCGGCAGCAGGATCGGTAGCATGCAGAGCGAGACCCGGTCGATCCCCGGCTTGTGCATCCCACCCCTCTGGCCGGCTGAGCACCCACACGCTTGTTTCGCGAGTTGACTTAGGCATACGGAGTTCATTCCCAGTCTAAGCATACGGAGTTCAATTCCCAGTCTAAGATCAGACCGGTTGGAGGGTTGCGACAGCACATACTGGGCTCGGGCATTTCTTTGTGCCGTATTTTTCTTCGTCGGGCCACCATCGTCGGGGCATCGTCAGACAACCTAACCGGTGGCATTGTGGTTCTGGCGATCGGGGGGGTAGGGGGGTGTGCGCACATGATGTGCGATGGGTGCTGGTACTTGGCCCTTATATTGGCCCCCTATCCCTCAACAAACCTCGAGAACTCACACCCCTTTAAAGAGCATTTGAGATTTTACAGGTTTGTTGCCAACCATTAAAGTGTCTGAAATTGGGACACTTTTTTCAAATGGTCACAAAATCTTGTACACTTCGTGTTTTTAGCTGAATTGCTTTTTGCATGCCAACAAAAATACAAGGATCACATCTACCAAGTTTGAGGCCAAAACTCGTTTTGAAAAAAATTTAAAAAATCTCGAACCGTAAAAAGTTTCAAAAATCGTAAAAAATAGAAAACGAGTCGTCCTGCCATGAAACTTCACGTGAAGGCTTAAGGGACCATTGTATGAATTTACAAGCCATAAAAATGGCATTGGCACACAGAAATATGAAGATGTGCCTAAACCCATCTACCACCCTATCGATCCACGGCTTGTGCATCCCATCTCTCTGGTCGGCGTAGTGCCCGTCTGCGCGCCGATCCACTCGTTTCATAGGTTGGCTTAGGCATAAAGAGTTCGGATCAGATCGGATCGAGGGTTGCAGCAGCAGGATAGGCAACACGCAGAGGGGGGCCCGACCGATCCTCGTCTTGCGCATCCCATCCCTCTGGCCGGCTGAAAGCCCGCGCGCTCGTTTCGTGGGTTGACTTAGGCATACGGAGTTCATTCCCAGTCTAAGCATAGGAGTTCATTCCCAGTTAAGATCGGATCAGATCAAGGGTTGTGGCAGCAAATGCTGGGCTCGGCCATGTGCTAGTGCCGTATTTTTCTTTGCCGGGGCACCATCGCCGGAGCATCATTGGAGAACCTGACCGGCGGCATTGGGGTTCCGACGATCGGGGGGGTCGGGGGGGTGTGCGCACATGATGTGCGATGGGTGCTGGTACTTGGCCCTTATATTGGCCCCCTATCTCTCATCGAACCTCGAGAACTCACACCCCCTTAAAGAGCATTTGAGATTTTACACGTTTGCTGCCAGAAGCAGTTAAACTGTCTGAAATGGGGACAATTTTTTCAAAATGGTCACAAAATCTTGTACGCTTCGAGTTTTTTGCAGAATTTTTTTGTGCATGCGAATAAAAATACAAGGATCACGTCAACCAAGTTTGGGGCCAAAACTGCTTCCGAAAAAATTTTAAAAAATCCCGAACCGTAAAAAGTTTCAAAAATCTTGAAAAATAGAAAACAAGTTATCTTGCCATGAAACTTCACGTGAAGGCTTAAGGGACCATTGTATGAATTTACAAGCCATAAAAATGGCATTGGCACACAGAAATATGAAGATGTGCCTAAATCCATCTACCACCCTAACGACCACGGCTTGCGCATCCCGTCTCTCTGGTCGGCGTAGTGCCCGCCTGCCCTCCCACTCGCTTGTTTCATCGATTGGCTTAGGCATACGGAGTTCATTCCCAGTCTAAGATCAGACCGGATCGAGGGTTACGGCAGTAGGATCGGCAGCATGCAGAGGGGGACCCGACTGATCCCTGTCTTACGCATACTGCCCCTCTGGCCGACTGAGTGCCCGCACGCTCGTTTCATGGGTTGACTTAGGCATACGGAGTTCATTCCCAGTCTAAGCAATCGGAGTTCATTCCCAGTCTTAGATCGGATTGGATCGAGGGTTACGGCAGCACATGCTGGGCTCGGGCATGTGCTGGTGCCGCATATTTCTTCGTCGGGGCATACAGAGTTAAGGGACCATTGTATGAATTTACAAGCCATAAAAATGGCATTGGCACACAGAAATATGAAGATGTGCCTAAACCCATCTACCACCCTATCGATCCACGGCTTGTGCATCCCGTCTCTCTGGTCGGCGTAGTGCCCGTCTGCGCGCCGATCCACTCGTTTCATAGGTTGGCTTAGGCATAAAGAGTTCGGATCAGATCGGATCGAGGGTTGCAGCAGCAGGATAGGCAACACGCAGAGGGGGGCCCGACGATTCCTCGTCTTGCGCATCCCATCCCTCTGGCCGGCTGAAAGCCCGCGCGCTCGTTTCGTGGGTTAACTTAGGCATACGGAGTTTATTCCAGTCTAAGCATCGGAGGTCATTTCCCTTGTATAAGATCGAACTGGACGAGGATTACGGGTAGCACATGCTGGCTTGGGCATTTGCTGGTGCCTTCATTTTTCTTTGTCGAGGCACCATCGCCGGAGCATCGTCGGAGAACCTGACTGACGGCATTGGCATGCAAAAATATAAAGATGTGCCTAAACCCACCAACCACCCTACCGATCCACAGCTTGCGCATCCCGTCTCTCTAGCCAACGTAGTGCTTGCCCGCCCACATTTTGTCGATTGGCTTAGGCATACGGAGTTCATTCCCAGTCTAAGAATGGACTGGATCAAGGGTTGCAGTAGCAGGATTGGCAGCACACAGAGGGGGACCCGACCGATTCCCGGCTTGTGCATCCCGCCCCTCTGGCCGGCTGAGCGCCCGCACGCTCGTTTCATGGGTTGACTTAGGCATACGGAGTTCATTCCCAGTCTAAGCATAAGGAGTTCATCCCCAGTCTAAGATTGGACCAGATCAAGGGTTACGGTAGCACATGCTGGGCTCGACCATGTGCTGGTGCCGCATTTTTCTTCATCGGGGCACCATTGCCGGAGCATCGTCAGAGAACCTGACCGACGGCATTGGGGTTCTGGCGATCGAGGGGTCGGGGGGTGTGCGCACATGATGTGCGATGGGTGCTGGTACTTGGCCCTTATATTGGTCCCCTATCCCTCATCAAACCTCGAGAACTCACACCCCCTTAAGGAGCATTTGAGATTTTACAGGTTTGCTGCCAGTAGCCAATAAAGTGTCTAAAATTGGGACACTTTTTTCAAATTGTCACAAAATCTTGTACACTTCGAGTTTTTAGCTGAATTTTTTTGTGCATGCCAACAAATATACAAGGATAATGTCTATCAAGTTTGGGGCCAAAAATCCTTCCAAAAAAATTTTAAAAAATCCCAAACCGTAAAAAGTTTTGAATATCGTGATAAATAGAAAACGAGTCGTCTTGCCATGAAACTTAACGTGAGGACTTAAGGGACCATTGTATGAATTTACAAGCCATAAAAATGGCATTGGCACACAGAAATATGAAGATGTGCCTAAACCCATCTACCACCCTATCGATCCACGGCTTGCGCATCCTGTCTCTCTAGTCGGCGTAGTGCCCACCCGCCCGCCCGCCCACTCGTTTCGTCGGTTGGTTTAGGCATACGGAGTTCATTCCCAGTCTAAGATTGGACCGGACCGAGGGTTACGGTAGCAGGATCGGCAGCATGTACAGGGGGACCCAACCGATCCCTGTCTTGCGCATCCCGCCCCTCTGGCCGGCTAAGCGCCCGTACGCTCGTTTTGTGGGTTGACTTAGGCATATGAAGTTCATTCCCAGTCTAAGCATACGGAGTTCATTCCCACTCTAAGATCGGATTGGACGGAGGGTTACGGCAGCACATGCTGGGCTCGGGCATGTGCTGGTGCCGCATTTTTCTTCATCGGGGCACCATCGTCGAAGCATCACCGAAGAACCTGACCGGCGGCATTAGGGTTCCAACGATCGGGGGGGCCGAGGGGGTGTGCGCACATGATGTGTGATGGGTGCTGGTACTTGGCCCTTATACTGGCCCCCTATCCCTCATCAAACCTTGAGAACTCACACCCCCTTAAAGAGCATTTGACATTTTACAGGTTTGCTACCAGTAGCCATTAAAGTGTCTGAAATGGGGACACTTTTTTCAAATGGTTACAAAATCTTGTACACGTTGAGATTTTAGCTGAATTTTTTTGTGCATGCCAACAAAAATACAAGGATCACATCTACCAAGTTTAGGGCCAGAACTCCTTTCAAAAAAATTTTAAAAAATCCCAAACGGCAAAAACTTTCAAAAATTATAAAAAATAGAAATCGAGTCGTCTTGCCATGATAATTCATGTGATGGCTTAAGGGACCATTGTATGAATTTATAAACCATAAAAATGGGATTGGCACATAGAAATATGGAGATGTGCCTAAACCCACCTAGCACCTTATCGATCCACGGCTTGCACATCCCGTCTCTCTGGCCGACGTAGTGCCTGCCCGCCCACCCGCCCACTCGTTTCGTCAGTTGGCTTAGGCATACGAAGTTCATTCCTAGTCTAAGATTGGACCGAACTGAGGGTTACAGCTGTAGGATCGACAACACATAGAGGGGGACCCGATCGATCCTCGGCTTGCGTATCCCACCCTTCAGGTCGGCTGAGCTCCTGTACGCTCGTTCCATGTGTTGACTTAGGCATACGGAGTTCATTCACAGTCTAAGCATATGGAGTTCATTCCCAGTCTAAGATCAGACTAGTAGGAGGGTTACGAAAGCACATGCTGGGCTTGGTCATGTATCGATGCCGCATTTTTCTTCGCCGAGGCACCATCGTCGGAGTATTTTCAGAGAATCTGACCGTCGGCATTGGGGTTCCGGCGATCGGGGGGGCCGGGGGTGTGCGCACATGATGTGCGATGGGTACTGGTACTTGGCCCTTATATTGGCCCCTATCCCTCATCAAACCTTGAGAACTCACACCCCCTTAAAGAGCATTTGACATTTTACAGGTTTGCTACCAGTAGCCAATAAAGTGTCTGAAATGGGGACACTTTTTTCAAATGGTTACAAAATCTTGTACACGTTGAGATTTTAGCTGAATTTTTTTGTGCATGCCAACAAAAATACAAGGATCACATCTACCAAGTTTAGGGCCAGAAATCCTTTCAAAAAAATTTTAAAAAATCTCAAACGTCAAAAACTTTCAAAAATTGTGAAAAATAGAAATCGAGTCGTCTTGCCATGATAATTCATGTGATGGCTTAAGGGACCATTGTATGAATTTATAAACCATAAAAATGGGATTGGCACATAGAAATATGGAGATGTGCCTAAACCCACCTAGCACCTTATCGATCCACGGCTTGCGCATCCCGTCTCTCTGGCCGACGTAGTGCCTGCCCGCCCACCCGCCCGCTCGTTTCGTCAGTTGGCTTAGGCATACGGAGTTCATTCCTAGTCTAAGATTGGACCGAACTGAGGGTTACAGCTGCAGGATCGACAACACATAGAAGGGGACCCGATCGATCCTCGGCTTGCGTATCCCACCCTTCAGGTCGGCTGAGCTCCTGTACGCTCGTTCCATGTGTTGACTTAGGCATACGGAGTTCATTCACAGTCTAAGCATACGGAGTTCATTCCCAGTCTAAGATCAGACTAGTAGGAGGGTTACGACAGCACATGCTGGGCTTGGTCATGTATCGATGCCGCATTTTTCTTCGCCGAGGCACCATCGTCGGAGTATTTTCAGAGAATCTGACCGTCGGCATTGGGGTTCCGGCGATCGGGGGGGCCGGGGGTGTGCGCACATGATGTGCGATGGGTACTGGTACTTGGCCCTTATATTGGCCCCTATCCCTCATCAAACCTTGAGAACTCACACCCCCTTAAAGAGCATTTTAGATTTTACAGGTTTGCTGCCAGTAGCCATTAAATTGTCTGAAATGGGGACACTTTTTTCAAATGGTCACAAAATCTTGTACACTTCGAGTTTTTTAGCTGATTTTTTTTATGCATGTCAACAAAAATACAAGGATCACGTCTACCAAGTTTGGGGCCAAAACGCCATCCGAAAAAATTTTAAAAAATCCCGAACCGCAAAAACTTTCAAAAATAGTGAAAAATAGAAAACGAGTCGTCCTGCCATGAAACTTCACGTGAAGGCTTAAGGGACCATTTTATGAATTTACAAGCCATAAAAATGGCATTGGCATGCAGAAATATGAAGATGTGCCTAAACCACCAACCACCCTATCGATCCACGGCTTGCGCATCCCGTCTCTCTGGCCAACGTAGTGCCCGCCCAGCCGTTTTGTCGATTGGCTTAGGCATACGGAGTTCATTCCTAGTCTAAGAATGGAATGGATCAAGGGTTGCAGCAGTAGGATTGGCAGCGCACAGAGGGGGACCCGACCGATCCCCGGCTTGCGCATCCCTCCTCTCTGGCCGACTGGGCGCCTGCACGCTCGTTTCATGGGTTGACTTAGGCATACGGAGTTCATTCCCAGTTTAAGCATAAGGAGTTCTTCCCCAGTCTAAGATCGAACCAGACCGAGGGTTACGGCAGCACATGCTGGGCTCGACCATGTGCTGGTGCCGCATTTTTCTTCATCGAGGCACCATTGCCGGAGCATCGTCGGAGAACCTGACCGACGGCATTGGGGTTCTAGCGATCGAGGGGTCGGGGGGTGTGCGCACATGATGTGCGATGGGTGCTGGTACTTGGCCCTTATATTGGTCCCCTATCCCTCATCAAACCTCAAGAACTCACACCCCCTTAAAGAGCATTTGAGATTTTACAGGTTTGCTGCCAGTAGCCATTAAAGTGTCTGAAATGGAGACACTTTTTTCAAATGGTCACAAAATCTTGTACACTTCGATTTTTTAGCTTAATTTTTTTGTGCATGCCAATAAAAATACAAGGATCACATCTACCATGTTTGGGGCCAAAACTCCTTCTTAAAAAATTTTAAAAAATTCGAACCGTAAAAAGTTTCAAAAATCGTGAAAAATAGAAAACGAGTCGTCTTGCCATGAAACTTCACGTGAAGGCTTAAGGGACCATTGTATGAATTTACAAGCCATAAAAATGGCATTGGCAGGCAGAAATATGAGGATGTGCCTAAACTCACCTACCACCCTATCGATCCACGGCTTGCACATCCCGTCTCTCTGGCCGTCGTAGTGCCCGCCCTCCCGCCCGCTCGTTTCGTCAGTTGCTTAGGCATACGGAGTTCATTCCCAGTCTAAGATCGGATCGGATCGAAGGTTGCGGCAGCAGGATCGACAACACACAGAGAGGGACCCAGTCGATCCCCGGCTTTTGCTTCCTAACCTTCTAGTTGGCTGAGCACCCGTACGCTCATTTTGTGGGTTGACTTAGGCATACAAAGTTCATTCCCAGCCTAAGCATACAGAGTTCATTCCCAGTATAAGATCGGATTGGATCGAGGGTTACGGCAGCACATGCTGGGCTCGAGCATGTCTGGGTGCCATATTTTTCTTCATCGGGGCACCTTCGTCGGGGCATAATCGTCGGAGCATCGCTGGAGAACCTGATCGACAGCATTATGGTTTCGGCGATCGGGGGGCCAGGGGGAATGCGCACATGATGTGCGATGGGTGCTGGAATTTGGCCCTTATATTGGCCCCCTATCCCTCATCAAACCTCGAGAACTGACACCCCCTTAAAGAGCATTTGAGATTTTACAGGTTTGCCGTCAGTAGCCATTAAAGTGTCTGAAATGGGGACACTTTTTTCAAATGGTCACAAAATCTTGTACACTTCGAGTTTTAGCTGAATTTTTTTTTGCATGCCAACAAAAATACAAGGATCACTGTCTACCAAGTATGGGGCCAAAATGCCTTCCGAAAAAATTCTAAAAAATCTTGAACCGTAAAAAGTTTCAAAAATCATGAAAAATAGAAAACGAGTTGTCTTGCCATGAAACTTCACGTGAAGGCTTAAGGGACCATTGTATGACTTTACAAGCCATAAAAATGGCATTGGCATGCAGAAATATGAAGATGTGCTAAAACCCATCTACCACCCTATCGATCCACGGCTTGCGCGTCCCGTCTCTCTGGCCGGTGTAGTGCCTGCCCGTCTGCCCGTCCGCCCGCTCATTTTGTCGGTTGGCTTAGGTATACGGAGTTCATTCCTAGTCTAAGATCAGACCGGACCGAGGGTTACAGTAGTAGGATCGATAGCACACAGAGGTGGACCCGACTGATCCTCGGCTTGTGCATCCTGCCCCTCTGGCCAGCTGAGCACCCGCACGCTCATTTCATGGTTTGACTTAGGTATACGGAGTTCATTCCCAGTCTAAGCATACGAAGTTCATTCCCAGTCTAAGATTAGACTGGACCAAGGGTTACGGTAACACATGCTAGGCTCGGGCATGTGTTGGTGCCGCATTTTTCTTCGTCGGGGCATCGTCGCCGGAGCATCATCGGAGAACCTGACCGACGGCATTGGGGTTTCAACGATAGGGGGACAGGGGGTGTGCGCACATGATGTGAGATGGGTGCTGGTACTTAGCCCTTATATTGGCCCCCTATCCCTCATCAAACCTCGAGAACTCACACCCCCTTAAAAAGCATTTGAGATTTTATAGGTTTGTTGCCAGTAGCCATTAAAGTGTTTGAAATGGGGACACTGTTTTCAAATGGTCACAAAATCTTTTACACTTCGAGTTTTTAGCTGAATTTTTTGTGCATGCCAACAAAAATACAAGGATAATGTCTACCAAGTTTGGGGCCAAAACTCTTTTCGAAAAAATTTTAAAAAATCTCGAACCGCAAAAGGTTTTCGAAAATCGTGAAAAATAGAAAACGAGTCGTCTTGCCATCAAACTTCACGTGAAGGCTTAAGGGACCATTGTATGAATTTACAAGCCATAAAAATGGCATTGGCATGCAGAAATATGAAGATGTGCCTAAACCCACCTACCACCCTATCGATCCATGGCTTGCGCATCCTGTCTCTCTGGTTGACATAGTGCCCGCCCGCCCGCTCATTTCGTCGGTTGGCTTAGGCATACGGAGTTCATTCCCAGTCTAAGATCAGACCAGACTGAGGGTTACAGTAGTTGGATCGATAGCACATAGAGGGGGACCTGACTGATCCCCGGCTTACGCATCCTGCCCCTCTGGCCAGCTGAGCACTCGCATGCTCATTTCATGGTTTGACTTATGTATACGGAGTTCATTCCCAGTCTAAGCATACGAAGTTCATTCCCAGTCTAAGATCGGACCGGACCGAGGGTTGCGGTAACACATGCTAGGCTCGGGCATGTGTTGGTGCCGTATTTTTCTTCGCCGGGGCATCATTGCCGGAGCATCGTCGGAGAACCTGACCGGCGGCATTGGGGTTTCGACGATCGGGGGGCAGGGGGTGTGCGCACATGATGTGCAATGGGTGCTGGTACTTGGCCCTTATATTGGCCCCCTATCCCTCATCAAACCTCGAGAACTCACACCCCCTTAAAGAGCATTTGAGATTTTACAGGTTTGCTGCCAGTAGCCATTAAAGTGTTTGAAATGGGGACACTTTTTTCAAATGGTAACAAAATCTTGTACACTTCGAGTTTTTTGCTGAATTTTTTGTGCATGCCAACAAAAATACAAGGATAATGTCTACTAAGTTTGGGGCCAAAACTCCTTTCGAAAAAATTTTAAAAAATCTCGAAAATCGTAAAAAATAGAAAACGAGTCGTCTTGCCATGAAACTTCACGTGAAGGCTTAAGGGACCATTGTATGAATTTACAAGCCATAAAAATGGCATTGGCATGCAGAAATATGAAGATGTGCCTAAACCCACCTACCACCCTATCGATCCACGGCTTGCGCATCCCATCTCTCTGGTCGGCGTAGTGCCCGCCCGCCCACTCGTTTCGTCGGTTGGCTTAGGCATACGGAGTTCATTCCCAGTATAAGATCGGATTGGACTAAGGGTTTCGGCAGTAGGATCGGCAGCACATAGAGAGGGACCTGACCAATCCCCGGCTTGCACATCCCCCCCTCTGGCTGGCTGAGCACCCGTACGCTCATTTCGTGGGTTGACTTAGGCATACGGAGTTCATTCCCAGTCTAAACATACGGAGTTCATTTGCAGTCTAAGATCGGATCAGACTGAGGGTTGTGGCAGCACATGCTGGGCTCAAGCATGTGTTGGTGCCACATTTTTATTCGTCGGGGCACCGTCGTCGAAGCATCATCGGAGAGCCTGACCGGCGGCATTGGGGCTCTAGCGATCGGGGGGCCGGGGGGTGTGCGCACATGATGTGCGATGGGTGCTGGTACTTGGCCCTTATGTTGGCCCCCTATCCCTCATCAAACCTTGAGAACTCACACCCCCTTAAAGAGCATTTTAGATTTTACAGGTTTGCTACCAGTAGCCATTAAATTATCTGAAATGGGGACACTTTTTTCAAATGGTCACAAAATCTTGTACACTTCGAGTTTTTAGCTGAATTTTTTTTTGCATGCCAAAAAAAATACAAGGATCACGTCTACCAAGTTTGGGGTCAAAAATCCTTCCAAAAAAATTTTAAAAAATCCTGAACCGTAAAAAGTTTCAAAAATCGTGAAAAATAGAAAACGAGTCGTGTTGCCATGATACTTTTCGTGAAGGCTTAAGGGACCATTGTATGAATTTACGAGCCATAAAAATGGCATTGGCACGCAGAAATATGAAGATGTGCTTAAACCCACCAACCACCCTATCGATCCACGGCTTGCGCATCCCGTCTCTCTGGTCGACGTAGTATCCGCCTGCCCACTCGTTTCGTTGGTTGGCTTAGGCATACGGAGTTCATTCCCAGTCTAAGATCAGACCAGACTGAAGGTTATGACAGTAGGATCGGCAACACGCAGAGGGGGACCCGACTGATCCTCGACTTGCGCATCTTGCCCCTCTGGCCGACTGAGCTCCCGCACGCTCGTTTCGTGGGTTGACTTAGGCATACGGAGTTCATTCCCAGTCTAAGCATATGGAGTTCATTCTTAGTCTAAGATCAGACTGTACCGAGGGTTGCGGCAGCACATGCTGGGCTCGGCCATGTGCTGTTGTCGCATTTTTCTTCACCGGGCCACCGTCACCGGAGCAACATCGGAGAACCTGACCGGCAGTATTGGGGTTCCGACGATCGGCGGGGCCGGGGGGGTCTGCGCACATGATGTGCGATGGGTGCAGGTACTAGGCCCTTATATTGGCCCTTTATCCCTCATCAAACCTTGAGAACTCACACCCCCTTAAAGAGCATTTTGAGATTTTATAGGCTTGTTGCCAGTAGCCATTAAAGTGTCTGAAATGGGGACACCTTTTTCAAATGGTCACAAAATCTTGTACACTTTGAGTTTTTAGTTGAATTTTTTTGTGCATGCCAAAAAAAATACAAGGATCATGTCTACCAAGTTTGGGGCCAAAACTCCTTCCGAAAAAATTTTAAAAAATCCCAAACCTAAAAAATTTCAAAAATCATGAAAAATAGAAAACGAGTCGTCTTGCCATGAAACTTCATGTGAAGGCTTAAGGGACCATTGTATGAATTTACAAGCCATAAAAATTGCTTTGGCACCCAAAAATATGAAGATGTGCCTAAACCCACCTACCACCCTATCGATCCACGGCTTGCGCATCCCGTCTCTCTGCTCGACGTAGTGCCCGCCCGCCCGTCCGCCCACTCCTTGCATCGGTTGGCTTAGGCATACGGAGTTCATTCCCAGTCTAAGATCAAATCAGACCGAGGGTTGCGGCAGCACATGCTGGGGTCAAGTATGTGTTGGTGCCACATTTTTCTTCACTGGGGCATCGTCGTTGGAGCATCGCTGGAGCATCGCTGGAGCATCGTCGGAGAACCTGAATGGCAGCATTGGGGTTCCGACGATTGGGGGGGCCGGGGGGGTGTGCGCACATATTGTGCGGTGGGTGCTGGTATTTGGCCCTTATATTGGCCCCCTATACCTCATCAAACCTCGAGAACTCACACCCCTTTAAAGTGTATTTGAGATCTTACAGGTTTGCTGGCAGTAGCCATTAACGTGTTCGAAACGGGGTTCATTCCCAGTCTAAGATCATATCGGACCGAGGGTTATAGTAGTAGGATCGACAGCACACAGAGGGGGACCCGACTGATCCCCGACTTGCGCATCCTGCCCCTCTGGCCAGCTGAGCGCTCGTATGCTCGTTTCGTGGGTTAACTTAGGCATATGGAGTTCATTCCCAGTCTAAGCATATAGAGTTCATTCCCAGTCTAAGATTGAACTAGACTGAGGGTTACGACAGCACATGCTGGGCTCGAGCATGTGCTGGTGCCACATTTTTCTTCACTGGGGCTCCATCATCGGAGAACTTGACCGGTGGCATTGGGGTTCTGGCGAATGGGGGGCCGGGGGGGTGTGCGCACATGATGTACGATGGGTGCTGGTACTTGGCCCTTATATTAGCCCCCTATCCCTCATCAAACCTTGAGAACTCACACCCCTTTAAAGAGCATTTGAGATTTTACAGATTGCTGCCAGTAGCTATTAAAGTGTCTGAAATGGGGACACTTTTTTCAAATGGTCACAAAATCTTGTACACATTGAGTTTTTAGCTGAATTTTTTTGTGCAAGCCAACAAAAATACAAGGATCACGTCTACCAACTTTGTGGCAAAACTCCTTCCGAAAAAATTTTAAAAAGTCTCAACCGTTTTGAAAATCATGAAAAATAAAAAACGAGTCGTCTTGCCGTGAAACTTCACGTGAAGGCTTAAGGGACCATTGTATGAATTTACAAGCCATAAAAATGGCATTGGCTCGTAAAAATATGAAGATGTGCCTAAACCCACCTACCACCCTATCGATCCATGGCTTGCGCATCCCGTATCTCTGGCTTGCGTAGTGCCCGCCCCCTCGCCCACCCGCTCGTTTCATCGGTTGGCTTAGGCATACGGAGTTCATTCCCAATCTAAAATCAGACCAGATCGAGGGTTGTAGCAGCAGGATCAGTAGCACGCAGAGGGGGACCCAACCGATCCCCAGCTTGGGCATCTCGCCCTTCTGGCCAGTTGAGCGCCCGCACACTCGTTCCGTGGGTTGACTTAGGCTTACAGAGTTCATTCCCAGTCTAAGCAAACGGAGTTCATTCCTAGTCTAAGATCGAACTGGACCGAGGGTTGCGGTAACACATGCTAGGCTTGGGCATGTGCTGGTGCTGCATTTTTCTTCGTCGGGGCACCATCGTCGGAGCATCGCCGGAGAACCTGACCGATGGCATTGGGGTTCCGGCGATCGGGGGGTCGGGGGGTGTACGCACATGATGTGTGATGGGTGCTGGTACTTGGCCCTTATATTGGCCCCTATTCCTCATCAAACCTTGAGAACTCACACCCCCTTAAAGAGCATTTGAGATTTTACAGGTTTGCTACCAGTAGCCATTAAAGTCTCTGAAATGGGGACACTTTTTTCAAATGGTAACAAAATCTTGTACACTTCTATTTTTTAGCTAAATTTTTTTATGCATGCCAAAAAAAATACAGGGATCATGTCTACCATGTTTGGGGCCAAAACTCCTTCCGAAAAAATTTTAAAAAATCCCGAACCGTAAAAAGTTTCAAAAATAGTGAAAAATAGAAAACGAGTTGTCTTGCCATGAAAGTTCACGTGAAGGCTTAAGGGACCATTATATGAATTTACAAGCCATCAAAATGGCATTGGCACATAGAAATATGAATATGTGCCTAAACCCACCTACCACCCTATCGATCCACGGCTTACGCATCCTATCTCTTTGGCCGGCGTGTGCCCGCCCGCCCCCCCGCCCGTTCGCCTGCCCACTCGTTCCGTCGATTGGCTTAGGCATACGGAGTTCATTCCCAGTCTAAGATCAGACCAGACTGAGGGTTACGATAGTAGGATTGGCAGCACGTAGAGGGGGACCCGACCGATCCCCGGCTTGCGCATCCCGCCCCTCTGGCCGACTAAGCGCCCGCACGCTCATTTCGTGGGTTGACTTAGGCATACGGAGTTCATTCCCAGTCTAAGCATACAAAGTTCATTCCCAGTCTAAGATCAGATTAGACTGAGGGTTGTGGCAGCACAAGCTGGGCTCAGGATTGTGTTGGTGTCGCATTTTTCTTCGTCGAGGTGCCATCACCGGAGCATCGCCGGAGAACCTAACCGGCGGCATTGGGGTTCCGACGATCGGGGGGCCGGGGGGTGTGCGCACATGATGTGCGATTGGTGCTGGTACTTGGCCCTTGTATTGGCCCCCTATCCCTCATCAAAGCTCGAGAACTCACACCCCTTAAAGAGTATTTGAGATTTTATAGGTTTGCTGCCAATAGCCATTAAAGTGTCTGAAATGGGGACACTTTTTTCAAATGGTCACAAAATCTTGTTCACTTCGAGTTTTTAGTTGAAATTTTTTATGCATGCCAAAAAAAATACAAGGATCACGTCTACCAAGTTTGGGGCCAAAAGGCCTAACAAAAAATTTTGAAAAATCTCGAACCACAAAAAGTTTCAAAAATCTGAAAAATAGAAAACGAGTCGTCTTGCCATGAAACTTCATGTGAAGGCTTAAGGGACCATTGTATGAATTTTCAAGCCATAAAAATGGTATTGGCATGCAAAAATATGAAGAGGTGCCTAAACCAACCCACCACCCTATCGATCCACGGCTTTGCGCATCCCGTCTCTGGCCGGCGTAGTGCCCGCCCGCCCGATCGCCCGCCCTCGTTTCATCGATTGGCTTAGGCATACAGAGTTCATTCCCAATCTAAGATTAGACCAGACCGAGGGTTGCAGTAGCAGGATCGGCAACACACAGAGGGGGACCCAGTCGATCCTCGATTTATATCCCGCCCCTCTGGTCGACTGAGCCCGCACGCTCGTTTCGTGGGTTGACTTATGAATACGGAGTTTATTCCTAGTCTAAGCATACGGAGTTCATTCCCAGTCTAAGCATACGGAGTTCACTCCCAGCCTAAGATCGAACCAGACCGAGGGTTGTGACAGCACATGCTGGGCTAGGGCATGTGCTGGTGCCGTATTTTTCTTCGTCGGGGCACCATCATCAGAGCATCACCGGAGAACCTGACCGACGACGTTAGGGTTACGACGATCAGGGGGCCGGGGGGTGTGCGCACATGATGTGCAATTGGTGCTGGTACCTGCCCCTTATATTGGCCCCCTATCCCTCATCAAACCTCGAGAACTCACACCCCCTTAAAAAGCATTTTTGATTTTACAGGTTTGTTGCCAGTAGCCATTAAAGTGTCTGAAATGGGGACACCTTTTTCAAAGTAGTCACAAAATCTTGTACACTTCGAGTTTTGAGCTGGATTTTTTTACGCATGCCAACAAAAATACAAGGATCATGTCTACCAAGTTTGAGGCCAAAACTTCTTCCGAAAAAATTTAAAAAATCCCAAACCACAAAAAGTTTCAAAAATCGTGAAAAAAAGAAAATGAGTCGTCTTGCCATGAACTTCACGTGAAGGCTTAAGGGACAATTGTATGAATTCACAAGCCATAAAAATGGCATTGGCAGGCAGAAATATGAAGATGTACCTAAACACACCTACCACCCTATTGATCCACGGCTTGCGCATCCCGTCTCTCTAGCAGGGGTAGTGGCTGCCCGCCAGCCCGCCCACTCATTTCGTCGGTTGGCTTAGGCATATGGCCGATCAGGTTTCTCCGACAATGCTCCGGTGATGGTGCCCCGGTGAAGAAAAATGCGGCACAAGTACATGTCCGAGCCCAGCATGTTCTACTGAAACCCTCAATTCGGTCCGATCTTAGACTGGGAATGAACTCCGTATGCTTAAACTGTGAATGAACTTCGTATACCTAAGTCAACCCACGAAATGAGCGTGCGGGCGCTCAGCCGGCCAGAGGGGCGGGATGCGGAAGCTGGGGATCGGTCGAGTCTTCCTCTGCGTGCTGCCGATCCTGCTGTCGCAACCCTTGGTCCGGTCCAATCTTAGACTGGGAATGAACTCCGTATACCTAAGCCAACCGACGAAATGAGTGGGCGGCGGGCGGGTGGGCACTGCGTCGGCCAGAGAGACGGGTTGCGCAAGTCGTGGAACGATAGGGTGGTAGGTGGGTTTAGGCACATCTTCATATTTTTGCGTGCCAATGCCATTTTTATGGCTTGTAAATTCATGCAATGGTCCCTTAAGCCTTCACGTGAAGTTTCATGGCAAGACGACTCGTTTTCTATTTTTCACGATTTTGAAACTTTTTACGGTTCGGGATTTTTTAAAATTTTTTCGAAAGGAGTTTTGGCCCCAAACTTGGTAGATGTGATCCTTGTATTTTTTTTGGCATGCACAAAAAAATTCAGCAAAAAACTCGAAGTGTACAAGATTTTGTGTCCATTTGAAAAAAGTGTCCCCATTTCAGACACTTTAATGGCTACTGGCAGCAAACCTGTAAAATCTAAAACGCTCTTTAAGGTGGTGTGAGTTCTCGAGGTTTGATGAGGGATAGGGGGCCAATATAAGGGCCAAGTACCAGCACCCATCACACATCTTGTGCGTACACCCCCCGGCCCCCCCGATCGCCAGAGCCCCAATGCCGCCGGTTAGGTTCTCCGGCAATACTCCGGTGATGGTGTCCCGGTGAAGAAAAAAGCAGCACCAGCACATGCCGAGCCCAGCATGTGCTGCCACAACCCTCGGTCCGGTCCGATCATAGATTGGGAAATAACTCCATATGCTTAGACTGGGAATGAACTCCGTATGCCTTAAGTCAACCCACGAAACGAGCGTGCGGGCACTCAGCCGGCTAGAGGGGCTGGATGCGCATGCAGAGGATCGATCGGGTCCCCCTCTGCGTGCTGCCGCAACCTTCGATCCGGTCCGATCTTAGACTGGGAATGAATTTTGTATGCCTAAGCCAACCGACGAAACGAACGGGTGGGCGGGCGGGCGGGCACTACACCGGCCAGAGAGACGGGATGCGCAAGCCATGGATCGATAGGGTGGTAGGTGGGTTTAGGCACATCTTCATATTTCTGTGTGCCAATGCCATTTTTATGGCTTGTAAATTCATACAATGGTCCCTTAAGCCTTCACGTGAAGTTTCATGGCAAGACGACTCGTTTTCTATTTTTCATGATTTTTAAAACTTTTTAGGTTTGGGATTTTTTAAA
>NW_019168048.1:12573084-12628619 GCF_002303985.1 Durio zibethinus
CCGAACCGAGGGTTGCAGCAACAGGATTGGTAGCACACAAAGGGGGACCCGGCTGATCCCCAACTTACGCATCCCGCCCCTCTGGCCGACTGAGTGCCCGTACGCTTGTTTCATGGGTTGACTTCGGCATATGGAGTTCATTCCCAATCTAAGCATACGGAGTTCATTCCCAGTCTAAGATGGAACCAGGCAGAGGGTTGCGGCTACACATGCTGGGCTGGAGCATTTGCTGGTGCCGCATTTTTCTTCGTCGAGGCACCATCGTCGGAGAACCTGACCGACAGCATCGGGGTTCTGGCGATCAGGGGGGCCGAGGGGGTGTGCGCACATGATGTGCGATGGGTGCTGGTATTTGGCCCTTATATTGGCCCCTATCCTTCATCAAACCTTGAGAACTCACACCCCCTTAAACAGCATTTGAGATTTTACAGGTTTGCTACAGGTAGCCATTAAAGTGTCTGAAATGGGGACACTTTTTTCAAATGGTCACAAAATCTTGTACACTTCGAGTTTTAGCTGAATTTTTTGTGCATGCCAAAAAAATACAAGGATCACGTCTACCAGTTTGGGGCCAAAACTTCTTCCGAAAAAAGTTTCAAAAATCATGAATAATAGAAAACGAGTCTTCTTGGCATAAAACTTCACGTGAAGGCTTAAAGGACCATTGTATGATTTACAAGCCATAAAAATGGCATTGGCATGCAGAAATATGAAGATGTACCTAAACCCACCTACCATCCTATCGATCCACGGCTTACGCATCCCGTCTCTCTGGCTGGCGTAGTGCCCGCCCGCCGCTGGCTCATTTCGTCGGTTGGCTTAGGCATACAGAGTTCATTCCCAGTCTAAGAATAGACCGGATGGAGGGTTGTGGCAGCAGGATCGGTAGCACGTAGAGGCAGACCCGATCAATCCCCTGCTTGCGCATCCCGCCCCTCTGGCCGGTTGAGCGCCCGTACGCTTGTTTCGTGGGTTGACTTAGGCATACAGAGTTCATTCCCAGTGTAAGATTGAACTGGACCGAGGGTTGCGGCAGCACATGCTGGCTCGGGCATGTGCTGGTGCCGCATTTTTCTTCGCTGAGGCACCATCGTCGGAGCATCACCGGAGAACCTGACCGGCGGCATTGGGGTTCCGGCGATCGGGGGGCGGGGGGTGTGCGCAAGTGATGTGCGATGGGTGCTGGTTCTTGGCCCTTATATTGGCCCCCTATCCCTCATCAAACCTCAAGAACTCACACCCCCTTAAAGAGCATTTGAGATATTACAGGTTGGCTGCCAGTAGCCATTAAAGTGTCTGAAATGGGGACACTTTTTTCAAATGGTCACAAAATCTTGTACACTTCGAGTTTTTAGCTGAATGTTTTTGTGCATGCAAAAAAAATACAAGGATCATGTCTGCCGAGTTTAATGCCAAAAATCCTTCTGAAAAAATTTTAAAAAATCTCGAACCTTAAAAAGTTTTGAAAATCGTGAAAAATAGAAAACGAGTCGTGTTGCCATGAAACTTCACGTGAAGGTTTAAGGGACCAATGTACGAATTTAGAAGATATAAAAATGGCATCGGCACACAAAAATATGAAGATGTGCCTAAACCCACCTACCACCCTATCGATCCACGGCTTGGCATCCCGTCTCTCTGGCCGGTGTAGTGCCACCGCCCGCCCGCCCACTCGTTTCGTCAGTTGCTTAGGCATACGGGTTCATTTCCAGTCTAAGATTAGATCGAATCGAGGGTTGCAACAGCAGGATCGGTAGCATGCAGAAGGGGACCCGCCCGATCCCCGGCTTGCGCATCCTACCCCTCTGGCCGGCTGAACGCCCGCACGCTCGTTTCGTGGGTTGACTTAGGCATACAGAGTTCATTCCCAGTCTAAGCATACAAAGTTAATTCCCAGTCTAAGATCAGACAGGACCGAGGGTTGCAGTAGCACATGCTGGGCTCGAGCATGTGCTGGTGCCGTATTTTTCTTCGTCGGGGCACCATCGTCGGAGAACCTGACCGGTGGCATTGGGGTTCCGACGATAGGGGGGCCGGGGGGTATGCGCACATGATGTGCGATGGGTGCTGGTACTTGGCCCTTATATTGGCCCCCTATCCCTCATCAAACCTCGAGAACTCACACCCCCTTAAAGAGCATCTGAGATTTTACAGGTTTGCTGGCAATAGCCATTAAAGTGTTTGAAATGGGGACACTTTTTTCAAATGGTCACAAAATCTTGTACACTTCGAGTTTTTAGCTGAATTTTTTTGTGCATGCCAAGAAAAATACAAGGATCACGTCCACCAAGTTTCGGGACAAAACTCCTTTCGAAAAAATTTTAAAAAAATCCCGAACCGCAAAATGTTTCAAAAATCGTGAAAAATAGAAAATGAGTCGTCTTGGCATGAAACTTCACGTGAAGGCTTAAGGGACCATTGTATGATTTACAAGCCATAAAAATGGCATTGGCATGCAGAAATATGAAGATGTACCTAAACCCACCTACCACCCTATCGATCCATGGCTTACGCATCCCATTTCTCTGGTCGGCATAGTGCCCGCCCGCCCGCTCGTTTCATCAGTTGGCTTAGGCATACAGAGTTCATTCCCAGTCTAAGAATGGATCGGATGGAGGGTTGTGGCAGCAGGATCAGCAGCACACAGAGGGGGACCCGACCGATCCCCGGCTTTCGCATCCTGCCCTTCTGGCCGACTGAGCGCCCGTACGCTTATTTCATGGGTTGACTTAGGCATACGAAGTTCATTCCCAGTCTAAACATACGGAGTTCATTCCCAGTCTATGATCGGACCGGACCGAGGGTTGCGGTAGCACATGCTAGGCTCGGACATGTGCTGGTGCCGCATTTTTCTTCGCCGGGCACCATCGCTGGAGCATCACTGGAGAACCTGATCGGTGGCATTGGGGTTCCGGCGATCAGGGGGGCGGGGGGTGTGCGCAAATGATGTGCGATGGGTGCTGGTACTTGGCCCTTATATTGGCCCCCTATCCCTCATCAAACTTCGAGAACTCACACCCCCTTAAAGAGCATTTGATATGTTATAGGTTTGCTGCGAGTAGCCATTAAAGTGTCTGAAATGGGACACTTTTTTCAAATGGTCACAAAATCTTGTACACTTCGAGTTTTTAGCTGAATTTTTTTATGCATGCCAAAAAAAATACAAGGATGACATCCACCAAGTTTGGGGCCAAAATGCCTTTCGAGAAAATTTTAAAAAATCTCGAACCGTAAAAAGTTTCAAAAATCGTGAAAAATAGAAAACGTGTCGTCATGCCATGAAACTTCACGTGAAGGCATAAGGGACCATTGTATGAATTTACATGCCATAAAAATGGCATTGGCATGCAGAAATATGAAGATGTAGCTAAACCCACCTACCACCCTATCGATCCACGACTTGCGCATCCCGTCTCTCTGGCCAGCATAGTGCCCGCCAGCTCGTTCCTATCGTCAGTTGGGTTCGGCATACGGAGTTTGTTCCCAGTCTAAGATCAGGCTAGACTGAGGGTCACAGTAGCAGGATTAGCAGCATGCAGAGGGGGACTCGGTCGATCCCCGGCTTGCGCATCCCGCTCCTCTGGCTGGCTGAGCGCCCGCACGCTCATTTCATGGGTTGACTTAGGCATACGGAGTTCATTCCCAATCTAAGCATACAAAGTTCATTCCCAATCTAAGATCGAACCAGACCGAGGGTTGCGGCAGCACATTCTGGGCTCAGGCATGTGCTGGTGCCGCATTTTCTTCGTCGGGGCACCATCACCGGAGCATTACCGGAGAACCTGACCGACGGCATTGGGGTTCCGCGATCGGGGGCACCGGGGTGTGCGCACATGATGTGCGATGGGTGCTGGTACTTGGCCCTTATATTGGCCCCCTCTCCCTCATCAAACCTCGTGAACTCACACCCCTTAAAGAGCATTTGAGATTTTACAGGTTTGCTTCCAGTAGCCATTAAAGTGTCTGAAATGGGGACACTTTTTTCAAATGGTCACAAAATCTTGTACACTTTGAGTTTTTGGCTGAATTTTTTTGTGCATGCCAACAAAAATACAAGGATCACGTCTACCAAGTTTGGGGTGAAAACTCCTTCTGAAGAAATTTTAAAAAATCTCGAACCATAAAAAGTTTCAAAAATCATGAAAAATAGAAAACGAGTCGTCTTGCCATGAAACTTCACGTGAAGTCTTAAGGGACCATTGTATGAATTTAAAAGCCATAAAAATGGCATTGGCACACAGAAATATGAAGATGTGCCTAAACCCACCAACCACCCTATCGATCCATGGTTTGCGCATCCCGTCTCCCTGGCCAGCGTAGTGCCTGCTCGCCCGCCCGCTCGTTTTGTCGGTTGGCTTAGGCATACGGAGTTCATTCCCAGTCTAAGATCAGACCGGACTGAGGGTTACAGTAGCAGGATCGGTAGCACGTAGAAGGGGAACCTGAACGATCCCTGGCTTGCGCATCCGCCCCTCTGGCGGACTGAGCGCCCGTACGCTCGTTTCGTGAGTTGACTTAAGCATACAGAGTTCATTCCCAGTCTAAGATCGGATTGGTCCGAGGGTTGCGGCAGCACATGCTTGGCTTGGGCATGTGCTGGTGCCGCATTTTTCTTCACCGTGGCACCATTGCCAGGGCATCGCAGGAGAACCTGACCAACGGCTTTGGGGTTCCGACGATGGGAGGGCCGGGGGGTGTGTGCACATGATGTGCGATGGGTGCTAGTACTTGGCCCTTATATTGGCCCCCTATCCCTCATCAAAACTCGAGAACTCACACCCCCTTAAAGAGCATTTGAGATTTTATAGGTTTGCCACCAGTAGCCATTAAAGTGTCTGAAATTGGGACACTTTTTTCAAATGGTCACAAAATCTTGTACACTTCGAGTTTTTTGCTGAATTTTTTTTTTGCATGCCAACAAAAATGCAAGGATCACGTCTACCAAGTTTGGGGTGAAAATTCCTTCTGAAAAAATTTTAAAAAATCTCGAACCGCAAAAAGTTTCAAAAATCTTGAAAAATAGAAAATGAGTCATCTTGCCATGAAACTTCACGTGAAGGCTTAAGGGACCATTATATGAATTTACAAGCCATAAAAATGGCATTGGCATGCCGAAATATGAAGATGTGCCTAAAACCACCTACCACCCTATCGATCCACGGCTTACGCATCCCGTACCTCTGGCCGGCGTAGTGCCCGCCCGTTCGCCTGCCCACTCGCCCGCCGGTTCGTTTCATCGGTTGGCTTAGGCATGCAGAGTTCATTCCCAGTCTAAGATCAGACCAGACCAAGGGTTGCGGCAGTAGGATCGGTAGCACGTAGAAGGGGACTCGACCGATCCCCGGCTTGTGCATCCCACCCCTCTAGCCGGCTGAGTGCCTGCACGCTCGTTTCGCGGGTTGACTTAAGCATACAAAGTTCATTCCCAGTCTAAGCATACGGAGTTGATTCCCAGTCTAAGATTGGATCAGTCTGAGGGTTGCGGCAACACATGCTGGGCTCGGACATGTGCTGGTGCCACATTTTTCTTCATCGGGGCACCATCGCCGGGGCATCGCAGGAGAACCTGATCAGCAGCATTGGGGTTCCGACGATCGGGGGGCCGGGGGTGTGCGCACATGATGTGCGATGGGTGCTGGTACTTGGCCCTTATATTGGCCCCCTATCCCTCATCAAAACTCGAGAACTCACACCCCCTTAAAGAGCATTTGAGATTTTATAGGTTTGCTGCCAGTAGCCATTAAAGTGTCTGAAATGGGGACACTTTTTTCAAATGGTCACAAAATCTTGTACACTTCGAGCTTTTCGCTGAATTTTTTTATGCTTGCCAACAAAAATGCAAGGATCACGTCTACCAAGTTTGGGGTGAAAATTCCTTTCGAAAAAATTTTAAAAAATCCCGAACCGTAAAAAGTTTCAAAAATCATGAAAAATAGAAAATGAGTCATCTTGCCATGAAACTTCACGTGAAGGCTTAAGGGACCATTATATGAATTTACAAGCCATAAAAATGGCATTGGCATGCAGAAATGTGAAGATGTGCCTAAACCCACCTACACCTTACCGATCCACAGCTTGCGCATCCCGTCTCTCTGGCCGACGTAGTGCCCGGCCGCTCGCCCGGCCGCTCGTTTCGTCGGTTGGATTAGGCATACGGAGTTCATTCCTAGTCTAAGATCAGACCAGACCGAGGGTTACGGTAGCAGGATTGGTAGCACGCAGAGGGGGACCCGGCCGATCCTTGGCTTGCGCATCCTGCCCCTCTGGCCGACTGAGCGCCTGCACGCTCGTTTCGTGGGTTGACTTAGGCATACGGAGTTCATTCCCAGTCTAAGCATACGAAGTTCATTCCCAGTCTAGGATCGGATCGGATCGAGGGTTACGGCAGGACATGCTGGGCTCGGGCATGTGTTGGTGTCGCATTTTTCTTCACCAGGGCACCATCGTCGGGGCATCGTCAGAGAACCTGACCGACGGCATTCGGGTTCCGACGATCGGGGGGGCCGGGTGGGTGTGCGCACATGATGTGCGATGGGTGCTGGTACTTGGCCCCTTATATTGGCCCCCTATCCCTCATCAAACCTCGAGAACTCACACCCCCTTAAAGAGCATTTGAGATATTACAGGTTTGCTGCCAGTAGCCAATAAAGTGTCTGAAATGGGGACACTTTTTTAAAATGGTCACGAAATCTTGTACACCTTGAGTTTTTTGCTGAATTTTTTTATGCATGCCAACAAAAATACAACTATCATGTCTACCAAGTTTGGGGTTAACTCCTTTCGAAAAAAATAGACAAAATCTCGAACCGTAAAAAGTTTCAAAAATCATGAAAAATAGAAAACGAGTCGTCCTGCCATGAAACTTCACGTGAAGGCTTAAGGGACCATTGTATGAATTTACAAGCCATAAAAATGGCATTGGCACATAGAAATATGAAGATATGCCTAAACCCACCTACCACCCTATCGATCCACGGCTTGCACATCCCGTCTCTTTGGCCGACGTAGTGCCCACCCGTCCGCTCGCCCGCTCGTTTCATCGGTTGGCTTAGGCATACGGAGTTCATTCCCAGTCTAAGATCAGACCGGACCGAGAGTTGCTGCAGCAGGATCAGCAGCATGTAGAAGGGGACCCGGCCGATCCTCGGCTTACGCATCCCACCTCTCTGGCTGGCTGAGCACCCGCAAGCTTGTTTTGTGGGTTGACTTAGGCATACGGAGTTCATTCCTAGTCTAAGCATATGAAGTTCATTCCCAGTCTAAGATCGGACCGGACCGAGGGTTGGGCAGCACATGCTGGCCTCGGGCATGTGTTGGTGCCGCATTTTTCTTCGTCGAGGCACCATCGCCAGAGCATCGTCGGAGAACCTGACCGACGGCATTGGGGTTCTCGCGATCAGAGGGCCAGGGGGTGGGCGCACATGATATACGATTGGAGCTGGTACTTGGCCCCTATATTGTCCCCCTATCCCTCATCAAACCTCAAGAACTCACACCCCCTTAAAGAGCTTTTGAGATTTTACAGGTTTGCTGCCAGTAGCCATTAAAGTGTCTGAAATCGGGACACTTTTTTCAAATGGTCACAAAATCTTGTACACTTTGAGTTTTTAGTTGAATTGTGTTGTGCATGCCAAAAAAAATACAAGGATCACGTCTACCAAGTTTAGGGCCAAAACTCCTTCCGAAAAAATTTTAAAAATCCCGAACTGTAAAAAGTTTCAAAAATCGTGAAAAATAGAAAATGAGTCGTCTTGCCATCAAACTTCACGTGAAGGCTTAAGGGACCATTGTATGAATTTACAAGCCATAAAAATGGCATTGGCACACAAAAATATGAAGATGTGCCTAAACCCACCTACCACCCCATCGATCCATGGCTTGCGATCCCGTCTCTCTGTTGGCATAGTACCCGTCCGCCCGCTCCTTTCGCCAGTTGGCTTAGGCATACGAAGTTCATTCCCAGTCTAAGATCGGACCAGACCGAGGGTTACGGTAGCACATGTTGGGCTCGAGCATGTGTTGGTGCCACATTTTTCTTCGTCGGGGCACCATCGCCGGAGCATCGTCAGAGAACCTAACCGGCGGAATTGGGGTTCCAGCGATCGGGGGCGCCGGGGGGTGTGCGCTCATGATGTGCGATGGGTGCTGGTACCTAGACCTTATATTGGCCCCCTATCCCTCATCAAACCTCGTAAACTCACACCCCCTTAAAGAACATTTGAGATTTTACAGGTTTGCTGCCAGTAGCCATTAAAGTGTCAGAAATTGGGACACTTTTTTCAAATGGTCACAAAATCTTGTACACATCGAGTTTTTAGCTGACTTTTTTTGTACATGCCAACAAAAATACAAGGATCACGTTTACCAAGTTTGGGGCCAAAACACCTATCAAAAAAATTTTAAAAAATCCTGAACCGTAAAAAGTTTCAAAAATCGTGAAAAATAGAAAACAAGTCGTCATGCCATGAAACTTCACGTGAAGGCTTAAGGGAAAATTGTATGAATTTACAAGCCATAAAAATGGCATTGGCACGTAAAAATATCGAGATGTGCCTAAACCCACCTACCACCCTATCGATACACGGTTTGCGCATCCCGTCTCTCTGGGCGGTGTAGTGCTTGCCTGCCCGCCCGCCCACTCGTTTCATCGGTTGGCTTAGGCATATGGAGTTCATTCCCAATCTAAGATCGGACCGGATCGAGGGTTGCGGCAGCAGGATCAACAGCACGCAGAGGGGGACCCGATCGATCCCCGACTTGTGCATCCTGCCCCTCTGGCCGGCTGAGCACACGCACGCTCGTTTCGTGGGTTGACTTAGGCATACGGAGTTCATTCCCAGTCTAAGCATACGGAGATTTTACAGGTTTGCATGCCAACAAAAATACAAGGATCACATCTACCAAGTTTGGGGCCAAAACTTCTTTCGAAAAAATTTTAAAAATTCCTGAACCGTAAAAAGTTTCAAAAATCATGAAAAATAGAAAACGTCTTGCCATGAAACTTAACGTGAAGGCTTAAGGGACCGTTGTACGAATTTACAAGCCATAAAAATGGCATTGGCATGCAGAAATATGAAGATGTGCCTAAACCCACCTACCACCCTATCGATCCACGGCTTGCGCATCCCGTCTCTCTAGCCGGCGTAGTACCTGCCCGCCCGCCCGCCCGCTCGTTTTGTCAGTTGGCTTAGGCATACGGAGTTCATTCCCAATCTAAGATCAGATCGAATCGAGGGTTGTGACAGTAGGATCGGTAACAACCAGAGGGGGACCCGATCGATCCCCGACTTGAGCATCCCGCCCCTCTGGCCGGCTAAGCCCCCGCACGCTCATTTCGCGGGTTGACTTAGGCATACGGAGTTCATTCCTAGTCTAACCATACGGAGTTCAATCCCAGTCTAAGATCAGATCGGACCGAGCGTTGCGACAGCACATGCTGGGCTCGGGCATGTGTTGGTGCCGCTTTTTTCTTCGCCTAGGCACCATCGTCGGAGCATCGTCGAAGAACCTGACCGGCGGCATTGGGGTTTCGGCGATCGGAGGGGCCGGGGGGTGTGCGCACATGATGTGCGATGGGTGATGGTACTTGGCCCTTATATTGGCCCCCTATCCCTCATCAAATCTCGAGAACTCACACCCCCTTAAAGAGCATTTGAGATTTTACAGGTTTCCTGCCAGTAGCCATTAAAGTGTCTGAAATCGGGACACTTTTTTCAAATGGTCACAAAATCTTGTACACTTCAAGTTTTTAGCTGAATTTTTTTGTGCATGCCAAAAAAAATACAAGGATCACGTCTACCAAGTTTGGGGCCAAAACTTCTTCCAAAAAAATTTTAAAAAATCCCGAACCGTAAAAAGTTTTTGAAAAATCATGAAAAATAAAAAACGAGTCGTCCTGCCATGAAACTTCACGTGAAGGCTTAAGGGACCATTGTATGAATTTACAAGCCATAAAAATGGCATTGGCACACAGAGATATGAAGTTGTGCCTAAACCCACCTACCGCCCTATCGATCCACGGCTTGTGCATCCCGTTTCTTTGGCCGACATAGTGCCCGGCCATCCGTCCGACCGCTCGTTTTGTCGGTCGGCGTAGGCATACAGAGTTCATTCCATGTCTAAGATCGGACCGGATTGAGGGTTGTGGTAGCAAGATTGACAGCACACAGAGGGGGACCTGGCCGATCCCCGACCTACGCATCCCGCCCCTCTGGTCGGTAGAGTACCCGCAGGCTTGTTTTGTGGGTTGACCTAGGCATACGGAGTTCATTCTCCGTCTAAGCATAAGGAGTTCATTCCCAGTCTAAGATCAGACCAGACCGAGGGTTACGGTAGCACATGCTGGGCTCGGGCATGTGTTGGTGCCGTATTTTTCTTCGTCGGGGCACCATTGCCGGAGCATCATCAGAAGACCTAACCGGCGGCATTGGGGTTTCGACGATCGGGCCGGCCGGGTGGGTGTGCGCACATGATGTGTGATGGGTGCTGGTACTTGGCCCTTATATTGGCCCTCTATCCCTCATCAAACCTCGAGAACTCACACCCCCTTGAAGAGTATTTGAGATTTTACAGGTTTGCTGCCAGTAGCCATTAAAGTGTCTGAAATGGGAACTCTTTTTTCAAATGGTCACAAAATCTTGTACACTTCGAGTTTTTAGCTGAATTTTTTTGTGCATGCCAACAAAAATACAAGGATCACATCTATTAAGTTTGGGGCCAAAACTCCTTCCAAAAAATTTTTAAAAAATCCCGAACCGTAAAAAGTTTCAAAAATCGTGAAAAATAGAAAACGAGTCGTCTTGCTATGAAACTTCACGTGAAGGCTTAAGGGACCATTGTACGAATTTACAAGCCATAAAAATGGCATTGTCACGCAGAAATATGAAGATGTGACTAAACCCACCTACCACCCTATTGATCCACGGCTTGTGCATCCCGTCTCTCTAGCCGACGTAGTGCCCACCCACCCGCCCACCCGCTCATTTCGTCGGTTGGCTTAGGCATACAGAGTTCATTCCCAGTCTAAGATCGGACCGGACTGAGGGTTACGGCAGCAGGATTGGTAGGACGCAGAGGGGGACTCGACCATTCCCCGGCTTGCGCATCCCACCCCTCTGGCCGACTAAACGCCCGCACGCTCATTTCATGGGTTGACTTAGGCATACTAAGTTCATTCCCAGTCTAAGCATACAGAGTTCATTCCCAGTCTAAGATTGGACCAGACCGAGGGTTGCGGCTGCACTTGCTGGGCTCGGGCATGTGCTGGTGCCGTATTTTTCTTCATCGGGGCACCATCGTCGGACCATCACCGGAGAACTTGACCGGCGGCATTGGGGTTCAAACGATCGGGGGCCGGGGGGTGTGCGCACTTGATGTGTGATGGGTGCTGGTACTTGGCCCTTATATTGGCCCCTATCACTCATCAAACCTCAAGAACTCACACCCCCTTAAAGAGCATTTGAGATTTTACAGGTTTGTTGCTAGTAGCCATTAAAGTGTCTAAAATGGGGACACTTTTTTCAAATGGTCACAAAATCTTGTACACTTCGAGTTTTTAGCTGAATTTTTTTGTGCATGCCGTAAAAAATACAAGGATCACGTCTACCAAGTTTTGGGCCAAAACTCCTTTCGAAAAAATTTAAAAAAATCTCAAACCGCAAAATGTTTCAAAAATCATGAAAAATAGAAAACGAGTCGTCTTGCCATGAAACTTCACGTGAAGGCTTAAGGGACCATTCTATGAATTTACAAGCCATAAAAATGGCATTGGCACACAGAAATATGAAGATGTGCCTAAACCCACCTACCACCCTATCGATCCACGGCTTGCGCATCCTGTCTCTCTAGCCGGCGTAGTGCTCGCCCGCCTGTCCATTTGTTTCATCGGTTGCCTTAGGCATACGGAGTTCATTCCCAGTCTAAGATCAGACCAGAATGAGTGTTACGAAAGTAGGGTCGGCAGCACGAAGAGGGGAACCCAATCGATCCTTGGCTTGCACATCCTGCCCCTCTGGCCGGCTGAGCACCCGCATGCTCGTTTCGTGGGTTGACTTAGGCATATGGAGTTCATTCCCTGTCTAAGCATACGGAGTTCATTCCCAGTCTAAGATCAGACCGGACCGAGGGTTGCGGCAGCACATGCTGGGCTCGGTCATGTGCTGGTGCCGTATTTTTCTTCACCGGGGCACCATCGTTGGAGCAACGTCGGAGCATCGTCGGAGAACCTGACCGGCGGTATTAGGGTTCCGACGATCGGGGGGGCCGGGGGGGGGTGGGCACATGATGTGTGATGGGTGCTGGTACTTGGCCCTTATATTGGCCCTCTATCCCTCATCAAACCTCGAGAACTCACACCCCCTTGAAGAGTATTTGAGATTTTACAGGTTTGCTGCCAGTAGCCATTAAAGTGTCTGAAATGGGGACACTTTTTTCAAATGGTCAAAAAATCTTGTACACTTCGAGTTTTAAGCTGAATTTTTTTGTGCATGCCAACAAAAATACAAGGATCACGTCTACCAAGTTTGGGGCCAAAACTCCTTCCGAAAAAAATTTTAACAAATCCCTAATCGCAAAATGTTTCTAAAATCATGAAAAATAGAAAACGAGTTGTCTTCCCATGAAACTTCACGTGAAGGCTTAAGGGACCATTGTATGAATTTACAAGCCATAAAAATGGCATTGGTACGTAGAAATATGTAGATGTGCCTAAACCCACCTACCACCCTATCGATCCACGGCTTGCGCATCCCGTCTCTCTGGCCGGCGTAGTGCCCACCCACCCGCCCGCCTGTACGTTCATTTCGTCGATCGGCTTAGGCATACGGAGTTCATTCCCAGTCTAAGATTGGACCGGACCAAGGGTTGCAGTAGCAGGATCGGCAAGATGCAAAGGGGACCCGATCGATTCTCGCCTTATGCATCTCGCCCCTCTGACCGGCTGAGCGCCCGCACGCTTGTTTCGTGGGTTGACTTAGGCATACGGAGTTCATTCCCAGTCTAAGCATACGGAGTTCATTCCCAGTCTAAGATCGGACCAGACTGAGGGTTGCGGTAGCACATACTGGGCTCGGGCATGTGCTGGTGTCGTATTTTTCCTCGCTTGAGCATCGCCGAAGAACCTGACCGACGGCACTGGGGTTCCGACTATCGGGGGGGCCGAGGAGGTGTGCACAAATGATGTGCGATGGGTTCTGGTACTTAGCCCTTATATTGGCCCCCTATCCCTCATCGAACCTCGAGAACTCACACCCCCTTAAAGAGCATTTGACATTTTACAGGTTTGCTGCCTGTTGCCATTAAAGTGTCTGAAATGGGGACACTTTTTTCAAATGGTCAGAAAATCTTGTACACATCGAGTTTTTAGCTGAACTTTTTTATGCCTGCCAATAAAAATACATGGATCACGGCTACCAAGTTTGGAGCCAAAACTAATTTTGAAAAAATTTTAAAAAATCCCGAACCTCAAAAAGTTTTAAAAATCATGAAAAATAGAAAACGAGTCGTCTTGCCATGAAACTTCACATGAAGGCTTAAGGGACCATTGTATGAATTTACAAGCCACAAAAATGGCATTGGCACGTAGAAATATGAAGATGTGCCTAAACCCACCTACCACCCTATCGATCCACGGCTTGTGCATCCCGTCTCTCTGGCCGGCGTAGTGCTCGCTCGCCCCCCCGCCCGCTCGTTTCGTCGATTGGCTTAGGCATACGGAGTTCATTCCCAGTCTAAGATCAGACCAGACTGAGGGTTGCGGCAGTAGGATCAGCAGCACGTAGAGGGGGACCCGACCGATCCTCGGCTTACGCATACCACCCCTCTAGTCAACTGAGCGCCCGCATGCTCGTTTCATGGGTTAACTGAGGCATACGGAGTTCATTCCCAGTCTAAGCATACGGAATTCATTCTCAGTCTAAGATTGAACCAGACCAAGGGTTTCCGGTAGCACATGCTGGGCTCAGGCATGTGCTGGTGCCGCATTTTTCTTCGTCGGGGCACCATCACCGGAGCATCGCTGGAGAACCTGACCGGCGGCATTGGGGTCCCGACGATCTGGGGAGCCGGGGGGGTGTGCTCACATGATGTGTGATGGGTGCTGGTACTTGGCCCTTATATTGGCCCCTATCCCTCATCAAACCTTGAGAACTCACATCCCCTTAAAGCGCGTTTGAGATTTTCCAGGTTTGCTGCCAGTAGCCATTAAAGTGTTTGAAATGGGGACACTTTTTTCAAAATGGTCACAAAATCTTACACACTTCGAGTTTTTAGCTAAATTTTTTTGTGCGTGCCAAAAAAAATACAAGGATCACGTCTACCAAGTTTGTGGCTAAAAAATCCTGAAACGCAAAAAGTTTCAAAAATCATGAAAAATAGAAAAGGAGTCATCTTGCTATGAAACTTCACGTGAAGGCTTAAGGGACCATTGCATGAATTTACAAGCCATAAAAATGGCATTGGCATGCAGAAATATGAAGATGTGCCTAAACCTACCTACCACCCTATCGATTCACAGGTTGCGCATCCCGTCTCTCTGGTCGGTGTAGTGCCTGCCCGCCCGCTCGTTTCGTCGGTTGGCCTAGGCATATGGAGTTCATTCTGAGTCTAAGATTGGACCGGACCGAGAGTTGCGACAGCAGCATCAGCAGCACGCAGAGGGGGACCCGACCGATACCCGACTTGCGCATCCCGCCCTTCTGGTCGGCTAAGCGCCTGCACGCTCATTTTGTGGGTTGACTTAAGCATACGGAGTTCATTCCCAGTCTAAGATCGAACCAGACCGAGGGTTGCGGTAGCACATGTTGGGCTCAGGCATGTGCTGGTGCTGCATTTTTCTTCGTCAAAGCACCATCGCCGGAGCATCGTCGGAGAACCTGACCGGCAGCATTAGGGTTCTGACGATCGAGGGGGCCGGGGGGTGTTCACACATGATGTGTGATGGGGGCTGGTACTTAGCCCTTATAGTGGCCCCCTATCCCTCATCAAGCCTCGAGAACTCACACCCCCTTAAAGAGCATTTGAGATTTTACAGGTTTGCTGCTAGTAGCCATTTAAGAGTTTGAAATGGGGACACCTTTTTCAAATGGTCACAAAATCTTGTACACTTCGAGTTTTTAGCTGAATTTTTTTGTGCATGCCAACAAAAATACAAGTATCATGTCAACCAAGTTTGGGGGCAAAAATCCTTCCAAAAAAATTTTAAAAAATCCCGATCCATAAAAAGTTTTGAAAATCGTGAAAAATAGAAAACGAGTTGTCTTGCCATGAAACTTCAGAGAAGGCTTAAGGGACCATTGTATGAATTTACAAGCCATAAAAATGGCATTGACATGTAGAAATATGAAGATGTACCTAAACCCACCTACCACCTTATCGATCCACGACTTGCGCATCCCGTCTCTCTGGCCGACGTAGTGCCCGCCCGCCCGCCCGCTCGTTTCATAGGTTGGCTTAGGCATACAGAGTTCATTCCCAGTCTAAGATCGGACTGGATCGAGGGTTGCGACAGCAAGATCTGCAGCATGCAGATGGGGACCCGACCGATCCCCGGCTTGCGCATCCCGCCCCTCTAGCCGGCTGAGCGCCTGTACACTCGTCTCATGGGTTGACTTAGGCATACAGAGTTCATTCCCAGTCTAAGCGTACGGAGTTCATTCCAGTCTAAGATCAGACTAGACCGAGGGTTACGGTAGCACATGCTGGGCTCGGGCATGTGCTAGTGCCGTATTTTTCTTCGTCGGGGCACCATCTCTGGAGCATCGTCGGAGAACTTGACCGACGACATTGGGGTTCCGACGATCGGGGGGGCCAGGGGGTGTGCGCACATGATGTGCGATGGGTGCTTTTACTTGACCCTTATATTGGCCCCCTATCCCTCATCAAACCTCGAGAACTCACACCCCCTTAAAAAGCATTTGAGATTTTACAGGTTTTCTGCCAGTAGCCATTAAAGTGTCTGAAATGGGGACACTTTTTTCAAATGGTCACAAAATCTTGTACACATCGAGTTTTTAGCTGAATTTTTTTTTGCATGCCAACAAAAATACAAGGATCATGTCTACCAAGTTTGGGGCATACGGAGTTCATTCCCAGTCTAAGGATACGGAGTTCATTCTAAGTTTAAGATCAAACCGGACCGAGGGTTGCAGCAGCACATGCTGGGCTCGGGCATGTGCTGGTGCCACATTTTTTTTCTTCACCGAGGCACCAGGCCAGAGCATCGTCGGAGAACTGACTGGTGCTGTTGGGGTTCTGGCGATCGGGGGGGCCGGGGGGTGTCATGATGTGCGATGGGAGCTGGTACTTGGCCCTTATATTGGCCCCCTATCCCTCATCAAACCTTGAGAACTCACAGCCCCTTAAAGAGCATTTGAGATTTTACAGGTTTGCTGCCAGTAGCAATTAAAGTGTCTGAAATGGGGACACTTTTTTCAAATGGTCACAAAATCTTGTACACTTCAAGTTTTTAGCTGAATTTTTTTGTGCATGCCAAAAAAAATCCGAGGATCACATCTACCAAATTTGGGGCCAAAACTCCCTCCGAAAAAATTGTAAAAAATCCCGAAACGTAAAAAGTTTCAAAAAACGTAAAAAATAGGAAACGAGTCGTCTTGCCATGAAACTTCACGTGAAGGCTTAAAGGACCATTGTATGAATTTACAAGCCATAAAAATGGCATTGGCATGCAGAAATATGAAGATGTGCCTAAACCCACCTACCACCCTATCGATCCATGGCTTGTGCATCCCGTCTCTCTGGCCGGCGTAGTGCCCGCCCGCCCGTCCGCTCGCTTTGTCGGTTGGCTTAGGCATACGGAGTTCATTGCCAGTCTAAGATTAGATCAGATCGAGGGTTGCAGCTGTAGGATTGGCAGCACGTAGAGGGGGACCCGATCGATCTCCGACTTGTGCATCCACCCCTCTGGCCGGCTGAGTGCCCGAACGCTCATTTCGTGGGTTGACTTAGGCATACGGAGTTCATTCCCAATCTAAGATAGGACCAGACCGAGGGTTACGGCAGCACATGCTGGGCTCGGGCATGTGCTGGTGCCGTATTTTTCTTCGCCGGGGCACCATTGCTAGAGAACCTGACCGACGGCATTGGGGTTCCGGTGATCGGGGGGGCCGGGGGGTTGTGCACTCATGATGTGTGATGGGTGCTGATACTTGGCCCTTATATTGGCCCCCTATCCCTCATCAAACCTCAAGAACTCACACCCCCTTAAAGAGCATTTGAGATTTTACAGGTTTACTGCCAGTAGCCATTAAAGTGTCTGACATGGGGACACTTTTTTCAAATGGTCACAAAATCTTGTACACTTCGAGTTTTTAGCTGAATTTTTTTGTGCAGGCCAAAAAAAATACAAGGATCACATCTACCAAGTTTGGGACCAAAACTCCCTTTGAAAAAATTTTAAAAAATCTCAAACCGCAAAAAGTTTCGAAAATCATGAAAATTAGAAAACGAGTCGTCTTGCCTTGAAACTTCACGTGAAGGCTTAAGGGCCATTGTATGAATTTGCAAGCCATAAAAATGTTATTGGCATGCAGAAATATGAAGATGTGCCTAAACCCACCTACCACTCTATCGATCCACGGCTCGCGCATCCCGTCTCTCTGGCCGGCGTTGTGCCCGCCCGCCTGCCCGTTCGTTTTGTCGGTTGGCTTAGGCATACGGAGTTCATTCCCAGTCTAAGATTGGACATGACTAAGGGTTGCAACAGCAGGATCGACAGCACCCAGAGGGGGACCTGACCGATCCTCGGCTTGCGCATCCCGCCCCTCTGGCCAGCTAGGCGCCCGCACGCTCATTCCGTGGGTTGACTTAGGCATACGAAGTTCTTTCCCTGTCTAAGCATACGGAGTTCATTCCCAGCCTAAGATTGGACCAGACCGAGGGTTACGGCAGTAAGATCGGTGGCAAGTAGAGGGGGACCTGACCGATCCCCGACTTGCACATCTCGTTTTTCTGGCCGGTTGAGCACCCGCACGCTCGTTTCATCGGTTGACTTAGGCATACAGAGTTCATTCCTAGTCTAAGCATACGGAGTTCATTCCCAGGCTAAGATCAGACTGGATCGAGGGTTGCGATAGCACATGCTGGGCTCGGGCATGTCCTGGTGCCACATTTTTCTTCACCGGGGCACCATCGTCGAAGAACCTGACCGGCGGCATTGGGGTTCCGGCGATCGGGGGGCCGGGGGATGTGCGCGCACATGATGTGCGATGGGTTCTAGTACTTGGCCCTTATATTGGCCCCCTATCCCTCATCAAACCTCGAGAACTCACACCCCCTTAAAGAGCATTTGAGATTGTATAGGTTTGCTGCCAGTAGCCATTAAAGTGTCTGGAATGGGCACACTTTTTTCAAATGGTCACAAAATCTTGTAAGCTTCAAGTTTTTAGCTGAAATTTTTTGTGCACGCCAACAAAAATACAAGGATCATGTCTACCACGTTTGGGGCCAAAATTCCTTCCAAAAAAATTTTAAAAAATCCCGAACAACAGAAAGTTCCAAAAATCATGAAAAATAAAAAACGAGTTGTCTTCCCATGAAACTTCACGTGAAGGCTTAAGGGACCATTGTATGAATTTACAAGCCATAAAAATGGCATTGGCATGCAGAAATATGAAGATGCACCTAAACCCACCTACCACCCTATCGATTCACGGCTTACACATCCCGTCTCTCTGGCCGGCATAGTGCCCACCCGCCCGTCAGCTCGTTTTGTTGGTTGGCTTAGGCATACGAAGTTCATTCCCAGTCTAAAATCGAACCGGACCGAGGGTTGCAACAGCACATGCTGG
Source organism: Durio zibethinus (assembly GCF_002303985.1). The sequence continues at coordinate 12,591,888 of NW_019168048.1, forward strand.
TCTCAGGCATGTGCTGGTGCCACATTTTTCTTCACCGGGGCACCATCGTCGAGCATCCGCGAGAGCTGATCGCGGCATTGGGTTCCAGCGAACGGGGGGGTCCGGGGGGTGTGCGCACATGATGTGCGATGGGTGCTGGTACTTGGCCCTTATATTGGCCCCCTATCCCTCATCAAACCTCGAGAACTCACACCCCCTTAAAGAGCATTTGAGATTTTACAGGTTTGCTGCCAGTAGCCATTAAAGTGTCTGAAATGGGGACACGTTTTTCAAATGGTCACAAAATCATGTACACTTCAAGTTTTTAGCTGAATTTTTTTGTGCATGCCAACAAAAATAAAAGGATCACGTCTACCATGTTTGGGGCTAAAACTCCTTTCAAAAAAATTTTAAAAATCCCGAACCGTAAAAAGTTTTGAAAATCGTGAAAAATAGAAAACGAGTCGTCTTGCCATGAAACTTCACGTGAAGGCTTAATGACCATTGTATGAATTTCCAAGCCATAAAAATGGCATTGGCACGTAGAAATATGAAGATGTGCCTAAACCCACCTACCACCCTATCGATCCACAGCTTGCGCATCCCTTCTCTCTGGCCGGCGTAGTGCCCGCCCGCTCGTTTCGTCGATTGGCTTAGGCATACGGTGTTCATTCCTAGTCTAAGGTCGAGTCGGATCAAGGGTTGCGATAGCAGGATCGGTAGCATGCAGAGGAGGACTCGACCGATCCCCGGCTTCCGCATCCCACCCCTCTGGCTGACTGAGCGCCCGCACGCTCGTTTCATGGATTGACTTAGGCATACGGAGTTCATTCCTAGGCTAAGCATACGGAGTTCATTCCCAGTCTAAGATCGAACTGGACCGAGGATTACGGCAGCACATGCTGGGCTCGGGCATGTGCTGGTGCCGCATTTTTCTTCATCGGGGAACCATCGTTGGAGCATCGTCGGAGAACCTGACCGACGGCATTGGGGTTTCGACAATCGAAGGGGCCCGGGGGGTGCGCACATGATGTGCGATGGGTGCTAGTACTTGACCCTTATATTGGCCCCCTATCCCTCAGCAAACCTCAAGAACTCACACCCCCTTAAAGAGCATTTGAGATTTTACAGGTTTGCTACCAGTAGCCATTAAAGTGTTTGAAATGGGGACACTTTTTTCAAATGGTCACAAAATCTAGCAGGATCAAGGGTTGTGGCAGTAGGATCGGCAGCACGCAGAGGGGGACCCTACCGATCCCTGACTTGTGCATCCCACCCCTCTGGCTGGCTGAGCGCCTGCACGCTCGTTTCGTGGGTTGATTTAGGCATACGGAGTTCACTCCCAGTCTAAGCATACGGAGTTCATTCTCAGTCTAAGATCGGACCGGACTGGACGTTGCAACAGCACATGCTGGGCTTGGGCATGTGCTGGTGCTGCATTGTTCTTCACCGGGGCACTATCGCCGGAGCATCGTCGGAGAACCTGTCCGACGGCATTAGGGTTCTGGCGATCGGAGGGGCCGGGGGGGTTGTGCGCACATGATGTGCGATGGGTACTGGTACTTGGCCCTTATATTAGCCCCCTATCCCTCATCAAACCTCAAGAACTCACACCCCCTTAAAAAGCATTTGAGATTTTAAAGGTTTGCTACCAGTAGCCATTAAAGTGTTTAGAATAGGGACACTTTTTTCAAATGGTCACAAAATCTTGTACACTTTGAGTTTTTAGCTGAATTGTTTTGTGCATGCCAACAAAAATACAAGGATCACATCTACCAAGTTTGGGGCCAAAACTCCTTCCGAAAAAATTTTAAAAAATATCGAACCAGAAAAAGTTTCAAAAATCATGAAAAATAAAAAACGAGTCGCCTTGCCATGAAACTTCACGTGAAGGCTCAAGGGACCATTGAATGAATTTACAAGCCATAAAAATGGTATTGGCATGCAGAAATATGAAGATGTGCCTAAACCCACCTACCACACTATCGACCCACGGCTTACGCATCTCGTCTCTCTGGCTGGCATAGTGCCTGCCCGCTTGTTTCGTCGGTTGGCTTAGGCATACGAAGTTCATTCCCAGTCTAAGATCAAGCTGAACCAAGGGTTACAGTAGCAGGATTGGTAGCACGCAGAGGGGGACTCGATCGATCCCCGGCTTGTGCATCCCGCCCCTCTGGCCGGCTGAGCGCCTGCACGCTCGTTTCATGGGTTGACTTAGGCATACGGAGTTCATTCCCAGTCTAAGCATACGGAGTTCATTCCCGTCTAAGATCAGACTGGACCGAGGGTTGCCACAGCACATGCTAGGCTTGGGCATGTGCTGGTGCCGCATTGTTCTTCATCGGGGCACCATTGCCGAGAACCTGACCGGTGGCATTAGGGTTCCGAAGATCGGGGGTCCGGGGGGGTGTGCGCACATGATGTACGATGGGTGCTGGTACTTGGCCCTTATATTGGCCCCCTATCGCTCATCAAACCTTGAGAACTCACACCCCCTTAAAGAGCATTTGAGATTTTACAGGTTTGTTGCCAGTAGCCATTAAAGTGTCTAAAATGGGGACACCTTTTTCAAATGGTCACAAAATCTTTTACACTTCGAGTTTTTAGCTGAATTTTTTGTGCATGCCAATAAAAATACAAGGATCACGTCTACCAAGTTTAGGGCCAAAATCCTTTTGAAAAAATTTTAAAAAATCCTGAACCACAAAAAGTTTTAGAAATCGTGAAAAATAGAGAACGAGTCATCTTGCCATGAAACTTCACGTGAAGGCTTAAGGGACCATTGTTTGAATTTACAAGCCATAAAAATGGTATTGGCACACAGAAATGTGAAGATGTGCCTAAACCCACCTACCACCCTATCGATCCACGACTTGCGCATCCCGTCTCTTTGGTCGACGTAGTGGCTGCCCGCCCACCCGCCCGCTCGTTTCGTCGGTTGGCTTAGGCATACGGAGTTCATTCCCAGTCTAAGATCAGACCAGACTGAGGGTTATGGCTGCAGGATAGGAAGCACACAGAGGGGGACCCGACTGATCCCCGGCTTGCGCATTTCGCCCCTCTGGCTGTCTGAGCACCCGTATGCCCGTTTTGTGGGTTGACTTAGGCATACGGAGTTCATTCCCAGTCTAAGCATACGGAGTTCATTCCAGTCTAAGATCAGACCGGACCGAGGGTTGTAGTAGTACATGCTGGGCTCGGGCATGTGCTGGCGACGCATTTTTCTTCACCGGGGCACCATCACCAAACAACCTGACCGACGACAATGGGGTTCCGTCGATCAGGGGGCCAGGGGGTGCGCGCACATGATTTATTGCCATGAAACTTCACGTGAAGGCTTAAGGGACCATTGTATGAATTTACAGGCCATAAAAATGGCATTGGCATGCAGAAATATGAAGATGTGCGTAAATCGACCTACCACCCTATCGATCCACGGCTTGCGCATCTCGTCTCTCTGGCCGGCGTAGTGCCCCCCTGCCCGCCCGCTCGTTTCCTCGGTTGGCTTAGGCATACGGAGTTCATTCTTAGTCTAAGATCAGATCTGACTGAGGGTTACGATAGCAGGATCAGCAACACGCAGAGAGGGACCCGACCGATCCCCGACATGCGCATCCCGCCCCTCTGGCCGGTTGAGTGCCCTCACGCTCGTTTCATGAGTTGACTTAGGCATACGGAGTTCATTCCCAGTCTAAGCAAACGGAGTTCATTCCCAGTCTAAGGTTGAATTGGACCGAGGGTTGTGACAGCACATGCTGGGCTCGGGCATGTGCTGGTGCCGTATTTTTCTTCGTCGGGGCACCATCGCCTGAGCATCGTCGGAGAAACTGACCGACGGCATTGGGGTTCCGGCGATCGGGGGGCCGAGTGGCGGTCTGCGCACATGATGTGTGATGGGTGCTGGTACTTGGCCCTTATATTGGCCCTCTATCCCTCATCAAACCTCGAGAACTCACACCCCCTTAAAGAGCACTTGAGATTTTACAGGTTTGCTGCCAGTAGCCATTAAAGTGTCTGAAATGGGGACACTTTTTTCAAATGGTCACAAAATCTTGTACACTTCGAGTTTTTAGCTAAATTTTTTTGTGCATGCCAACAAAAATGCAAGGATCACATCTACCAAGTTTGGGGCCAAAACGCCTTTCGAAAAAATTTTAAAAAGTCCCGAATCGTAAAAAGTTTCAAAAATCGTGACAAGTAGAAAACAAGTCGTCTTGCAATGAAACTTCACGTGAAGGCTTAAGGGACCATTGTATGAATTTACAAGCCATAAAAATGGCATTCGCACACAGAAATATGAAGATGTGCCTAAACCCACCTACCACCCTATCGATCCACGGCTTGCGCATCCCGTCTCTCTGGAGGGCGTAGTGCCCGCCCGCCCGCCCACCCGTTCGTTTCGTCGGTTGGCTTCGGCATACGAAATTCATTCCCAGTCTAAGATCAGGCCGGATCGAAGGTTGCAGCAGCACGCAGAGGGGGACCCGATTGATCCTCTGCATGCGCATCCAGCCCCTCTGGCCGGCTGAGTGCCCGCATGCTCGTATCATGGGTTGACTTAGGCATATGGAGTTCATTCCCAGTCTAAGCATATGGAGTTATTTCCCAATCTAAGATCAGATCAGACCGAGGGTTGTGGCAGCACATGCTGGGCTCGGGCATGTGCTGGTGGTACTTTTTTCTTCACCGGGGCACCATCGCCGGAGCATTGCCAAAGAACCTAGCCGACGGCATTGCGGCTCTGGCGATCGGGGGGGCCGGGGGGTGTACGCACAAGATGTGTGATGGGTGCTGGTACTTGGCCGTTATATTGGCCCCCTATCCTTCATCAAACCTCGAGAACTCACACCCCCTTAAAGAGCATTTTAGATTTTATAGGTTTGCTGCCAGTAGCCATTAGAGTGTCTGAAATGGGGACACTTTTTTCAAATGGTCACAAAATCTTGTACACTTCGAGTTTTTTGCTGAATGTTTTTGTGCATGCCAAAAAAAATACAAGGATCACATCTACCAAGTTTGGGGCCAAAACTCCTTTCAAAAAAATTTTAAAAAATCCCGAACCGTAAAAAGTTTCAAAAATCATGAAAAATAGAAAACGAGTTGTCTTGCCATGAAACTTCACTGAAGGCTTAAGGGACCATTACATGAATTTACAAGCCATAAAAATGGCATTGGCACGCAGAAATATGAAGATGTGCCTAAACCCACCTACCACCCTATCGTTCCACGGCTTGCGCAACCTGTCTCTCTGGCCGACGCAATGCCCACCTGCCCGCCCGGCCACTCATTTCATCGGTTGGCTTAGGCATACGGAGTTCATTCCTAGTCTAAGATTGGACCAGACCAAGGGTTACGACAGCAGGATTGGCAGCACGTAGAGGAGGACTCGACCGATCCCCGGCTTCCGCATCCCACCCCTCTGGCCGGCTGAGCGCCCGCACGCTCGTTTCATGGGTTGACTTAGGTATACGGAGTTCATTCCCAATTTAAGCATACGGAGTTCATTCCCAGTCTAAGATCGGACCAAACTGAGGCTTCCAGTAGAACATGCTGGGCTCGGGCATGTACTGGTGTCGCATTTTTCTTCGTCGGGGCACCATCGCCAGAGCATTGCCGGAGAACCTAATCGATGGCATTAGGGTTCCGATGATCGGGGGGCTGGGGGTGTGTGCACATGATGTGTGATGGGTGCTGGTACTCGACCCTTACGTTGGCCCCCTATCCCTCATCAAACCTTGAGAAGTCACACCCCCTTAAAGAGCATTTGAGATTCTACAGGTTTGCTACAAGTAGCCATTAAAGTGTCTGAAATGGGGACACTTTTTTCAAATGGTCACAAAATCTCGTACACTTCGATTTTGTAGCTGAATTTTTTGTGCATGCCAACAAAAATACAGGGATCACAGCTACCAAGTTTGGGGCCAAAACTCCTTCCAAAAAAATTTTAAAAAATCTCGAACCGTAAAAAGTTTTGAAAATCATGAAAAATAAAAAACGAGTCGTCTTGCCATGAAACTTCACGTGAAGGCTTAAGGGACCATTATATGAATTTACAAGCCATAAAAATGGCATTGGCACATAGAAAGATGAAGATGTGCCTATAACCACCTACCACCCTATCAATCCAGGACTTACGCATCCCGTCTCTCTGGCTGGCGTAGTGCCCGCCCGCCCGCCCGCCTGCTCGTTTCGTCGGTTGGCTTATGCATATGGAGTTCATTCCCAGTCAAAGATCAGACCAGACCGAGGGTTGTGGTAGCAGGATCGGCAGCATACAGAGGGGCACCCAACCGATCCCCGGCTTGTGCATCCTGCCCCTCTAGCCAGCTGAGCGCCCGCACGCTCGTTTCGTGGGTTGACTTAGGCATACAGAGTTCATTCCCAGTCTAAGCATACAGAGTTCATTCCCAGTCTAAGCATACAGAGTTCATTCCCAGTCTAAGATTGGACAGGATCGAGGGTTGCGGCAGCACATGTTGGGCTCGAGCATGTGCTGGAGCCTCATTTTTCTTCGTCGGGGCACCATCGTCGGAGCATCACCGGAGAACATGACCGGTGACATTGGGGTTCCGACGATCGGGGGGGTCGGGGAGGTGTGCGCACATAATGTGTGATGGGTGCTGGTACTTGGCCCTTATATTGGCCCTCTATCCCTCATCAAAACTCGAGAACTCACACCCCCTTAAAGAGCATTTGAGATTTTACAGGTTTGCTGCCAGTAGCCATTAAAGTGTCTGAAATGGGGACATTTTTTTCAAATGGTCACAAAATCTTGTAAACATCATGTTTTTAGCTGACTTGTTTTGTGCATGCCAACAAGAAAACAAGGATCACGTCTACCAAGTTTGGGGCCAAAAATCCTTTCGAAAAACTTTTAAACAAATCTCGAACTGTAAAAAGTTTCAAAAATCATGAAAAATAGAAAAGGAGTCGTCTTGCCATGAAACGTCACGTGAAGGCTTAAGGGACCATTGTATTAATTTACAAGCCATAAAAATGGCATTGGCACACAGAAATATGAAGATGTGCCTAAACCCACCTACCACCTTATCGATCCACGGCTTGCGCATCTTGTCTCTCTGGCCGACGTAGTGCCCGCCCGCCCGCCCGCCCGCTCGTTTCGTCGGTTGGCTTAGGCATATGGAGTTTATTCCCAGTTTGAGATCAGATCAGACTGAGGGTTATGGTAGCAGGATCGACAGCATGCAGAGGGGGACCCGACCGATCCTCGGCTTGCGCATCCTGCCCCTCTGGCCGGCTGAGTGCCCGCACGCACGTTTCATGGGTTGACTTAGGCATACGGAGTTCATTCCCAGTCTAAGCATGCGGAGTTCATTCCCAGTCTAGATCGGATTGGACCTAGGGTTGCGATAGCGCATGCTGGGCTCGAGCATGTGCTGGTGCCGTATTTTTCTTCGTTGGGGCACCATCGTCAGAGCATCGCTGGAGAACCTGACCTGCTGCATTGGAGTTTCGACGATCGGAGGGCCCGTGGGTGTGCACACATGATGTGCGATGGGTGCTGGTACTTGGCCCTTATATTGGCACCGTATCCCTCATCAAACCTTAAGAACTCACACCCCCTTTAAGACCATTTGAGATTTTACAGGTTTGCTGCCAGTAGCAATTAAAGTGTTTGAAATAGGAACACTTTTTTCAAATGGTCACAAAATCTTGTACACTTCGAGTTTTTAGTTGAATGTTTTTGTTCAAGCCAACAAAAATACAAGGATCACATCTACCAAGTTTGGGGCCAAAACTCCTTTCGAAAAAATTTTAAAAAATCTCGAACCTAAAAAGTTTCAAAAATCATGAAAAATAGAAAACGAGTCGTCTTGCCATGAAACTTCACGTGAAGGCTTAAGGGACCATTGTATGAATTTACAAGCCAAAAAAATGGCATTGGCATGCAAAAATATGAAGATGTGCCTAAACCCACCTACCACCCTATCGATCTACGACTTGCGCAACCTATCTCTCTAGCCGACGCAGTGCCCACCTGCCCACCCGCCCACTCATTTCGTCGGTTGGCTTAGGCATACGGAGTTCATTCCCAGTCTAAGATCAGACCGGACCAAGGGTCGCAACAGCAGGCAGCACGCAGAGGGGGACCTGGCCAATCCCCTACTTACGCATCCAGCCCCTCTGGCCGGTTGAGCACCCGTACGCTCGTTTCGTGAGTTGACTTAGGCATACAAAATTCATTCCCAGTCTAAGCATACGGAGTTCATTCCCAGTCTAATATCAAACCAGACCGAGGGTTACAGTAACACATGCTGGGCTCGGGCATCTGTTGGTGCCGTATTTTTCTTCACTGGGGCACCATCGTCAGAGCATCGTCGGAGAACCTGACCGACGGCATTGGGGTTCCGACGATCGGGGGGCCGAGGGGGTGTGCACACATGATGTGCGATCAGTGCTGGTACTTGGCCCCTATATTGGCCCCCTATCCCTCATCAAACCTCGAGAACTCACACCCCCTTAAAGAGCATTTGAGATTTTACTGGTTTACTGCCAGTAGCCATTAAAGTGTCTGAAATGGGGACACTTTTTTCAAATGGTCACAAAATCTTGTACACTTCGAGTTTCTAGCTGAATTGTTTTGTGCATGCCAACAAAAATACAAGGATCACGTCTAAACCAGCGGGCGAGCTGGCGGGCGGGCGGGCACTACGTCTGCTAGAGAGACGGGATGCGCAAGCCGTGGATCGATAGGGTGGTAGGTGGGTTTAGGTACATCTTCATATTTCTGCATGCCAATGCCATTTTTATGGCTTGTAAATTCATACAATGGTCCCTTAAGCCTTCACGTGAAGTTTCATGGCAAGAGGACTCGTTTTTTATTTTTCACGATTTTTGAAACTTTTTACGGTTTGAGATTTTTTAAAATTTTTTTGGAAGGAGTTTGGACGCCAAATTTGGTAGACGTGATCCTTGTATTTTTTTTGGCATGCACAAAAAAATTCAGCTAAAAACTGGAAGTGTACAAGATTTTGTGACCATTTGAAAAAAGTGACCCCATTTCAACACTTTAATGGCTACTGGCAACAAACTTGTAAAATCTCAAATGCTCTTTAAGGGGGTGTGAGTTCTCGAGGTTTGATGAGGGATAGGGGGCCAATATAAGGGCCAAGTACCAGCACCCATCGCACATCATGTGCGCACACCCCCCGGCCCCCCGATCGTCGGAACCCCAATGCCGTCGGTCACGTTATCCGACGATGCTTCGGCGATGGTGCCCCGATGAAGAAAAATGTGGCACCAACACATGCCCGAGCCCAACATGTGCTGCCGCAACCCTCGGTCCGGTTCGATCTTAGACTGGGAATGAACTCGTATGCTTAGACTGGGAATGAACTCTGTATGCCTAAGCCAACCGACGAAACAAGTGGGCGGGCTGGCGGGCAGGCACTACCCCTGCTAGAGAGACGGGATGCGCAAGCCGTGGATCAATAGGGTGCTAGGTGTGTTTAGGCACATCTTCATATTTTCTGCCTGCCAATGCCATTTTTATGGCTTGTGAATTCATACAATCGTCCCTTAAGCCTTCACGTGAAGTTTCATGGCAAGACGACTCGTTTTCTTTTTTTCACGATTTTTGAAACTTTTTGTGGTTCGGAGATTTTTTAAATTTTTTCGGAAGAAGTTTTGGTCTCAAACTTAGACATGATCCTTGTATTTTTTTTGGCATGCACAAAAAAATTCAGCTCAAAACTCGAAGTGTACAAGATTTTGTGACTATTTGAAAAAGGTGTCCCCATTTCAGACACTTTAATGGCTACTGGCAACAAACCTGTAAAATCTCAAATGCTCTTTAAGGGGGTGTGAGTTCTTGAGGTTTGATGAGGGATATGGGGCCAATATAAGGGGCAAGCACCAGCACCAATCGCACATCATGTGCGCACACCCCCCCGGCCCCCCGATCATCGTAACCCTAATGTCGTCGGTCAGGTTCTCAGACGATGCTCTGACGATGGTGCCCCGACGAAGAAAAATGCGGCACCAGCACATGCCCTAGCCCAGCATGTGCTGCCGTAACCCTCGGTCTGGTCCGATCGTAGGCTGGGAATGAACTCCGTATGCTTAGACTGGGAATGAACTCCGTATGCATAAGTCAACCCATGAAACGAGCGTACGGGCACTCAGTTGACCAGAGGGGCGGGATGCCCAAATCAGGGATCGGTTGGGTCCCCCTCTGTGTGTTGTCGATCCTGCTGCTGCAACCCTCGGTCCGATCCGATCTTAGACTGGGAATGAACTCTGTATGCCTAAGCCAACCGATGAAACGAGCGGGCGGGCGGGCGGCTTGGCACTACGCCGGCCAGAGAGACGGGATGCGCAAGCCGTGGATCGATAGGGTGGTAGGTGGGTTTAGGCACATTTTCATATTTTTGCATGCCAATGCCATTTTTATGGCTTGTAAATTCATACAATGGTCCCTTAAGCCTTCACGTGAAGTTTCATGGCAAGACGACTCATTTTCTATTTTTCATGATTTTTGAAACTTTTTGCGGTTCGGGATTTTTTAAAATTTTCACGTAAGGAGTTTTGGCCCCAAACTTGGTAGACATGATCCTTGTATTTTTGTTGGCATGCACAAAAAAATTCAGCTAAAAACTCGAGGTGTACAAGATTTTGTGACCATTTGAAAAAAGTGTCCCCATTTGAGACACTTTAATGGCTACTGGCAGCAAACCTGTAAAATCTCAAATGCTCTTTAAGGGGGTGTGAGTTCTCGAGGTTTGATGAGGGATAGGGGGCCAATATAAGGGCCAAGTACCAGCACCCATCGCACATCATGTGCGCACACCCTCGGGCCCCCCGATCGTCGGAACCCCAATGCCGCCGGTCACATTCTCCGGCGATGCTTCGACGATGGTGCCCCGGTGAAGAAAAATGCAGCACCAACACATGCCCAAGCCCAGCATGTGCTACTGCAACACTCGGTCCTATCCGATCTTAGATTAGGAATGAACTCCATATGCTTAGACTGGGAATTAACTCCGTATGCCTAAGTCAACCCACTAAACGAGCGTACGGGTGCTCAGCAGGCCAGAGGGGTGGGATGCGCAAGTCGGGTATCGATCGGGTCCCCCTCTACGTGCTGCCAATCCTACTACCACAACCCTCAGTCTGGTTCAATCTTAGACCGGGAATGAACTCCGTATGCCTAAGCCAACCGATAAAACGAGCAGGCGGGCAGGTGGGCGGGCACTATGCTGGCCAGAGAGACGGGATGCGCAAGCCGTGGATCGATAGGGTGGAAGGTGGGTTTAGGCACATCTTCATATTTCTGCATGCCAATGCCATTTTTATGGCTTGTAAATTCATACAATGGTCCCTTAAGCCTTAACGTGAAGTTTCATGGCAAGACGACTCGTTTTCTATTTTTCACGATTTTTGAAACTTTTTGCGGCTTGGGATTTTTTAAAATTTTTTCAGAAGGATTTTTGGCACCAAACGTGGTAGACGTGATCCTTGTATTTTTTTTGGCATGCATAAACAAATTCAGCTAAAAACTCAAAGTGTACAAGATTTTGTGACCATTTGAAAGTTTCATGGCCGGGCTGGCACTATGCCGGCCAGAGAGACGGGATGCGCCAGCCATGGATCGATAGGGTGGTAGGTGGGTTTTGGCACATCTTCATATTTTTGTGTGCCAATGCCATTTTTATGGCTTGTAAATTCCTACAATGGTCCCTTAAGCCTTTACGTTAAGTTTCATGGCAAGACGACTCGTTTTCTATTTTTCACGATATTCGAAGATTTTTACGGTTCAGGATTTTTTAAAATTTTTTTGGAAGGATTTTTGGCCCCAAACTTCGTAGACGTGATCCTTGTATGTTTGTTGGCATGCACAAAAAAATTCAGCTCAAAAATCGAAGTGTACAAGATTTTGTGACCATTTGAAAAAACTGTCCCCATTTCAGACACTTTAATGGCTACTGGCAGCAAACCTGTAAAATCTCAAATGCTCTTTAAAGGGGTGTGAGTTCTCAAGGTTTGATGAGGGATAGGGGGCCAATATAAGGGCCAAGTACTAGCACCCATTGCACATCATGTGCGCACACCCCCCGGCCCCCTCAATCGTCGGAACCCAAATGTCGTCGGTCAGGTTCTCTGACGATGCTCCAATGATGGTGCCCCGACGAAGAAAAATACGGCACCAACACATGACCAAGCCCAGCATGTGCTGTCGCAACCCTCGATCCGATCCGATCAGAGACTGGGAATGAACTCTCTATGCCTAAGTCAACCCATAAAATGAGCTTGCGGGTGCTCAGCCGGCCAGAGGGGCGGGATGCATAAGCCAGGGAATGATCGGTTTGCCCTTTGCGTACTGTGGATCCTGCTGCCATAACCCTCACTCCGGTCTGATCTAAGACTGGGAATGAACTCCGTATGCCTAAGCCAACTGACGAAAAGAGCGGGCAGGTGGGTGTGCGGGCACTACGTCGGCCAGAGAGACAGGATGCGTAAGCCATGGATCGATAGGGTGGTAGGTGGGTTTAGGCACATCTTCATATTTTTGCATGCCAATGCCATTTTTATGGCTTGTAAATTCATACAATTGTCCCTTAAGCCTTCTCGTGAAGTTTCATGGCAAGACGACTCGTTTTCTATTTTTCACGATTTTTGAAACCTTTTATGGTTCGGGATTTTTTAAAATTTTTTCGGAAGGAGGTTTCGCCCCAAACATGGTAGACGTGATCCTTGTATTTTTGTTGGCATGCACAAAAAAATTTAGCTAAAAACTTGAAGTGTACAAGATTTTGTGGCAATTTGAAAAAAGTCTCCCCATTTCAGACACTTTAATGGCTTCTGGCAGCAAACCTGTAAAATCTCAAATGCTCTTTAAGGGGTTGTGAGTTCTCGAGGTATGATGGGGGATAGGGGGCCAATATATGGGCCAAGTACCAGCACCCATCGCACATCATGTGCGCACCCCCCGGCCACCCCGTTCGTCGGTACCACAATGCCGCTGGTCAGGTTCTCCGACGATACTCCAACGATGGTGCCCCAACGAAGAAAAATGCAGCACCAACACATGTTCGAGCCCAGCTTGTGCTGCTGAAACCCTTGGTCCAGTCCAATCTTAGACTGGGAATGAGCTCCAAATGCTTAGACTGAGAATGAACTCTGTATGCCTAAGTCAACCCATGAAACGAGTGTACGGTTGCTCAGTCGGCCAGAGGGGCGAGATGCGCAAGCCGGGGATCGATCGGGTCCCCCTCTGCATGCTGTCAGTCCTGCTACCGTAACCCTTGGTCTGGTCTGATCTTAGATTGGGAATGAACTCCGTATGCCTAAGCCAACCGACGAAACGAGCGGGGGGGCGAGCTCTACATCGGCTAGAGAGACGGGTGGTAGGTGGGTTTAGGCACAACTTCATATTTCTGCATGCCAATGCCATTTTTATGGCTTGTAAATTCATACAATGGTCCCTTAAGCCTTCACGTGAAGTTTCATGGCAAGACGACTCATTTTCTATTTTTCATGCTTTTCAGAAATTTTTACGGTTCGGGATTTTTTAAAATTTTTTTGAATGGATTTTTTTGGCCCAAACTTGGTATATGTGGTCCTTGTATTTTTTTTGGCATGCACAAGAAAATTCAGCTAAAATCTCGAAGTGTACAAGATTTAGTGACCATTTGAAAAAAGTGTCCCCATTTCAAACACCTCAATGGCTACTGGCAGCAAACCTGTAAAATCTCAAATGCTCTTTAAGGGGGTGTGAGTTCTCGAGGTTTGATGAGGGATAGGGGGCCAATATAAGGGCCAAGTAACAGCACCCATCGCCCATCATGTGCGCACACCCACCCCCCGGCCCCCCGATCGTCGGAACCCCAATGCCGCTGGTCATGTTCTCCGACGATGGTGCCCCGACGAAGAAAAATTAGGCACGAACACATGCCCGAACCCAGCATGTGCTGCCGAAACCCTCGGTCCAGTCTGATCTTAGACTGGGAATGAACTCCGTATGCTTAGACTGGGAATGAACTCCGTATGCCTAAGTCAACCCACGAAACAAGCGCGAGGGTGCTCAGCCGACCAGAAGGGCAGGATGCGCAAGCCAGGGGTCGGTCGGGTCCCCCTCTACGTGCTATCGATCCTGCTACTGCAACCCTCGGTCTGATCAAATCATAGACTATGAATGAACTCCATATGCCTAAGCCAACTAACGAAACGTGCGGGCGGGCGGGCACTACGCTTGCCAGAGAGACGGGATGCGCAAGCCGTGGATCGATAGGGTGGTAGGTGGGTTTAGGCACATCTTCATATTTCTTTGTGCCAATGCCATTTTTATGAATTGTAAATTCATACAATGGTCCCTTAAGCCTTCCATGAAGTTTCATGGCAAGACGACTCGTTTTCTATTTTTCACGATTTTGAAAACTTTTTACGGTTCGGGATTTTTTAAAATTTTTTCGGAAGGAGGTTTGGCCCCAAACTTGGTAGACGTGATCCTTGTATTTTTATTGGCATGCACAAAAATATTTAGCTAAAAACTCGAAGTGTACAACATTTTGTGGCCATTTGAAAAAAGTCTCCCTATTTCAGACACTTTAATGGCTACTGGCAGCAAACCTGTAAAATCTCAAATGCTCTTTAAGGGGGGTGTGAGTTCTCGAGCTTTGATGGGGGATAGGGGGCCAATACAAGGGCCAAGTACCAGCACCCATCACACATCATGTGCGCACACCCCCCGGCCCCGCCGATTGTCGGAATCCCAATACCGTCGGTCAGGTTCTCCGACGTTGCTTCTGTGACGAAAAATGCGACAACAACACATGCCCGAGCCCAGCATGTGCTGCCGTAACCCTCGGTACGGTCTAATCTTAGACTAAGAATGAACTCCGTATGCTTAGACTGGGAATGAACTCCGTATGCCTAAGTCAACCCATGAAACGAGCGTGCGGGTGCTCAGCCAACCAGAGGGGCTGGATGCGCAAGCCGAGGATTAGTCGGGTCCCCCTCTGCGTGTTGCTGATCCTGCTGCCACAACCCTCGGTCTGGTCCAATCTTAGACTGGGAATGAACTCCGTATGCCTAAGCCAACCAACGAAACGAGTGGGCGGGCGAATACTATGTCAACCAGAGAGACGGGATGCGTAAGCCGTGGATCGATAGGGTGGTTGGTGGGTTTAAGCACATCTTCATATTTCTGCGTGCCAATGCCATTTTTATGGCTTGTAAATTCATACAATGGTCCCTTAAGCCTTCACGTGAAGTTTCATGGCAAGACGACTCGTTTTCTATTTTTCACGATTTTTGAAACTTTTTACGGTTCGGATTTTTTAAAATTTTTTCGGAAGGAGGTTTGGCCCCAACTTGGTAAGACGTGATCCTTGTATTTTTGTTGGCGTGCACAAAAAAATTCAGCTAAAAACTCGAAGTGTACAAGATTTTGTGCCAATTTGAAAAAAGTGTCCTCATTTTAGACACTTTAATGGCTACTGGCAGCAAACCTGTAAAATCTCAAATGCTCTTTAAGGGGTGTGAGTTCTCGAGGTTTGATGAGGGATAGGGGGCCAATATAAGGGCCAGTACCAGCACCCATCGCACATCATGTGCGCACACCCCCCGGCCCCCCCGATCGCGGAACCCCAATGCCGTCAGTCAGGTTCTCCGACGATGCTCCGACGATGGTGCCCCGATGAAGAAAAATGCGGCACCAACACATGCCCGAGCCCAGCATGTGCTGCCGCAACCCTCGGTCCGATCCGATCTTAGACTGGGAAATGAACTCCGTATGCTTAGACTGGGAATGAACTCGTATGCCTAAGTCAACCCACGAAACGAGCATGCGAGCGCTCAGCCAGCCAAAGGGGCGGGATGCACAAGCCGGGGATCAGTCGGGTCCCCATCTACATGCTATGGATCCTGCTGCCACAAAACTTGGTTCGGTCCAATATTAGACTGGGAATGAACTCCATATGCCTAAGCCAACCGATGAAACGAGCGGGCGGGTGGGCGGTCGGGCACTACGCCAACCAGAGAGACGGGATGCGCAAGCCGTGGATCAATAGGGTGGTAGGTGGGTTTAGGCACATCTTCATATTTTTGCATGCCAATGCCATTTTTATGGCTTGTAAATTCATACAACAGTCCCTTAAGCCTTCATGTTAAGTTTCATGGCAAGACGACTCGTTTTCTATTTTCCATGATTTTTAAAACTTTTTATGGTTCGAGATTTTTTAAAATTTTTTTGCAAGGGGTTTTGGCCCCAAACATTTCTTAGACGTGATCCTTGTATTTTTGTTGGCATGCACAAAAAAATTCAGCCAAAAACTCAAAGTGTACAAGATTTTGTGACCATTTGAAAAAAGTGTCCCCATTTCAGACACTTGAATGGCTACTGGCAGCAAACCTTTAAAATCTCAAATGCTCTTTAAAGGGGTGTGAGTTCTCAAGGTTTGACGAGGGATAGGGGGCTAATATAAGGGCCAAGTACCAGCACCCGTCACACATCATGTGCGCACAACCCCCTCGGCCCCCCCGATCATTGGAACCCTAATGGCGCCGGTTAGGTTCTCCGACGATGCTTCGGTGATGGTGCCCCGATGAAGAGAAATGCGGCACTAGCACATGCCCGAGCCCAACATGTGCTGTTGCAACCTTCGGTCCAGTCTGATCTTAGACTGGGAATGAACTCCGTATGCCCAAATCGACCCATGAAACGAGCGTACGGGCCCTCAGCCAGCCAGAGGGTGGGATGCACAAGCCGGGGATCGGTCGGGTCCCCCTCTGCATGTTGGTGATCTTGCTACCACATCCCTTGGTCTGGTCTGATCTTAGACTGGGAATGAACTCCGTATGCCTAAGCCAACCGACGAAATGAGCGGGTGGACGGGCGGACGGGCACTACGCCAACCAAAGAGACGGGATGCGCAAGCCGTGGATTGATAGGGTGGTAGGTGGGTTTAGGCACATCTTCATATTTCTACGTGCCAATACCATTTTTGTGGCTTGTAAATTCATACAATGGTCCCTTAAGCCTTCACGTCAAGTTTCATTGCAAGACGACTCGTTTTCTATTTTTCACGATTTTTGAAACTTTTTGTGGTTCCTCTTTTTTAAAAATTTTTTCGGAAGAAGTTTTGGCCCCAAACATGGCAGACGTGATCCTTGTATTTTTTTTGGCATCCACAAAAAAATTCAGCTAAAAACTCGAAGTGTACAAGATTTTGTGACCATTCGGGAAAAGTGTCCCCGTTTCAGAAACTTTAATGGCTACTGGCAGCAAACCTGTAAAATCTCAAAAGCTCTTTAAGGGGGTGTGAGTTCTCGAGGTTTGATGAGGGATAGGGGGCCAATATAAGGGCCAAGTACCAGCACCCATCGCATATCATGTGCGTACACCCCCCTGGCCCCCCCGATCATCGGAACGCCAATGCCGCCGGTCAGGTTCTCCGGTGATGCTCCGGCGATGGTGCCCCGGCAAATAAAAATGCGGCACCAGCACATGCCCGAGAGACGGGATGTGCAAGCTGTGGATCGATAGGGTGGTAGGTGGGTTTAGGCACATCTTCATATTTTTACGTGCCAATGCCATTTTTATGGCTTGGAAATTCATACAATGGTACTTAAGCCTTCACGTGAAGTTTCATGGCAAGACGACTCGTTTTCTATTTTTCACGATTTTCAAAACTTTTACGGTTCGAGATTTTTTAAAAATTTTTGGAGGGAGTTTTGGCCCCAAACATGGTAGACGAGATCCTTGTATTTTTGTTGGCATGCACAAAAAAATTCAGCTAAAAACTCAAAGTGTACAAGATTTTGTGACCATTTGAAAAAAGTGTCCCCATTTCAGACACTTTAATGGCTTTGGCAGCAAACCTGTAAAATCTCAAATGCTCTTTAAGGGGGTGTGAGTTCTCGAGGTTTGATGAGAGATAGGGGGCCAATATAAGGGCCAAGTACCAATACCCATCGCACAACATGTGCGCACACCCCCCCGGCCCCCCAGATCGCCGGAACCCCAATGCCGCTGGTCAAGTTCTCCGGTGATGCTCCGGCGATGGTGCCCCGACGAAGAAAAATGCAGCCCCAGCACATGCCTTAGCCTAGCATGTGCTGCTGCACCCTCGGTTCGGTCCGATCTTAGACTAGGAATGAACTCCATATGCTTAGACTAGGAATGAACTCCGTATGCCTAAGTCAACCCATGAAATGAGCGTGCGAGCGCTCAGCCAGCCAGAGGGGCAGGATGTGCAAGCTAGGGATCGGTCGGGTCCCCTTCTGCGTGCTGCCGATCCTGCTGCCACAACCCTCGATTGGGTCTAATCTTAGACTAGGAATGAACTTCGTATGCCTAAGCCAACCGACGGAACAAGAGGGCGGATGGGTGGGCGGGCACTACATCGGCCAGAGAGACGGGACGCGCAAGCCGTGCATCGATAGGGTGGTAGGTGGGTTTAGGCACATCTTCATATTTCTGTGTGCCAATGCCATTTTTATGGCTTGTAAATTCATACAATGGTCCCTTAAGCCTTCACGTGAAGTTTCATGAAAAGACGACACGTTTTCTATTTTTCATGATTTTTGAAACTTTTTACGGTTCGGGATTTTTTAAAATTTTTTCGGAAGGTGTTCTGGCCCCAAACTTAGGTAGACGTGATCCTTGTAATTTTATTGGCATGCATAAAAAGATTCAGCTAGAAACACGAAGTCTACAAGATTTTGTGACCTTTTGAAAAAAGTGTTCTCATTTCAGACACTTTAATGGCTACTGGCAGCAAACCTGTAAAATCTCGAATGCTCTTTAAGGGGGTGTGAGTTCTCGAGCTTTGATGAGGCATAGGGGGCCAATATAAGGGCCAAGTACCAGCACCCATTGCACATCATGTGTGCACACCCCCCAGCCCCCCCGATCGTCGGAACCTTAAAGCCACCGGTCAGGTTCTCCGACGATGCCCTGGCGATGGTGCCCCGACGAAGAAAATTATGGCACCAGCACATGCCCGAGCCCAACATGTGCGATCGCAACCCTCGGTCTGGTCTGATCTTAGACTGGGAATGAACTCCGTATGCCTATGCCAACCGACGAAACGAGCGTGCGAGCGACCGGGCGAGCACTACGCTGGCCAGAGAGACGGGATGTGCAATCCATGGATCGATAGGGTGGTAGGTGGGTTTAGGCACATCTTCATATTTCTACATGGCAATGCCATTTTTATGGCTTGTAAATTCATACAAAGGTCCCTTAAGCCGTCACGTGAAGTTTCATGGCAAGACGACTCGTTTTCTATTTTTCACGATTTTGAAAACTTTTTACGGTTTGAGATTTTTTAAAATTTTTTCGAAAGGTGTTTTGGCCCCAAACTTGGTAGACGTGATCCTTGTATTTTTGTTGGCATGCACAAAAAATTCAGCTAAAAACTTGAAGTGTACAAGATTTTGTGACCATTTGAAGAAAGTGTCCCCATTCCAGACACTTTAATGGCTAATGGTAGCAAACCTGTAAAATCTCAAATGCTCTTTAAGGGGGTGTGATTTCTTGAGGTTTGATCAGGGATAGGGGGCCAATATAAGGGCCAAGTCCCAGCACCCATCACACAACATGTGTGCACACCCCCCCGACCCCCCCGATCGTCGGAACCCCAATACCGTTGGTCAGGTTCTCCGACGATGCTCCGACGATGGTGCCCCGGTGAAGAAAAATACGGCACCAGCACATGCCTGAGCCCAGCATGTGCTGCCGTAACCCTCGGTCCGATCCGATCTTAGACTGGGAATGAACTCCGTATGCCTAAGTCAACCCACGAAACGAGCGTGCGGGGGCTTAGCCGACGAGAGGGGCAGGATGCTTAAGCCGGGGATCGATCGGGTCTCCCTCTGCGTGCTGCCAATCCTACTACCCGTAACCCTTGATCCGGTCTGATCTTAGACTGGGAATGAACTTCGTATGCCTAAGCCAACCAACGAAACGAGCAGGTGGGCGGGCGGGTGGGCACAACGTCGGCTAGAGAGACGGGATGCGCAAGTCGTGGATCGATAGGGTGGTAGGTTGGTTTAGGCACATCTTCATATTTCTGCGTGCCAATGCCATATTTATGGCTTGTAAATTCATACAATGGTCCCTTAAGCCTTCACGTGAAGTTTTGTGGCAAGACGACTCGTTTTCTATTTTACACGATTTTTGAAACTTTTTACGGTTGGGGGTTTTTTAAAATTTTTTCGAAAGGATTTTTGGCCCCCAACTTGGTAGACGTGATCCTTGTATTGTTTTTGGCATGCACAAAAAAATTCAGCTAAAAACTCGAAGTGTACAAGGTTTTGTGACCATTTGAAAAAAGTGTCCCAATTTCAAACACTTTAATGGCTACTGGCAGCAACCTGTAAAATCTCAAATGCTCTTTGAGGGGGTGTGAGTTCTCAAGGTTTGATGAGGGATAGGGGGCCAATATAAGGGCCAAGTACGAGCACCCATCGCACATCATGTGTGCACACCCCCCTTTCAGCCCTCCCGATCGTCGGAACCCCAATGCCGCTGGTCACGTTCTCCGACAATGGTGCCCCGACGAAGAAAAATATGGTACCAGCACATGCCCGAGCGCATCATGTGCTGTCGCAACCCTCGGTCTGGTCTAATTTTAGATTGGGAATGAACTCCGTATGCTTAGATTGGGAATGAACTCCGTATGCCTAAGTCAACCCACGAAACGAGCGTGCGGGCGCTCAACCGGTCAGAGGGGCAGGATACGCAAGCCGGGGATCAGTCGGGTCCCCCTCTGCATGTTGTCGATCCTGCTACCGCAACCCTCGATCTGGTCCGATCTTAGACTGGGAATGAACTCCGTATGCCTAAGCCAACCGACGAAACGAACGGGCAGGCGGGCAGGCGGGCACTACGTCGGCCAGAGAGACGGGATGCGTAAGCCGTGGATCGATACGGTGGTAGGTGGGTTTAGGCACATCTTCATATTTCTACGTGCCAATGACATTTTTATGGCTTGTAAATTCATACAATGGTCCCTTAAGCCTTCACGTGAAGTTTCATGTCAAGTCGACTTGTTTTCTATTTTTCATGATTTTTGAAACTTTTTACGGTTCGGGATTTTTTAAATTTTTTTCGGAAGGAGTTTTGATCCCAAACTTGGTAGACATGATCCTTGTATTTTTTTTGGCATGCACAAAAAAATTTAGCTAAAAACTCGAAGTGTACAAGATTTTGTGACCATTTGAAAAAAGTGTCCCCATTTCAGACACTTTAATGGCTACTGGCAGCAAACCTGAAAAATCTCAAATTCTCTTTAAGGGGGTGTGAGTTCTCGAGGTTTGATGAGGGATAGGGGGCCAATATAAGGGCCAAGTACCAGCACAAATCGCACATCATGTGCGCACACCCCCGCTGGCCCCCCCGATCGTCGGAACTTCAATGCCATCGGTCAGGTTCTCTGGTGATGATCAGGCGATGGTGCCCCGGCGAAGAAAAATGCGGCACCAGCACATGCCAGAGCCTAGCATGTGCTGCCGCAACCCTAGGTCTGCTCCAATCTTAGACTGGGAATGGACTCTATATGCTTAGACTGGGAATGAACTCCGTATGCCTAAGTCAACACACGAAACGAACGTAAGGGAGCTCAGCCGGCCAGAGGGGCGGGATGCACAAGCGGAGGATTGCTTCGGTCCCCCTCTACGTGCTGGCAATCCCGCTACTGTAACCCTCAGTCTGGTCCGATCTTAGACTGGGAATGAACTCCGTATGCCTAAGCCAACCGACGAAACGAACGGGCTAGCGGGCAGGCGGGCACTACGTCGGCCAGAGAGACGGGATGCGTAAGCCGTGGATCGATACGGTGGTAGGTGGGTTTAGGCACATCTTCATATTTCTGCGTGCCAATGACATTTTTATGGCTTGTAAATTCATACAATGGTCCCTTAAGCCTTCACGTGAAGTTTCATGGCAAGACGACTAGTTTTCTATTTTTCATGATTTTCCAAACTTTTTGTGGTTCGGGATTTTTTAAAATTTTTTCAGAAGGAGTTTTGGCCCCAAACTTGGTAGACGAGATCCTTGTATTTTTGTTGGCATGCACAAAACAATTCAGCTAAAAACTTGAAGTGTACAAGATTTTGTGACCTTTTGAAAAAAGTGTCCCCATTTCAGACACTTTAATGGCTACTGGCAGCAAACCTGTAAAATATCAAATGCTCTTTAAGGGGGTGTGAGTTCTCAAGGTTTGATGAGGATAGGGGGCCAATATAAGGGCCAAGTTCCAACACCCATCACACATCATGTGCGCACACCCCCCGGCCACCCCGATCGTCGGAACCCCAATGTCGTCGGTCAGGTTCTCCGACGATGGTGCCCCGACGAAAAAAATTACGGCACCAGCACATGCCTGAGCCTAGCTTGTGCTGACGCAACTTTGGTCCAGTCTGATCCTAGACTGGGAATGAACTCTGTATGCTTAGACTACGAATGAACTCCATATGCCTAAGTCAACCAATGAAACGAGTGTGCGGGCGCTTAGCCGGCCAGAGGGAAGGGATGCGCAATCCGAGGATCGATCGGGTCCCCCTCTATGTGCTGCTGATCTTGCTATCGCAACCCTCGGTCCGGTCTGATCTTAGATAGGGAACAAACTCCGTATGCCTAAGCCAACCGATGAAACGAGCGGGTGGGCGAACAGGTGGGCGGGCACTACACCGGCCCGAGAGACGGGATGCGTAAGCCGTGGATCGATAGGGTGCTAGGTGGGTTTAGGAACATCTTCATATTTCTGTGTGCCAATGCCATTTTGATGGCTTGTAAATTCATACAATGGTCCCTTAAGCCTTCACGTGAAGTTTCATGGCAGGACGACTCATTTTCTATTTTTCATTATTTTTGAAACTTTTTGCGGTTCGGGATTTTTTAAAATTTTTTTGGAAGGAGATTGCACCCCAAACTTGGTAGACGTGATCCCTGTATTTTTGTTGGCATGCACAAAAAAATTCAGCTCAAAACTCGAAGTGTACAAGATTTTTTGACCATTTGAAAAAAGTGTCCCCATTTCAAACACTTTAGTGGCTACTGGCAGCAAACCTGTAAAATCTCAAATGCTCTTTAAGGGGGTGTGAGTTCTCAAGGTTTGATGAGGGATAGGGGGCCAATATAAGGGCCAAGTACCAGCACCCATCGCACATCATGTGCGCACACGCCCCTGGCCCCCCGATCGCAGGAAGGCCAATGCCGTCGGTCTGGTTCTCCGGCGATGCTCTGACGATGGTGCCCCGATGAAGAAAAATGTGGCACCAGCACATGCCCGAGCCCAGCACGTGCTATCGCAACCCTTGATCTGGTTGAATCTTAGACTGGGAATGAACTCCATATGCTTAGACTGGGAATGAACTCCGTATGCCTAAGTCAACCCATGAAACGAGCGTGCGGGTGCTCAGCCTGCCAGAAGGGTGGGATGCACAAGCCAGGGATCGGTCGGGTCCCCCTCTGCATGCTACCGATCCTGCTACCGTAACCCTCGGTCTGGTCTGATCTTAGACTGGGAATGAACTCTGTATGTCTAAGCCAACAGACGAAACGAGCAAGCAGGTGGGAGGGCAGGCACTACGCCGGCCAGAGAGACGAGATGCGCAAGCCGTGGATCGATAGGGTGGTAGGTGGGTTTAGGCACATCTTCATATTTCTGTGTGCCAATGCCATTTTTATGGCTTGTAAATTCATACAATGGTCTCTTAAGCCTTCACGTGAAGTTTCATGGCAAGATGACTCATGTTCTATTTTTCATGATTTTTGAAACTTTTTGCGGTTCGAGATTTTTTAAAATTTTTTCGAAAAGAGTTTTTGCCTTAAACTTGGTAGACGTGATCCTTGTATTTTTTTTGGCGTGCACAAAAAAATTCAGCTAAAAACTCAAAGTGTACAAGATTTTGTGACCATTTGGAAAAAGTGTCCCCATTTCAGACACTTTAATGGCTACTGGCAGCAAACCTGTAAAATCTAAAATTATCTTTAAGGGGGTGTGAGTTCTCGAGGTTTGATGAGGGATAGGGGGCCAATATAAGGGCTAAGTACCAGCACCCATCGCACATCATGTGCGCACATCCCCCTAGTCCCCCCGATCGTCGGAACCTCAATGCCGCCGGTCAGGTTCTCTGACGATGCTCCGGTGATGGTGCCCCGACGAAGAAAAATGCGGCACCAACACATGCCTGAGCCCAGTATGTGCTGTAGTAACCCTCGGTCCGGTCCGATCTTACATTGGGAATGAACTCCGTATACTTAGACTGGGAATGAACTCCGTATGCCTAAGTCAACCCATGAAACGAACGTGCAGGTGCTCAGTCGGCCAGAGGGGCAGGATGCGCAAGTCGTGGATCGGCTAGGTCCCCCTTCGCAAGCTGCTGATCCTGCTACCACAACCCTCGATCTGATCTGATCTAAGACTGGGAATGAGTTCCGTATGCCTAAGCCATTCGACGAAACGAGCGGGCGGGCGGGCGGTCGGGCTCTACGCCGACCAGAGAGACGGGATGCGTAAGCGGTGGATCGATAGGGTGGTAGGTGGGTTTAGGCACATCTTCATATTTCTATGTGCCAATGCCATTTCTATGGCTTGTCAATTCATACAATGGTCCCTTAAGCCTTCACGTCAAGTTTCATGGGAAGATGACTCGTGTTCTATTTTTCACAATTTTTGAAACCTTTTACGATTCAGGATTTTTTAAAATTTTTTCGAAAGGAGTTTTAGCCCCAAACTTGGTAGACGTGATCCTTGTATTTTTTTGGCAAGCACAAAAAAATTCAGCTAAAAATTCAATGTGTAAAAGATTTTGTGACCATTTGAAAAAAGTGTCCCCATTTCAGACACTTTGATGGCTACTGGCAGTAAACTTGTAAAATCTCAAATGCTCGTTAAGGGGGTGTGAGTTCTCGAGGTTTGATGAGGGATAGGGGGCCAATATAAGGGCCAAGTACCAGCACCCATCGCACATCATGTGCACACACCCCCCGGCCCCCCGATTGCTAGAACCTCAATGCCGCCGGCTCAGTTTTGCGGTGATGCTCCGACGATGGTGCCCCTACGAAGAAAAATGCGGCACCAACACATGCCTGAGCCCAGCATGTGCTGCCGCAACCCTCGGTCCGGTCCGATCTTAGACTGGGAATGAAATTCGTATGCTTAGACTGGGAATGAACTCCATATGCCTAAGTCAACCCAAGAAATGAGTGTGCGGGTGCTCAGTCGGCCAGAAGGGCGGGATGCACAAGCCAGGGATCGATCGAGTCCCACTCTGCATGCTATCGATCTGGCTGCTGCAACCCTCAGGTCCCCCTCTGTGTGCTACCGATCTTGCTGTCGTAGCCCTCGGTCTGGTCCGATCATAGACTCGGAGTGAACTCCGTATGCCTAAGCCAACCGACGAAACGAGCGGGCGAGCAAGAGGGCGGACGCTACGCCGGCCAGAGAGACGGGATGCACAAGCCGTGGATCAATAGGGTGAAAGGTGGGTTTAGGCACATCTTCATATTTCTACATGCCAATGCCATTTTTGTGGCTTGTAAATTCATACAATGGTCCCTTAAGCCTTCACGTGAAGTTTCATGGCAAGACGACTCATTTTCTATTTTTCATGATTTTTGAAACTTTTTGCGGTTCGAGATTTTTCAAAATTTTTTTGGAAGGAGTTTTGGCCCCAAACTTGGTAGACGTGATCCTTGTATTTTTGTTGGGATGCACAAAAAAATTTAGCTAAAAACTCGAAGTGTACAAGATTTTGTGACCATTTGAAAAAAGTGTCCCATTTCAGACACTTTAATGGCTACTAGCAACAAACCTGTAAAATCTCAAATGCTCTTTAAGGGGGTGTGAGTTCTCGAGGTTTGATGATGGATACGGAGCCAATATAAGGGCCATGTACCAGCAGCCATCGCACATCATGTGCACACACCCCCTCGGCCCCCCGATCGTCGGAACGCCAATGCCGTCGGTTAGGTTCTCCAGCGATGCTCCGACGATGGTGCCCCGATGAAGAAAAATGTGACACCAACACATGCCCGAGCCCAGCATGTGCTGCTGCAACCCTCGGTCTGGTTTGATCTTAGACTGGGAATGAACTCTATATGCTTAGACTGGGAATGAACTCCATCTGCCTAAGTCAACTCATGAAACGAGTGTGCGGGTGCTCAGCCGGCCAGAGGGGCAGCATGCGCAAGCCAGGGATCGGCCGGGTCCCCCTCTGCGTGCTGCCAATCCTACTGCCGCAACCTTCGATCAAGTCTGATCTTATACTAGGAATGAACTCCGTATGCCTAAGCCAACCGACGAAACGAGCGGGCGGGCGAGCAGGTGGGCACTACGCCGGCCAGAGTGACGGGATGCGCAAGCCGTGGATCGATACGGTGGTAGGTGGGTTTAGGCACATCTTCATATTTCTGCATGCCAATGCCATTTTTATGGCATGTAAATTCATACAATGGTCCCTTAAGCCTTCACGTGAAGTTTCATGGCAAGACGACTCGTTTTCTATTTTTCATGATTTTCAAAACTTTTTACGGTTCGAGATTTTTGAAAATTTTTTGCGAAGGAGTTTTGGCATCAAACTTGGTTGACATGATCCTTGTATTTTTGTTGTCATGCACAAAAAATTCAGCTAAAAACTCGAACTGCACAAGATTTTGTGACCATTTGAAAAAAGTGTCCCCATTTCAGACACTTTGATGGCTACTGGTAGCAAACCTGTGAAATCTCAAATGCTCTTTAAGGGGGTGTGAGTTCTCGAGGTTTGATGAGCGATATGTGGCTAATATAAGGGCCAAGTACCAGCTCCCATCGCACATCATACGCGTACACCCCTCCGGCCCCCCCGATCGCCAGAACCCTAACGTCGCTGGTCAGGTTCTCTGGCAATGCTCCGGCATGGTGCCTCGGTGAAGAAAAATGCGGCACCAACACATGTCCGAGCCCTACATGTGCTACTGCAACCCCCGGTCTGATCCGATCTTAAACTTGGAATGAACTCCGGTCTGATCTTAAACTTGGAATGAACTCCGGTCTGGACCGGTCTGATCTGGCCAAAGGGGCTGGTTGCGCAAGTTGGGGATCGACTGGGTCACCCTCTGTGTGCTACCGATCCTGCTGCTGCAACCCTTAGTCCAGTCCAATCTTAGATTGGGAATGAACTCCATATGCCTAAGCCAACCGACAAAACGAGCGGGCGGGCGGGCGGGCACTAAGCCGGCCAGAGAGACGGGATGCGAAAGCCGTGGATTGATAAGGTGGTAGTGGGTTTAGGCACATCTTCATATTTCTACATGCCAATGCCATTTTTATGGCTTGTAAATTCATACAATGGTCCCTGAAGCCTTCACGTGAAGTTTCATGGCAAGATGACTTGTTTTATATTTTTCACGATTTTTGAAACTTTTGCAGTTCGAGATTTTTTAAAATTTTTTTGGAAGGAGTTTTGGCCCTAAACTTGGTAGATGTGATCCTTGTATTTTTGTTGGCATGCACAAACAAATTCAGCTCAAAACTCGAAGTGTACAAGATTTTGTGACCATTTGAAAAAAGTGTCCCCATTTTAGACACTTTAATGGCTACTGGCAACAAACCTGTAAAATCTCAAATGCTCTTTAAGGGGGTGTGAGTTCTCGAGCTTTGATGAGGGATAGGGGGCCAATATAAGGGCCAAGTACCAGCACCCATCACACATCATGTGCGCACACCCCTCCCGGCCCCCCCGATCGCCGGAACCCCAAGGCCGCCGGTCAGGTTCTCCGGCGATCCTCCGGTGATGGTGCCCCGACGAAGAAAAATGAGGCACCAACAAATGCCCGAGCCTAGCATCTGCTGCTGTAACCCTTGGCCCGGTCTGATCTTAGACTGGGAATGAACTCTGTATGCTTAGACTGGGAATGAACTCCGTATGCCTAAGTCAACCCACGAAACGAGCGTGCAGGTGCTCAGCCAACCAGAGGGGCGAGATTCGCAAGTCGGGGATCGACCGGGTCCCTCTCTGCATGCTGCCGATCCTACTGCTGCAACCCTCAATCCAGTCCTATCTTATACTGGAAATGAACTCCGTATGCCTAAGCCAATCGACGAAATGAGTGGGCGGGCGGGCGGGCACTATGCCGGCCATAGAGACGGGATGCGCAAGCCGTGGATCGATAGGGTGGTAGGTGGGTTTAGGCACATCTTCTTATTTCTGCGTGCCAATGCCATTTTTATGGCTTGTAAATTCATACAATGGTCCCTTAAGCCTTCACGTGAAGTTTCATGGCAAGACAACTCGTTTTCTATTTTTCACAATTTTTGAAACTTTTTGCGGTTCAGGATTTTTTAAAATTTTTTCCGATGCGTTTTGGCACTAAACTTGGTAGACATGATCCTTGTATTTTTTTTGGTGTGCACAAAAAAATTCAGCTAAAAACTCGAAGTGTACAAGATTTTGTGACCATTTGAAAAAATTGTCACCATTTCAAACACTTTAATGGCTACTGGCAGCAAACCTGTAAAATCTCAAATACTCTTTAAGGGGGTGTGAGTTCTGGAGGTTTCATGAGGAATAGGGGGCCAATATAAGGGCCAAGTACTAGCACCCATCGCACATCATGTGAACACACCCCCCGGCCCCCCCGATCGCCGGAACCCCAATGTCGCCGGTCAGGTTCTCCAACGATGCTC
Source organism: Durio zibethinus (assembly GCF_002303985.1). The sequence continues at coordinate 12,620,504 of NW_019168048.1, forward strand.
CGGTGATGGTATCCCGACGAAGAAAAATGTGACACCAACACATGTCTGAGCCCAGCATGTGCTGCCGCAACCCTCGATCCGATCCAATCTTAGATTGGGAGTGAACTCCGTATGCTTAGACTCGGAATGAACTCCGTATGCCTAAGTCAACCCACGAAACGAGCGTGTGGGTGCTCAGCTGGCCAGAGGGGCGGGATGCGCAAGCCGGGGATCGGCTGGGTCCCCCTCTGTGTGCTACTGATCCTGCTGCCGCAACCCTCGATCTGGTCCGATCTTAGACTAGGAATTAACTCCGTATGCCTAAGCCAACCGACGAAACGACCGGACGGCGGGCGGTTGGGCACTATGCCGGCCAGAGAGACGGGATGTGTAAGCCGTGGATCGATAGGGTGGTAGGTGGGTTTAGGTACATCTTCATATTTCTACATGCCAATTCCATTTTTATTTCATGTAAATTCATACAATGGTCCCTTAAGCCTTCACGTGAAGTTTCATGGCGAGACGAAGCATTTTCTATTTTTCACGATTTTCAAAACTTTTTGCAGTTCGAGATTTTTTAAAATTTTTTCGGAATGAGTTTTGGCCCCAAACATGGTAGACGTGATCCTTGAATTTTTTTGGCATGCACAAAAAAATTCAGCTAAAAACTCGAAGTGTGCAAGATTTTGTGACCATTTGAAAAAGTGTCCCCATTTCAGACACTTTAATGGCTACTGGCAGCAAACTTGTAAAATCTCACATACTCTTTAAGGGGGTGTGAGTTCTCGAGGTTTCATGAGGGATAGGGGGCCAATATAAGGGCCAAGTACCAGCACCCATCGCACATCATGTGCGCTCACCCCCCTCGGCCCCCCCGATCTCTGGAACCCTAATGCCGTCAGTCAGGTTCTCCGGCGATGCTCCGACGATGGTGCCCCGGTGAAGAAAAATGCGACACCATCACATGCCCAAGCCCAGCATGTGCTGTCATAACCCTCGGTCCGGTCTGATCTTAGACTGGGAATGAACTCCGTATGCTTAGACTGGGAATGAACTTCGTATGCCTAAGTCAACCCACGAAACGAGCGTGCGGGTGCTCAGCCGACCAAAAGGGCGGGATGCACAAGCCGGAGATCGACCGGGTCCCTCTCTGCGTGCTATCAATCCTGCTACCACAACCCTCAGTCTGGTTCGATCTTAGACTAAGAGCGAACTCCGTATGCCTAAGCCAACCGATGAAACGAGCGGCCAGGCGGACGGGCACTACGTTAGCCAGAGAGACTGGATGCGCAAGCCGTGGATCGATAGGGCGGTAGGTGGGTTTAGGCACATCTTCATATTTTTACGTGCCAATGACATTTTTATGGCTTGTAAATTCATACAATGGCCCCTTAAGCCTTCACGTGAAGTTTCATGGCAAGACGACTCGTTTTCTATTTTTCACGATCTTCGAAACTTTTTACGATTCAGAATTTTTTAAAATTTTTTCAGAAGGAGTTTTGGTCCCAAACTTCATAGACGTGATCCTTGTATTTTTTTTGGCATGCACAAAACAGTTCAGCTAAAAACTCGAAGTGTACAAGATTTTGTGATCATTTTAAAAAAGTGTCCCCATTTCAGACACTTTAATGGCTACTTGCAGCAAACCTGTAAAATCTCAAATGCTCTTTAAGCAGGTGTGAGTTCTCGAGGTTTGATGAGGGATAGGGGGCCAATATAAGGGCCAAGTACCAGCACCCATCGCACATCATGTGCGCTCACCCCCCTCGGCCCCCCCGATCTCTGGAACCCTAATGCCGTCAGTCAGGTTCTCCGGCGATGCTCCGACGATGGTGCCCCGGTGAAGAAAAATGCGACACCATCACATGCCCAAGCCCAGCATGTGCTGTCATAACCCTCGGTCCGGTCTGATCTTAGACTGGGAATGAACTCCGTATGCTTAGACTGGGAATGAACTTCGTATGCCTAAGTCAACCCACGAAACGAGCGTACGGGTGCTCAGCCGACCAAAAGGGCGGGATGCGCAAGCCGAAGATCGACCGGGTCCCTCTCTGCGTGCTATCAATCCTGCTACCACAACCCTCAGTCTGGTTCGATCTTAGACTAAGAGCGAACTCCGTATGCCTAAGCCAACCGATGAAACGAGCGGCCAGGCGGACGGGCACTACGTTAGCCAGAGAGACTGGATGCGCAAGCCGTGGATCGATAGGGCGGTAGGTGGGTTTAGGCACATCTTCATATTTTTACGTGCCAATGACATTTTTATGGCTTGTAAATTCATACAATGGCCCCTTAAGCCTTCACGTGAAGTTTCATGGCAAGACGACTCGTTTTCTATTTTTCACTATTTTCAAAACTTTTTACGGTTTGGGATTTTGGCCCCAAACTTGGTAGACGTGATCCTTCTATTTTTGTTGGAATGCACAAAACAATTCAGTTAAAAACTCGAAGTGTACAAGATTTTGTGACCATTTGAAAAAAGTGTCCCCATTTCAGACACTTTAAGGGATACTGGCAGCAAACCTGTAAAATCTCAAATGCTCTTTAAGGTGTGTGAGTTCTCGAGGTTTGATGAGGGATAAGGGGCCAATATAAGGGCCAAGTGCCAGCACCCATTGCACATCATGTGCGCACACACCCTAGCCCCCCGATCGTCGAAACCGCAATGCTGCCGGTCAGGTTCTCCGGGGATGCTCCGATGATGGTGCCCCGACGAAGAAAAATACAGCACCAACACATGCCCGAGCCCAGCATGTGCTACCGCAACCCTCGGTCTGGTCTGATCTTGGACTGGGAATGAACTCCGTATGCTTAGACTGGGAATTAACTCCGTATGCCTAAGTCAACCCACGAAACGAGCGTACGGGCGCTCAGCCAGCCAGACGGGCGGGATGCGCAAGCCGAGGATCGATCGGGTCTCCCTCTGTGTGTTGCCGATCCTGCTATCGCAACCCTCGGTCCGATATGATCTTAGACTGGGAATGAACTCCGTATACCTAAGCCAACCGATGAAACGAGTGGGCGGGCGGGCACTACGTCGGCCAAAGAGACGGGATGCGCAAGCCGTGGATCGATAGGGTGGTAGGTGGGTTTAGGCACATCTTCATATTTCTATGTGCCAATGCCATTTTTATGGCTTGTAAATTCATACAATGGTCTTTTAACACGTGAAGTTTCATGGCAAGACGACTCGTTTCCTATTTTTCATGATTTTTGAAACTTTTTGCGGTTCGAGATTTTTTAAAATTTTTTCAGAAAGAGTTTTAGCCCCAAACTTGGTAGACGTGATCCTTTTATTTTTGTTGGCATGCACAAAAAAATTCAGCTAGAAACTCGAAGTGTACAAGATTTTGTGACCATTTGAAAAAAGTGTCCCCATTTCAGACACTTTAATGGCTACTGGCAGCAAACCTATAAAATCTCAAATGCTCCTTAAGGGGGTGTGAGTTCTTGGGTTTGATGAGGGATAAGGGGCCAATATAAGGGCCAAGTACCAGCACGCATCACACATCATGTGCGCTCACCCCCCCAGCCTCCCCGATCGTCGGAACCGTAAAGCCGCCGGTCAGGTTCTCTGGAGATGCTCCGGCGATGGTGCCCCGTTGAAGAAAAATGTGGCACCAGCACATGCCCTAGCCCAGCATGTGCTAGCGTAACCCTCGGTCTGGTCCGATCTTAGACTGGGAATGAACTTCGTATGCTTAGACTGAGAATGAACTCCGTATGCCTAAGTCAACCCACGAAACGACTATGGGGGCGCTCAGCTGGCCAGAGGGGCGGGTTGCGCAAGCCGGGGATCGGTCGGGTCCTCCTTTGCGTGCTGCTAATCCTGCTGTTGTAACCCTTGATCCGGTCCGATCTTAGACTGGGAATGAACTTCATATGCCTAAGCCAACCGACGAAACGAACGGGCGGACGGGTGGGCGGGCATTACGCCGGCCAAAGAGACGGGATGCGCAAGTCGTGGATCGATAGGGTGGTAGGTGGGTTTAGGCACATCTTCATATTTTTACGTACCAATGCCATTTTTATGGCTTGTAAATTCATACAATGGTCCCTTAAGCCTTCATGTGAAGTTTCATGGCAAGACGACTCGTTTTCTATTTTTCACGATCTTCGAAACGTTTTATGATTCAAAATTTTTTAAAATTTTTTCAGAAGGAGTTTTGGCCCCAAACTTCATAGACGTGATCCTTGTATTTTTTTGGCATGCACAAAACAGTTCAGCTAAAAACTCGAAGTGTACAATATTTTGTGATCATTTGAAAAAAGTGTCCCTATTTCAGACACTTTAATGGCTACTGGCAACAAACCTGTAAAATCTCAAATGCTCTTTAAGGGGGTGTGAGTTCTCGAGGTTTGATGAGGGATAGGGGGCCAATATAAGGGCCAACTACCAGCACCCATCGCACATCATGTGCGAACACCCCCCCCGGCCCCCCGATCACCGGAACCCCAATGCTGCCGGTCAGGTTCTCCGGTGATGCTCTAGCGATGGTGCCCCAGCGAAGAAAAATGCGGCACCAGCACATGCCAAGCCCAGCATGTGCTGCCGCAACCCTTGGTTCGGTCTGATCTTAGATTGGGAATGAACTCCACATGCCTAAGTCAACCCACGAAACGAGTATGGGGGTGCTCAGCCGGCCAGAGGGGCGGGTTGCGTAAGTCAGGGATCGACAGGGTCCTCCTTTGCGTGCTGCTAATCCTGCTGTTGCAACCCTCGATCCGGTCTGATCTTAGACTGGGAATGAACTTCATACGCCTAAGCCAACCGACGAAACGAGCGGGCGAACGGGCGGACGGGCCAGAGAGACGGGATGCGTAAGCCGTGGATCGATAGGGTGGTAGGTGGGTTTAGGCACATCTTCATATCTCTATGTGCCAATGCCATTTTTATGGCTTGCAAATTCATACAATGGCCCTGAAGCCTTCACGAGAAGTTTCATGGCAAGACGACTCGTTTTCTATTTTTCATGATTTTTGAAACTTTTTACGGTTCGAGATTTTTGAAAATTTTTTTGGAAAGGAGTTTTGGCCCCAAACTTGGTAGATGTGATCCTTGTATTTTTCTTGGCATGCAAAAACAAATTCAGCAGAAAACTCAAAGTGTACAAGATTTTGTGACCATTTGAAAAAAGTGTCCCCATTTCAGACACTTTAATGGCTACTGGCAGCAAACCTGTAAAATCTCAAATGCTCTTTAAGGGGGTGTGAGCTCTCGAGGTTTGATGAGGGATAGGGGGCCAATATAAGGGCCAAGCACCAGCACCCATCACACATGATCTGCGCACACCGCCCCGGCCCCCCGATTGCCGAAATCCCAATGCCGCCAGTTAGGTTCTCTGGCGATGTGCCCAGGCAATGAAAAATGCGACACCAGCACATGCCCGAGCCCAGCATGTGCTGGTGCAACCCTCAGTCTGGTTCGATCTTAGACAGGGAATGAACTCCGTATGCTTAGACAGGGAATGAACTCCGTATGCCTAAGTCAACCCAAGAAACGCGTGTGCGGGTGCTCAGTCGGCCAGAAGGGCGGGATGCACAAGCCAGGGATCGATCGAGTCCCACTCTGCATGCTATCGATCTAGCTGCTGCAACCCTCAGTTTCATCCAATCCTAGTCTGGGAATGAACTCCTTATGCCTAAGCCAACCGAGGAAACGAGCGGGCGAGCAGGCGGGCAGGCACTACGTCGGCCAAAGAGATGGGATGTGCAAGCCGTGGATCGATAGGGTGGTAGGTGGGTTTAGGCACATCTTCATATTTCTGCATGCCAATTCCATTTTTATGGCTTGTAAATTCATACAATGGTCCCTTAAGCCTTCACGTGAAGTTTCATGGCAAGATGACTCGTTTTCTATTTTTCACGATTTTTAAAACTTTTTACGGTTTGGGATTTTTTATAATTTTTTCGACAAGAGTTTTGGCGCCAAACTTGGTAGATGTGATCCTTGTATTTTTGTTGGCATGCACAAAAAATTTCAGCTAAAAACTCGAAGTGTACAAGATTTTGTGACCATTTGAAAAAAGTATCCCCATTTCAGACACTTTAATGGCTACTAGCAGCAAACCTGTAAAATCTCAAATGCTTTTTAAAGGGGTGTGAGTTTTTGAGGTTTGATGAAGGATAGGGGGCCAATATAAGGGACAAGTACTAGCACCCATCGCAATCATGTGCGCACACCCCCCGGCCCCCTCGATCGCCAGAACCCCAATGCTGCCGGTCAGGTTCTCCGACGATGCTCCGACGATGGTGCCCCGGCAAAGGAAAATGTGGCACCAGCACATGCCGGAGCCCAGCATGTGCCGCCGTAACCCTCGGTCTGATCCTATCTTAGACTGGGAATGAACTCCGTATGCTTAGACTGGGAATGAACTTCGTATGCCTAAGTCAACCCATGGAACGAGCGTGCGGGCGCTCAGCCGGCCAGAGGGGCGGGATGTGCAAGCTGAGGATCGGTCGGGTCCGCCTCTGCATGCTGTCGATCCTGCTATCACAACCCTTGGTCTGGTCTGATCTTAGATTGGGAATGTACTCCGTATGCCTAAGCCAACCAACAAAATGAGTGGGCGGGCAGGCGGGCGGGCACTACGTCAACCAGGGAGACGGGATGCGTAAGCCGTGGATCGATAGGGTGGCAAGTGGGTTTAGGCACATCTTCATATTTATACATGCCAATGCCATTTTTATGGCTTGTAAATTCATACAATGGTCCCTTAAGCCTTCACGTGAAGTTTCATGGCAAGACGACTCGTTTTCTATTTTTCACGATTTTCAAAAATTTTTGCGGTTTGAGATTTTTTCAAATTTTTTCAAAAGGAGATTTGGCCCCAAACTTGGTAGACGTGATCCTTGTATTTTTTTTGGCATGCACAAAAAAATTCAGCTAAAAACTCAGAGTGTACAAGATTTTGTGACCATTTGAAAAACGTGTCCCCATTCCAGACACTTTAATGGCTACTGGCAGCAAACCTATAAAATATCAAATGCTCTTTAAGCGGGCGTGAGTTCTCGAGGTTTGATGAGGGATAGGGGGCCAATATAAGGGCCAAGTACCAGCACCCATCGCAATTATGTGCGCACACCCCCCGGCCCCCTCGATCGCCAGAACCCCAATGCCGCCGGTCAGGTTTTCCGGTGATGCTCGACGATGGTGCCCCGACGAAGAAAAATGCGGCACCAGCACATGCCTGAGCCCAGCATGTGCTGCCGTAACCCTCGGTCCGGTCCGATCTTAGATTGGGAATTCACTTCGTATGCTTAGACTGGGAATGAACTCCGTATGCCTATGTCAACCCATGAAATGAGCGTGTGAGCGTTCAGCCGGCCAGAGGGGCGGGATGCGCAAGCCGAGGATCAATCGGGTCCCCCTCTCCGTGCTGCCGATCCTGCTACCACAAAACTCGATCAGATCTGATCTTAGACTAGGAATGAACTCCGTATGCCTAACCAATCGACGAAACGAGTGGGCAGGCGGGCACTATGCCGGCCAGAGAGACGAGATGTGCAAGCCATGGATCGATAGGGTGGTAGGTGAGTTTAGGCACATCTTCATATTTCTAAGTGCCAATGCCATTTTTATGGCTTCTAAATTCATACAATGGTCCTTTAAGCCTTCACGTGAAGTTTCATGGCAAGACGACTCGTTTTCTATTTTTCACGATTTTTGAAACTTTTTGTGGTTCATGATTTTTTAAAATTTTTTGGAAGGATTTTTGGCCCCAAACTTGGTAGACGTGATCATTGTATTTTTGTTGGCATGCACAAAAAAATTCAGTTAAAAACTCATAGTGTACAAGATTTTGTGACTATTTGAAAAAAAGTGTCGCAACAAACAGGTAAAACTCAAATGCTCTTTAAGGGGGGTGAGTTCTCAAAGTTTGATGAGGATATGGCGCAATAAAGGTCCAGGTACTAGTGCCCATCGCACATCATGTGCACACACCACCCCCGGCCCTCCGATCGTCGAAACCTCAATGCCGCCAGTCAGGTTCTCCGGCTATGCTTCGACGATGGTACCCCGACGAAGAAAAATACAGCACCAGCATGTGCTGCCGCAACCCTTGGTCCGATCTGATCTTAGACTGGGAATGAACTCCGTTTGCCTAAGTCAACCCACGAAACGAGCATGCGGGCG
>NW_019168048.1:12629619-12698658 GCF_002303985.1 Durio zibethinus
ACTTGGTAGACGTGGATCCCTTGTATTTTTGTCGGCATGCACAAAATAATTCAGCTAGAAACTCGAAGTGTACAAGATTTTGTGACCATTTGAAAAAAGTGTCCCCATTTCAGACACTTTAATGGCTACTGGCAGCAAACCTGTAAAATCTCAAATGCTCTTTAAGGGTGTGTGAGTTCTCGGGGTTTGATGAGGGATAGGGGGCCAATATAAGGGCCAAGTACCAGCACCATCGCACATCATGTGCGCACACCCCCCGGCCCGCTGATCGCCGAAACCCCATGCTGTCGGTCATGTTCTCCGGCGATGCTCTGGCAATGGTGCCCCCGGCGAAGAAAAATGCGACACCAACACATGCTCGAGCCTAGCATGTGCTACCACAACCCTCAGTCTGGTGTGATCTTAGACTGGGAATGAACTTCGTATGCTTAGAATGGGAATGAACTCCGTATGCCTAAGTCAACTAACGAAACGAGCGTGCGGGTGCTCAGCCGGCCAGAGAGGTGGGATGCACAAGCCGGGGATCGGTTGGGTCCCCCTCTGCGTGCTGCTGATTCGGTTACCACAACCCTCGGTCCGGTCCAATCTTAGACTGGGAATAAAGTCCGTATGCCTAAGCCAACCGACGAAACGAGCGGGTGGGCGGGCGGGCACTACGTCAGCCAGAGAGGCGGGATGCGTAAGTCGTGGATCGATAGGGTGGTAGGTGGGTTTAGGCACATCTTCATATTTCAGCATGCCAATGCCATTTTTATGGCTTTGTAAATTCATACAATGGCCTCTTAAGCCTTCACGTGAAGTTTCATGGCAAGACGACTCGTTTTCTATTTTTCACGATTTTTGAAACTTTTTACGGTTCAGAATTTTTTAAAATTTTTTTGGAAGGAGTTTTGGCCCCGAACTTGGTAGATGTGATCCTTGTATTTTTTTTTTATGCCCAAAAAAATTCAGCTAAAAACTCGAAGTATACAAGATTTTGTGACCATTTGAAAAAAGTGTCCCCATTTCAGACACTTTAATGGCTACTGGTAGCAAACCTGTAAAATCTCAAATGCTCTTTAAGGGGGTGTGAGTTCTCGAGGTTTGATGAGGGATAGGGGGCCAATATAAGGGCCAAGTACCAGCACCATCGCACATCATGTGCGCACACCCCCCGGCCCGCTGATCGCCGAAACCCCATGCTGTCGGTCATGTTCTCCGGCGATGCTCTGGCAATGGTGCCCCGGCGAAGAAAAATGCGACACCAACACATGCTCGAGCCTAGCATGTGCTACCACAACCCTCAGTCTGGTGTGATCTTAGACTGGGAATGAACTTCGTATGCTTAGAATGGGAATGAACTCCGTATGCCTAAGTCAACTAACGAAACGAGCGTGCGGGTGCTCAGCCGGCCAGAGAGGTGGGATGCACAAGCCGGGGATCGGTTGGGTCCCCCTCTGCGTGCTGCTGATTCGGTTACCACAACCCTCGGTCCGGTCCAATCTTAGACTGGGAATAAAGTCCGTATGCCTAAGCCAACCGACGAAACGAGCGGGTGGGCGGGCGGGCACTACGTCAGCCAGAGAGGCGGGATGCGTAAGTCGTGGATCGATAGGGTGGTAGGTGGGTTTAGGCACATCTTCATATTTCAGCATGCCAATGCCATTTTTATGGCTTTGTAAATTCATACAATGGCCTCTTAAGCCTTCACGTGAAGTTTCATGGCAAGACGACTCGTTTTTCTATTTTTCACGATTTTTGAAACTTTTTACGGTTCAGAATTTTTTAAAATTTTTTTGGAAGGAGTTTTGGCCCCAAACTTGGTAGATGTGATCCTTGTATTTTTTTTTTATGCACAAAAAATTCAGCTAAAAACTCGAAGTGTACAAGATTTTGTGACCATTTGAAAAAGTGTCCCCATTTCAAACACTTTAATGGCTACTGGCAGCAAACCTGTAAAATCTCAAATGCTCTTTAAGGGGGTGTGAGTTCTCGAGGTTTGATGAGGGATAGGGGGCCAATATAAGGGCCAAGTACCAGCACCCATCGCACATCATGTGCAGACACCCCCCGGCCATCCCCTAATTCCGGAACCCCAATGCCGCCGGTCAGCATCTTCGATGATGGTGCCCCGATGAAGAAAAATACGACACCAACACATGCCCGAGCCCAGCATGTGCTGTCGCAACCCTCGTCCGATCCAATCTTAGACTGGGAATGAACTCCGTATGCCAAAGTCAACCCACAAAATGAGCGTGCGGGTGCTCAGCTGGCCAGAGGGGAAGGATGCGCAAGCCGGGGATCGGTCGGGTCCCCCTCTACGTGCTGCCGATCCTACTGCTACAACCCTCGGTCCGATCCAATCTTAGACTGGGAATGAACTCTGTATGCCTAGCCAACCAACGAAAAGAGCGGGCGGATGGGCGGGCTGGCACTATGCCTGCCAGAGAGACGGGATGCGCAAGCCGTGGATCGATATGGTGGTAGGTGGGTTTTGGCACATCTTCATATTTTTGTGTGCCAATGCCATTTTTAAGGCTTGTAAATTCCTACAATGGTCCCTTAAGCCTTCACGTTAAGTTTCATGGCAAGACGACTCATTTTCTGTTTTTCACGATATTCAAAGCTTTTTACGGTTCAGGATTTTTTAAAATTTTTTCGGAAGGAGTTTTGGCCCCAAACTTCGTAGACATGATCCTTGTATTTTTGTTGGCATGCACAAAAAAATTCAGCTAAAAAATCGAAGTGTACAAGATTTTGTGACCATTTGAAAAAACTGTCCCCATTTCAGACACTTTAATGGCTACTGGCAGCAAACCTGTAAAATCTCAAATGCTCTTTAAAGGGGTGTGAGTTCTCAAGGTTTGATGAGGGATAGGGGGCCAATATAAGGGCCAAGTACTAGCACCCATCGCACATCATGTGCACACACCCCCGGCCCCCCGATCGTCGGAACCCCAATGTCGTCGGTCAGGTTCTCCGGCGATGCTCCAATGATGGTGCCCCGACGAAGAAAAATGCGGCACCAACACATGCCCAAGCCCAGCATGTGCTGTCACAACCCTCGATCTGATCCGATCTGAGACTGGGAATGAACTCCGTATGCCTAAGTCAACCCACAAAATGAGCTTGCGGGTGCTCAGCCGGCCAGAGGGGCGGGATGCGTAAGCCAGGGAACGGTCGGGTCCCCCTCTACGTACTGTGAATCCTGCTGCCGTAACCCTCACTCTGGTCTGATCTAAGACTGGGAATGAACTCCGTATGCCTAAGCCAACTGACGAAACGAGCGGGCGGGCGGGTGGGCGGGCACTACGTCGGCCAGAGAGACGGGATGCGTAAGCCATGGATCGATAGGGTGGTAGGTGGGTTTAGGCACATCTTCATATTTCTGCATGCCAATGCCATTTTTATGGCTTGTAAATTCATACAATGGTCCCTTAAGCCTTCTCGTGAAGTTTCATGGCAAGACGACTCGTTTTCTATTTTTCACGATTTTTGAAACTTTTTACGGTTCGGGATTTTTTAAAATTTTTTCGGAAGGAGGTTTGGCCCCAAACATGGTAGATGTGATCCTTGTATTTTTGTTGGCATGCATAAAAAAATTTAGCTAAAAACTTGAAGTGTACAAGATTTTGTGGCCATTTGAAAAAAGTCTCCCCATTTCAGACACTTTAATGGCTACTGGCAGCAAACCTGTAAAATCTCAAATGCTCTTTAAGGGGGTGTGAGTTCTCGAGGTATGATGGGGGATAGGGGGCCAATATAAGGGCCAAGTACCAGCACCCATCGCACATCATGTGCGCACCCCCCCGGCCACCCCGATCGTCGGTACCACAATGCCGTCGGTCAGGTTCTCCGACGATACTCCGACGATGGTGCCCCGACGAAGAAAAATGCAGCACCAACACATGTTCGAGCCCAGCTTGTGCTGCTGAAACCCTTGGTCTGGTCCAATCTTAGACTGGGAGTGAACTCCAAATGCTTAGACTGGGAATGAACTCCGTATGCCTAAGTCAACCCACGAAATGAGCGTACGGTTGCTCAGCCGGCCAGAGGGGCGAGATGCGCAAGCCGGGGATCGGTCGGGTCCCCCTCAGCATGCTGTCAATCCTGCTGCTACAACTCTCGGTCCGGTCTGATCTTAGACTGGGAATGAACTCCGTATGCCTAAGCCAACCGACGAAACGAGCGGGGGGGCGGGCTCTACATCGGCTAGAGAGACGGGTGGTAGGTGGGTTTAGGCACAACTTTATATTTTTGCATGCCAATGCCATTTTTATGGCTTGTAAATTCATACAATGGTCCCTTAAGCCTTCACGTGAAGTTTCATGGCAAGACGACTCGTTTTCTATTTTTCATGCTTTTCAGAAATTTTTACGGTTCGGGATTTTTTTAAATTTTTTCAAATGGATTTTTGGCCCCAAACTTGGTATGTGGTCCTTGTATTTTTGTTGGCATGCACAAGAAAATTCAGCTAAAAACTCGAAGTGTACAAGATTTAGTGACCATTTGAAAAAAGTGTCCCCATTTCAGACACCTCAATGGCTACTGGCAGCAAACCTGTAAAATCTCAAATGCTCTTTAAGGGGGTGTGAGTTCTCGAGGTTTGATGAGGGATAGGGGGCCAATATAAGGGCCAAGTAACAGCACCCATCGCCCATCATGTGCACACACCCACCCCCCCGGCCCCCCGATCGTCGGAAACCCCAATGCCGTCGGTCATGTTCTCCGACGATGGTGCCCCGGCGAAGAAAAATTAGGCGCGAACACATGCCCGAACCCAGCATGTGCTGCCGCAACCCTCGGTCCAGTCTGATCTTAGACTAGGAATGAACTCCGTATGCTTAGACTGGGAATGAACTCCGTATGCCTAAGTCAACCCACGAAACGAGCGCGAGGGTGCTCAGCCGACCAGAGGGGCGGGATGCGCAAGCCGGGGGTCGGTCGGGTCCCCCTTTACGTGCTATCGATCCTGCTACCGCAACCCTCATTCTGATCAAATCATAGACTGTGAATGAACTCCATATGCCTAACCAACTAACGAAACGTGCGGGCGGGCGGGCACTACGTCGGCCAGAGAGACGGGATGCGCAAGCCGTGGATCGATAGGGTGGTAGGTGGGTTTAGGCACATCTTCATTTTTCTTTGTGCCAATGCCATTTTTATGAATTGTAAATTCATACAATGGTCCCTTAAGCCTTCCGTGAAGTTTCATGGCAAGACGACTCGTTTTCTATTTTTCATGATTTTTAAAACTTTTTACGGTTCAGGATTTTTTAAAATTTTTTTGAAAGGAGGTTTGGCCCCAAACTTGGTAGACGTGATCCTTGTATTTTTGTTGGCATGCACAAAAATATTTAGCTAAAAACTCGAAGTGTACAAGATTTTGTGGCCATTTGAAAAAAGTCTCCCTATTTCAGACACTTTAATGGCTACTGGCAGCAAACCTGTAAAATCTCAAATGCTCTTTAAGGGGGTGTGAGTTCTCGAGCTTTGATGGGGGATAGGGGGCCAATAGAAGGGCCAAGTACCAGCACCCATCACACATCATGTGCGCACACCCCCCGGCCCCCTCGATCGTCGGTACCATAATAACGTTGGTCAGGTTCTCTGGCGATGGTGCCCCGACGAAGAAAAATGCGGCACCAACACATGCCCGAGCCCAGCATGTGCTGCCGTAACCCTCGGTCCGGTCCGATCTTAGACTGGGAATGAACTCCATATGCTTAGACTGGGAATGAACTCCGTATGCCTAAGTCAACTCACGAAACGAGCGTGCGGGTGCTCAACCGACCAGAGGGGCGGGATGCGCAAGTCGGGGACCGATCGGGTCCCCATCTGCATGCTGTCGATCCTACTACCGCCACCCTCAGTCCGGTCCAATCTTAGACTGGGAATGAACTCCATATTCCTAAGCCAACCGACGAAACGAGCGGGCGGGCGGGCGGGCGGGCACTACGTCGGCTAAAGAGACGGGATGCGCAAGCCGTGGATCGATAGGGTGGTAGGTGGGTTTAGGCACATCTTCACATTTCTGCATGCCAATGCCATTTTTATGGCTTGTAAATTCATACAATGGTCCCTTAAGCCTTCACGTGAAGTTTCATGGCAAGATGACTCGTTTTTTATTTTTTACAATTTTTACGGTTCGGGATTTTTAAAATTTTTTCGAAAGGAGGTTTGGCCCCAAACTTGGTAAACGTGATCCTTGTATTTTTGTTGGCTTGCACAAAAAAATTTAGCTAAAAACTCAAAGTGTACAAGATTTTGTGCCAATTTGAAAAAAGTCTGCCCATTTTAGACACTTTAATGGCTACTGGCAGCAAACCTGTAAAATCTCAAATGCTCTTTAAGGGGTGTGAGTTCTCGAGGTTTGATGGGGGGTAGGGGGCCAATATAAGGTTCCAGCACCATCACACATCATGTGCGTACAACCCCCTCGACCCCCCTGATCATCGGAACACCAATGCCGTCGGTTAGGTTCTCCGATGATGCTCCGACGATGGTGCCCCGACGAAGAAAAATACGGCACCAACACATGCCCGAGTCCAGCATGTGCTGCCGTAACCCTTGGTCTGGTCCGATCTTAGACTGGGAATGAACTCTGTATGCTTAGATTGGGAATGAACTACGTATGCCTAAGTCAACCCATGTAACGAACATGCGGGCGCTCAACCGGCCAAAGGGGCGGGATGCACAAGCCGGGGATCTGTCGGGTCCCTATCTACATGCTACGGATCCTGCTGCCACAAAACTCAGTTTGATCCGATCTCAGACTGGGAATGAACTCCATATGCCTAAGCCAACCGATGAAATGAATGGGCGAGTGGGTGGTCGGGCACTACGTCGACTAGAGAGACGGGATGCGCAAGCCGTGGATCAATAGGGTGGTAGGTGGGTTTAGGCACATCTTCATATTTTTGCATGCCAATGCCATTTTTATGGCCTGTAAATTCATACAACAGTCCCTTAAGCCTTCATGTTAAGTTTCATGGCAAGACGACTCGTTTTTTATTTTCCACGATTTTTAAAACTTTTTGTGGTTCAAGATTTTTTAAAATTTTTTTGCAAGGAGTTTTGGCCCCAAACATTTCTTAGACGTGATCCTTGTATTTTTGTTGGCATGCACAAAAAAATTCAGCTAAAAACTCAAAGTGTACAAGATTTTGTGACCATTTGAAAAAAGTGTCCCCATTTCAGACACTTGAATGGCTATTGGCAGCAAACCTGTAAAATCTCAAATGCTCTTTAAAGGGGTGTGAGTTCTCGAGGTTTGACGAGGGATAGGGGGCTAATATAAGGGCCAAGTACCAGCACCCATCGCACATCATGTACGCACAACCCCCTCGACCCCCCCGATCATTGGAACCCTAATGCCGCCGGTCAGGTTCTCCGACGATGCTCCGACGATGGCGCCCCGACGAAGAGAAATGCGGCACTAGCACATGCCCGAGCCCAACATGTGCTGTTGCAACCTTTGGTCCAGTCTGATCTTAGACTGGGAATGAACTCCGTATGATTAGACTGGGAATGAACTCCGTATGCCTAAATCGACCCATGAAACGAGCGTGTGGGCGCTCAGCCAGCCAGAGGGGTGGGATGCACAAGTCGGGGATCGGTCGGGTCCCCCTCTGCATGCTACTGATCTTGCTACCACATCCCTTGGTCTGGTCTGATCTTAGACTGGGAATGAACTCCGTATGCCTAAGCCAACCGACGAAATGAGCGGGTGGGTGGGCACTACGCCAACCAAAGAGACGGGATGCGCAAGTCGTGGATCGATAGAGTGATAGGTGGGTTTAGGCACATCTTCATATTTCTATATGCCAATACCATTTTTGTGGCTTGTAAATTCATACATTGGTCCCTTAAGCCTTCACGTCAAGTTTCATTGCAAGACGACTCGTTTTCTATTTTTCATGATTTTTGAAACTTTTTGTGGTTCCTCTTTTTTTAAAATTTTTTCAGAAGGATTTTTGGCCCCAAACATGGCAGACGTGATCCTTGAATTTTTTTTGGCATGCACAAAAAAATTCAGCTAAAAACTCGAAGTGTACAAGATTTTGTGACCATTTGAGAAAAGTGTCCCCATTTCAGAAACTTTAATGGCTACTGGCAGCAAACCTGTAAAATCTCAAAAGCTCTTTAAGGGGGTGTGAGTTCTCGAGGTTTGATGAGGGATAGGGGGCCAATATAAGGGCCAAGTACCAGCACCCATCGCATATCATGTGCGCACCCCCCTGGCCCCCCCGATCATCGGAACGCCAATGCCGCCGGTCAGGTTCTCCGGTGATGCTCCGACGATGGTGCCCCAGCAAATAAAAATGTGGCACTAGCACATGCCCAAGAGACGGGATGTGCAGGCTGTGGATCGATAGGGTGGTAGGTGGGTTTAGGCACATCTTCATATTTTTACGTGCCAATGCCATTTTTATGGCTTGGAAATTCATACAATGGTACTTAAGCCTTCACGTGAAGTTTCATGGCAAGATGACTCGTTTTCTATTTTCCACGATTTTCAAAACTTTTTACGGTTTTGGATTTTTTAAAAATTTTCGGAGGGAGTTTTGGCCCCAAACTTGGTAGACGAGATCCTTGTATTTTTGTTGGCATGCACAAAAAAATTCAGCTAAAAACTCAAAGTGAACAAGATTTTGTGACCATTTGAAAACAGTGTCCCCATTTCAGACACTTTAATGGCTTTGGCAGCAAACCTGTAAAATCTCAAATGCTCTTTAAGGGGCTGTGAGTTCTCGAGGTTTGATGAGAGATAGGGGGCCAATATAAGGGCCAAGTACCAGCACCCATCGCACATCATGTGCGCACACCCCCCGGCCCCCCCGATCGCCGGAACCCCAATGCCGCCGGTCAGGTTCTCCGGTGATGCTCCGGCGATGGTCACCCGACGAAGAAAAATGTGGCCCCAGCACATGCCTTAGCCCAGCATGTGCTGCCACAACCCTCAGTTCGGTCCGATCTTAGACTGGGAATGAACTTCGTATGCCTACGCCAACCGACAAAACAAGAAGGCGGGCGGGCGGGCACTATGCCGGCCAGAGAGACGGGACGCGCAAGCCGTGCATCAATAGGGTGGTAGGTGGGTTTAGGCACATCTTCATATTTCTGTGTGCCAATGCCATTTTTATGGCTTGTAAATTCATACAATGGTCCCTTAAGCCTTCACGTGAAGTTTCATGGCAAGACGACACGTTTTCTATTTTTCATAATTTTTGAAACTTTTTACGATTCGGGATTTTTTAAAATTTTTTCGGAAGGTGTTCTGGCCCCAAACTTGGTAGACGTGATCCTTGTATTTTTGTTGGCATGCATAAAAAGATTTAGCTAGAAACACGAAGTCTACAAGATTTTGTGACCTTTTGAAAAAAGTGTTCTCATTTCAGACACTTTCATGGCTACTGGTAGCAAACCTGTAAAATCTCGAATGCTCTTTAAGGGGGTGTGAGTTCTCGAGGTTTGGTGAGGCATAGGGGGCCAATATAAGGGCTAAGTACCAGCACCCATTGCACATCATGTGCGCACACCCCCGCCGGCCCCCCCCGATTGTCGGAACCTCAATGCCGTCGGTCAGGTTCTCAAGTGATGATCAGGCGATGGTGCCCCGACGAAGAAAAATGCGGCACCAGCACATGCCAGAGCCCAGCATGTGCTGCCGCAACCCTGGGTCTGCTCCAATCTTAGACTGGGAATGGACTCTAGTGATGCTCCAGTGACGGTGCCCCGGTGAAGAAAAATGCGCACCAGCACATGCCCGAGCCTAGCATGTGCTACCCTAACCTTGGGTCTGGTCTAATCTTAGACTGGGAATGAACTCCGTATGCTTAGAATGGGAATGAACTCCGTATGCTTAGACTAGGAATAAACTCCGTATGCCTAAGTCAACCCATGAAATGAGCGTGCGGGTGCTCAGCTGGCCAGAGGGGCGGGATGCGCAACATGGGGATCGACCGGGTCCCCCTCTATGTGCTGCCAATCTTACTGTCGCAAGCTTCGGTTCGGTTCGATCTTAGATTGGGAATGAACTCCGTATGCCTAAGCCAACCGACAAAACGAGCAAGCGGGCGGCCTGGCACTATGTCGGCCAGAGAGACGGGATGCGCAAGCCGTGGATCGATAGGGTGGTAGGTGGGTTTAGGCACATCTTCATGTGTCTATGTGCCAATGCCATTTTTCTTGCTTGTAAATTCATACAATGGTCCCTTAAGCCTTCACGTGAAGTTTCTTGGCAAGACGACTCGTTTTCTATTTTTCACGATTTTTGAAACTTTTTATGGTTCAAGATTTTTTAAAATTTTTTTGAAAGGAGTTTTGGCCCTAAAGTTGGTAGACGTGATCCTTTTATTTTTGTTGGCATGCACAAAAACATTCAGCTAAAAACTCAAAGTGTACAAGATTTTGTGACCATTTGAAAAAAGTGTCCCCATTTCAGACACTTTAATGGCTACTGGCAGCAAACCTGTAAATCTCAAATATCTTTAAGGAGTGTGACTTCTCGAGGTTTGATGAGGGCGATTAGGGGGGCAATATAAGGCCAAAGTACAGCACCCATCGCACATCATGGTTGCGCACACCCCCTGGCCCTTCAATCGCAGAACCCCAATGCCGCCGGTCAGGTTTCTTCCGGTGAGCCTCCGGCGATGGCTGCCCATGCGAAAGAAAAATATGGCACCAGCACAATGCCCGAGCCTAGCATGTGCTACTGCAACCCTCCGGCGTTCTGATCTTAGATTGGAAGGAATTCCGTATGCTTAGACTGGCGAAGAAACTCCCTATGCTTAGACTGGGAATTGAACTCCGTATGCCTAAGTCAACCCACGAAACAAGCGTGCGGGCGCTCAGCTGGCCAGAGGGGCAGGATGCACAAGTTGGGGATTGATCGGGTCCCCCTCTGCGTGCTGTTGATCCTGCTGTCGCAACCCTCGGTATGGTCTGATCTTAGACTAGGAATGAACTGCGTATGCCTAAGCCAACCGACGAAACGAGCGGGCGGGCACTACGTCGGCCAGAGAGACGGGATGCGCAAGTCGTGGAGCGATAGGGTGGTAGGTGGGCTTAGGCACATCTTAATATTTCTGCGTGCCAATGCCATTTTTATGGCTTGTAAATTCATACAATGGTCCCTTAAGCCTTCACGTGAAGTTTCACGGCAAGACAACTCGTTTTCTATTTTTAATGATTTTTGAAACTTTTTGCGGTTCGGGATTTTTTAAAGTTTTTCAGAAGGTGTTTTGGCCCCAAACTTGTTAGACGTGATCCTTGTATTTTTGTAGGCATGCACAAAAAAAATTCAACTAAAAACTCGAAATGTACAAGATTTTGTGACCATTTGAAAAAAGTGTCCCATTTAGGACACTTTAATGGCTACTGGCAACAAACCTGTAAAATCTCAAATGCTCTTTAAGGGGGTGTGAGTTCTCGAGGTTTGATGAGGGATAGGGGGCCAATATAAGGGCCAAGTACCAGCACCCATCGCACATCATGTGCGCACACCCCCCTGGCCCCCCGATCGTCGGAACCCCAATGCCGCCGGTCAGGTTCTCCGGCGATGCTCCGACGACGGTGCCTCGGCGAAGAAAAATGCGCACCAGCACATGCCTGAGCGCAGCATGTCCTGCCACAACCCTGGGTTCGGTTCAATCTTAGACTAGGAATGAACTCCGTATGCTTAGACTGGGAATGAACTCCGTATGCCTAAGTCATCCCACGAAACGAACGTGCAGGCGCTCTGCGGGCCAGAGGGGCAGGATGCACAAGATGGGGATCAGCCAGGTCCCCCTCTGCATGCTACCGATCCTGCTATCACAACCCTCGATCTGGTCTGATCTTAGACTGGGAATGAACTCCGTATGCCTAAGCCAACCGACAAAATGAGCGGCCGGGCGGCTGGGCACTACGTCGGCCAGAGAGACGTGATGCACAAGCCATGGATCGATAGGGTGGTAGGCGGGTTTAGGCACATCTTCATATTTTTGCGTGCCAAAGCCATTTTTATGGCTTGTAATTTCATACAATGGTCCCTTAAGCCTTCACGTGAAGTTTCATGGCAAGGCAACTCGTTTTCTATTTTTCATGAATTTTGAAACTTTTTACGGTTCGAGATTTTTTAAAATTTTTTCGGAAGGAGTTTTGATCCCAAACTTGGTAGACAGATCCTTGTATTTTTTTTGGCATGCACAAAAAAATTCTAAAAACTCGAAGTGCACAAGATTTTGTGACCATTTGAAAAAAGTGTCCCCATTTTAGACACTTTAATGGCTACTGGCAGCAAACCTGAAAAATCTCAAATTCTCTTTAAGGGGGTGTGAGTTCTCGAGGTTTGATGAGGGATAGGGGGCCAATATAAGGGCCAAGTACCAGCACAAATCGCACATCATGTGCGCACACCCCCGCCGGCCCCCCCGATTGTCGGAACCTCAATGCCGTCGGTCAGGTTCTCTGGTGATGATCAGGCGATGGTGCCCCGACGAAGAAAAATGCGGCACCAGCACATGCCAGAGCCCAGCATGTGCTGCCGCAACCCTGGGTCTGCTCCAATCTTAGACTGGGAATGGACTCTATATGCTTAGACTGGGAATGAACTCTGTATGCCTAAGTCAACCCACGAAACGAACGTACGGGAGCTCAGCCGGCCAGAGGGGGGATGCACAAGCCGAGGATTGCTTCGGTCCCCCTCTGCGTGCTGGCGATCCCGCTGTCGCAACCCTCAGTCTGGTCCGATCTTAGACTGGTAATGAACTCTGTCTGCCTAAGCCAACCGATGAAACAAGCGGGTGGACGGGCGCGCGGGCGGGCACTACACCGGCCAGAGAGACGGGATGCGCAAGCCATGGATCGATAGGGTGGTAGGTGGGTTTTGGCACATCTTAATATTTCTTGCCTGCCAATGCCATTTTTATGGCTTGCAAATTCATACAATGGTCCCTTAAGCCTTCACGTGAAGTTTCATGGCAAGACGACTAGTTTTCTATTTTTCATGATTTTCCAAACTTTTTGCGGTTCGAGATTTTTTAAAATTTTTTCGGAAGGAGTTTTGGCCCCAAACTTGGTAGACGAGATCCTTGTATTTTTGTTGGCATGCACAAAACAATTCAGCTAAAAACTCGAAGTGTACAAGATTTTGTGACAATTTGAAAAAAGTGTCCTCATTTCAGACACTTTAATGGCTACTGCAGCAAACCTGTAAAATCTCAAATGCTCTTTAAAGGGGTGTGAGTTCTCGAGGTTTGATGAGCGATAGGTGGCTAATATAAGGGCCAAGTACCAGCACCCATCGCACATCATACGCGTACACCCCCCTGGCCCCCTCGATCGCCAGAACCCTAACGTCGCTGGTCAGGTTCTCTGGCGGTGCTCCGGCATGGTGCCTCGGTGAAGAAAAATGCAGCACCAACACATGTCCGAGCCCTGCATGTGCTACTGTAACCCTCGATCCGGTCTGATCTTAAACTTAGAATGAACTCCGGTCTGATCTTAAACTTGAAATGAACTCCGGTCTAGACCGGTCTGATCTGGCCAGAGGGGCTGGATGCGCAAGCCGGGGATCGACTGGGTCACCCTCTGTGTGCTATCGATCCTGCTACCGCAACCCTTAGTCCAGTCCGATCTTAGACTGGGAATGAACTCCATATGCCTAAGCCAACCGACAAAACGAGCGGGCGGGCGGGCGGGCACTAAGCCAGCCAGAGAGACGGGATGCGAAGGCCGTGGATCGATAAGGTGGTAGTGGGTTTAGGCACATCTTCATATTTCTACATGCCAATGCCATTTTTATGGCTTGTAAATTCATACAATGGTCCTTGAAGCCTTCACGTGAAGTTTCATGGCAAGACGACTCGTTTTATATTTTTCACGATTTTTGAAACTTTTGCAGTTCGAGATTTTTTCAAATTTTTTTGGAAGGAGTTTTGTCCCTAAACTTGGTAGATGTGATCCTTGTATTTTTGTTCGCATGCACAAACAAATTCAGCTCAAAACTCGAAGTGTACAAGATTTTGTGACCATTTGAAAAAAGTGTCCCCATTTTAGACACTTTAATGGCTACTGTCAACAAACCTGTAAAATCTCAAATGCTCTTTAAGGGGGTGTGAGTTCTCGAGGTTTGATGAGGGATAGGGGGCCAATATAAGGGCCAAGTACCAGCACCCATCACACATCATGTGCGCACACCCCTCCCGGCCTCCCCGATCGCCGAAACCCCAAGGCCGTCGGTCAGGTTCTCCGAAGATCCTTCGGCGATGGTGCCCCGACGAAGAAAAATGAGGCACCAACAAATGCCCGAGCCCAGCATCTACTGCTGTAACCCTTGGTCCCATCCGATCTTAGACTGGGAATGAACTCTGTATGCTTAGACTGGGAATGAACTCCGTATGCCTAAGTCAACCACGAAACGAGCGTGCGGGTGCTCAGCCGACCAGAGGGGCGGGATTCGGAAGTCGAGGATCGATCGAGTCCCTCTCTACGTGCTGTCGATCCTACTGCTGCAACCCTCAATCCAGTCCGATCTTATACTGGAAATGAACTCCATATGCCTAAGCCAATCGACGAAATGAGCGGCGAGCGGCGGGCGGGCGGGCACTATGCCGGCCATTGAGACGGGATGCGCAAGCCGTGGATCGATGGGGTGGTAGGTGGGTTTAGGCACATCTTCTTATTTCTGCATGCCAATGCCTTTTTTATGGCTTGTAAATTCATACAATGGTCCCTTAAGCCTTCACGTGAAGTTTCATGGCAAGACAACTCGTTTTCTATTTTTCACAATTTTTGAAACTTTTTGCGGTTCAGGATTTTTTAAAATTTTTTCCGAATGAGTTTTGGCACCAAACTTGGTAGACATGATCCTTGTATTTTTTTTGGTGTGCGTAAAAAAATTCAGCTAAAAACTCGAAGTGTACAAGATTTTGTGACCATTTGAAAAAATTGTCACCATTTAAGACACTTTAATGGCTACTGGCAGCAAACCTGTAAAATCTCAAATACTCTTTAAGGGGGTGTGAGTTCTGGAGGTTTCATGAGGGATAGGGGGCCAATATAAGGGCCAAGTACTAGCACCCATCGCACATCATCGAAACCCCAATGTCGTCGGTCAGGTTCTCCAGCGATGCTCCGGTGATGGTGCCCCGGCGAAGAAAAATGTGACACCAACACATGCCCGAGCCCAGCATGTGCTGCCGCAACCCTCGGTCTGGTCCAATCTTAGACTGGGAGTGAACTCCGTATGCTTAGACTCGAAATGAACTCTGTATGCCTAAGTCAACCCACGGAAACGAGCGTGTGGGTGCTCAGCTGGCCAGAGGGGCGGGATGCGCAAGCCGGGGATCGACTGGGTCCCCCTCTGTGTGCTACTGATCCTACTGCCGCAACCCTCGGTCTGGTCCGATCTTAGACTAGGAATTAACTCCGTATGCCTAAGCCAACCAATGAAATGACCGGACGGGCAGGCGGTCGGGCACTACGCCGGCCAGAGAGACGGGATGCGCAAGCCGTGGATCGATAGGGTGGTAGGTGGGTTTAGGTACATCTTCATATTTCTACATGCCAATTCCATTTTTATTTCATGTAAATTCATACAATGGTCCCTTAAGCCTTCACGTGAAGTTTCATGGCGAGACGAACCACTTTCTATTTTTCACGATTTTCAAAACTTTTTACAGTTCGAGATTTTTTAAAATTTTTTCAGAATGAGTTTTGGCCCCAAACATGGTAGACGTGATCCTTGTATTTTTTTGGCATGCACAAAAAAATTTGGCTAAAAACTCGAAGTGTGCAAGATTTTGTGACCATTTGAAAAAGTATCCCCATTTCAGACACTTTAATGGCTACTGGCAGCAAACCTGTAAAATCTCACATACTCTTTAAGGGGGTGTGAGTTCTCGAGGTTTC
Source organism: Durio zibethinus (assembly GCF_002303985.1). Next base: position 12,645,496 of record NW_019168048.1, read on the forward strand.
ATGAGGGATAGGGGGCCAATATAAGGGCCAAGTACCAGCACCCACCGCACATCATGTGCGCACACCCCCCTCGGCCCCCCCGATCACCGGAACCCTAATGCCGCCGGTCAGGTTCTCCGGTGATGCTCCGATGATGGTGCCCCGGTGAAGAAAAATGCGACACCATCACATCCCGAGCCCAGCATGTGCTGCTGTAACCCTCGGTCCGGTCCGATCTTAGATTGGGAATGAACTCCGTATGCTTAGACTGGGAATGAACTCCGTATGCCTAAGTCAACCCAGGAAACGAGCGTGCGGGTGCTCAATCGGCCAAAAGGGCGGGATGAACAAGCCGGGGATCGATCGGGTCCCTCTCTGCGTGCTATCGATCCGGCTACCACAACCCTCAGTCCGGTTTGATCTTAGACTGGGAGCGAACTCCATATGCCAAAGCCAACCGACGAAACGAGCGGCCAGGTGGACGGGCACTACGTCAGCTAGAGAGACTGGATGCGCAAGCTGTGGATCGATAGGGTGGTAGGTGGGTTTAGGCACATCTTCATATTTTTTCATGCCAATGCCATTTTTATGGCTTGTAAATTCATACAATGGTCCCTTAAGCCTTCACGTGAAGTTTCATGGCAAGACGACTCATTTTCTATTTTTCACGTTCTTCGAAACTGTTTACGATTCAAAATTTTTTAAAATTTTTTCAGAAGGAGTTTTGGCCCCAAACTTCATAGACGTGATCCTTGTGTTTTTTTTGGCATGCACAAAACAGTTCAGCTAAAAACTCGAAGTGCACAAGATTTTGTGATCATTTCGAAAAAAGTGTCCCCATTTCAGACACTTTAATGGCTACTCGCAGCAAACCTGTAAAATCTCAAATGCTCTATAAGCGGGTGTGAGTTCTCGAGGTTTGATGAGGGATAGGGGGCCAATATAATGGCCAAGTACCAGCACCCATCGCACATCAAGTGCACACACCCCCCCGGCCCCCCCGATCGCCGGAACCCCAATGCCGTCGGTCAGGTTCTCCGGTCATGCTCCGATGATGGTGACCCGACGAAGAAAAATGCGGCACTAACACATGCCCGAGCCCAACATGTGCTACTGCAACCCTCGATCCTGTCCGATCTTAGATTGGGAATGAACTTTGTATGCTTAGACTGGGAATGAACTCCGTATGCCTAAGTCAACCCACGAAACGAGCATGCGGGTGCTCAACCGGCCAGAGGGGCAAGATGTGCAAGCCGGGGATCGATCGGGTCCCCCTCTGCGTACTGGCAATCCTGCTACTGCAACCTTCAGTTTGGTCCAATCTTAGATCGAGAATGAACTCCGTATGCCTAACCCAACCGACAAAACGAGCGAGCGGATGGGTGGGCGGGCACTACGCATGCCAGAGAGACGGGATGCGCAAGTCGTGGATCGATAGGTAGTAGGTGGGTTTAGGCACATCTTCATATTTTTGCGTGCCAATGCCATTTTTATGGCTTGTAAATTCATACAATGGTCCCTTAAGCCTTCACGTGAAGTTTCATGGCAAGACGACTCGTTTTCTATTTTTCACTATTTTCAAAACTTTTTACGGTTTGGGATTTTTTAAAATTTTTTCGGAAGGAGTTTTGGCCCCAAACTTCGTAGACGTGATCCTTCTATTGTTGTTGGTATGCACAAAACAATTCAGTTAAAAACTCGAAGTGTACAAGATTTTGTGACCATTTGAAAAAAGTGTCCCCATTTCAGACACTTTAATGGCTACTGGCAGCAAACCTGTAAAATCTCAAATGCTCTTTAAGGGGTGTGAGTTCTCGAGGTTTGATGAGGGATAAGGGCCCAATATAAGGGCCAAGTACCAGCACCCATTGCACATCATGTGCGCACACACCCCAGCCCCCCAATCGTCGGAACCCCAATGCCGCCGGTCAGGTTCTCCGGTGATGCTCCGATGATGGTGCCCCGATGAAGAAAAAGCGGCACCAACACATGCCCGAGCCCAGCATGTGCTGCCGCAACCCTTGGTCTGGTCTGATCTTAGACTGGGAATGAACTCCGTATGCTTAGACTGGGAATTAACTCCGTATGCCTAAGTCAACCCACGAAACGAGCGTACGGGCGCTCAGCCAGCCAGACGGGCGGGATGCGCAAGCCGGGGATCGGCCGGGTCCCCCTCTGTGTGTTGCTGATCTTGCTATCACAACCCTCGATCCGATATGATGTTAGACTGGGAATGAACTCCGTATGCCTAAGCCAACCGACGAAACGAGTGGGCGGGCGGGCACTACGTCGGCCAAAGAGACGGGATGCGGAAGCCGTGGATCGATAGGGTGGTAGGTGGGTTTAGGCACATCTTCATATTTTTGTGTGCCAATGCCATTTTTATGGCTTGTAAATTCATACAATGGTCCTTTAAGCCTTCACGTGAAGTTTCATGGCAAGACGACTCGTTTCCTATTTTTCATGATTTTATGAAACTTTTTGCGGTTCGAGATTTTTTTAAATTTTTTCAGAAAGAGTTTTGGCCCCAAACTTGGTAGACGTGATCCTTTTATTTTTGTTGGCATGCACAAAAACATTCAGCTAGAAACTCGAAGTGTATAAGATTTTGTGACCATTTGAAAAAAGTGTCCCCATTTCAGACACTTTAATGGCTACTGGCAGCAAACCTATAAAATCTCAAATGCTCTTTAAGGGGGTGTCAGTTCTTGAGGTTTGATGAGGGATAAGGGGCCAATATAAGGGCCAAGTACCAGCACACATCACACATCATGTGCGCACACCCCACAAGCCTCCCCGATCGTCGGAACCCCAAAGCCGCCGGTCAGGTTCTCTGAAGATGCTCCGACGATGGTGCCCCATTGAAGAAAAATGCAGCACCAGCACATGCCCGAGCCCAGCATGTGCTATCGTAACCCTCGGTCTGGTCCGATCTTAGACTGGGAATGAACTCCATTTGCTTAGACTGAGAATGAACTCCGTATGCCTAAGTCAACCCACGAAACGACTATGGGGGCGCTCAGCCGGCCAGAGGGGTGGGTTGCACAAGCCGGGGATCGACCGGGTCCTCCTTTGCGTCCTGCTAATCTTGCTGTTGCAACCCTTGATCCGGTCCGATCTTAGACTAGGAATGAACTTCATATGCCTAAGCCAACCGACGAAACGATCGGGTGGACGGGCGGGCGGGCACTACGCCAGCCAGAGAGACGGGATGCGCAAGCCGTGGATCGATAGGGTGGTAGGTGGGTTTAGGCACATCTTCATATTTTTACGTGCCAATGCCATTTTTATGGCTTGTAAATTCATACAATGGTCCCTTAAGCCTTCACGTGAAGTTTCATGGCAAGACGACTCATTTTCTAATTTTCACGATCTTCGAAACTTTTTACGATTCAGAATTTTTTTAAATTTTTTCAGAAGGAGTTTTGGCCCCAAACTTCATAGACGTGATCCTTGTAATTTTTTTGGCATGCGCAAAACAGTTCAGCTAAAAACTCGAAGCGTACAAGATTTTGTGATCATTCGAAAAAAGTGTCCCCATTTCAGACACTTTAATGGCTACTCGCAGCAAACCTGTAAAATCTCAAATGCTCTTTAAGGGGGTGTGAGTTCTCGAGGTTTGATGAGGGATAGGGGGCCAATATAAGGGCCAAGTTTCAGCATCCATCGCACATCATGTGCGAACACCCCCCGGTTCCCCGATCACCGAACCCCAATGCTACCGGTCAGGTTCTCCGGTGATGCTCTGGCGATGGTGCTCCGGCGAAGAAAAATGCGACACCAGCACATGCCCAAGCCCAGCATGTGCTGCCGCAACCCTCGGTTCGGTCCGATCTTAGACTGGGAATGAACTCCGCATGCCTAAGTCAACCCATGAAACGAGTATGGGGGCGCTCAGCCGGCCAGAGGGGCGGGTTGCGCAAGTCAGGGATCGACCGAGTCCCCCTTTGCGTGCTACTAATCCTGCTGTTGCAACCCTCGATCCGGTCCAATCTTAGACTGGGAATGAACTTCATACGCCTAAGCCAACCGACGAAACGAGCGGGCGGACGGGCGGGCGGGCACTACGCCGGCCAGAGAGATGGGATGCGTAAGCCGTGGATCGATAGGGTGGTAGGTGGGTTTAGGCACATCTCATATTTTTACGTGCCAATGCCATTTTTATTGCTTGTAAATTCATACAATGGTCCCTTAAGCCTTCACGTGAAGTTTCATGGCAAGATGACTCGTTTTCTATTTTTCACGATCTTCGAAACTTTTTACGATTCAGGATTTTTTAAAATTTTTTCAGAAGGAGTTTTGGCCCCAAACTTCATAGACATGATCCTTGTATTTTTTTTGGCATGCATAAAACAGTTCAACTAAAAACTCGAAGTGTACAAAATTTTGTGACCATTTGAAAAAGTGTCCCAATTTCAGACACTTTAATGGCTATTGGCAGCAAACCTGTAAAATCTCAAACGCTCTTTAAGCGGGTGTGAGTTCTCGAGGTTTGATGAGGGATAGGGGGCCAATATAAGGGCCAAGTACTAGCACCCATCGCACATCAAGTGCACACACCCCCCGGCCCCCCCGATCACCGGAACCCCAATGCTGCTGGTCAGGTTCTCTGATGATGCTCTGGTGATGGAGCCCCGGTGAAGAAAAATGTGGAACCAGCACATGGTCGAGCCCAGCATGTGCTCCCGTGACCCTCGGTCCAGCCCGATCTTAGACTGGGAATGAACTCCGTATGCTTAGACTGGGAATGAACTCCGTATGCCTAAGTCAACCCTACAAAAACAAGCGTGCGGGCGCTCAGCCGGCCAGAGGGACGGGATGCATAAGCCGAGGATTGGTCGGGTCCCCCTTTGCATTCTGCCGATCCTGTTGCCACAACCCTCGGTCCGGACCGATCTTAGACTGGCAATGAACTCCGTGTGCCTAAAGCCAACCGACGAAATGAGTGGACGAGCGGGCAGGCACTACGCCGACCAAAGAGACGGGATGCGCAAGCCGTGGATCGATAGGGTGGTAGGTGGGTTGAGGCACATCTTCATACTTCTGCGTGCCAATGCCATTTTTATGGCTGGTAAATTCATACAATGGTCCCTTAAGCCTTCACGTGAAGTTTCATGGCAAGACGACTCGTTTTCTATTTTTCATGACTTTCGAAACTTTTTACGGTTTGGGACTTTGTAAAATTTTTTCAGAATGAGTTTTGGCCCCAAACTTGGTAGACGTGATCCTTGTATTTTTATTGGCATGCACAAAAATATTCAGCTAAAAACTTGAAGTGTACAAGATTTTGTTACCATTTGAAAAAAGTGTCCTCATTTCAGACACTTTAATGGCTACTGGCAGCAAACCTGTAAAATCTCAAATGCTCTTTAAGGGGTGTGAGTTCTGGAGGTTTGATGAGGGATAGGGGGCCAATATAAGGGCCAAGTACCAGCCCCCATCGTACATCTTACGTGCACACCCCCCCGGCCCCCCCGATCTTCGGAACCCCAATGTCGCCGGCTAGGTTCTCCAATGATGCTCCGGTGATGGTGCCCCGACGAAGAAAAATACGGCACCAGCACATGCCCGAGCCCAGCATGTGCTGCTGTAACCCTCAGTCCGGTCCGATCTTAGATTGGGAATGAACTCCGTATGCTTAGACTGGGAATGAACTCCATATGCTTAAGTCAACCCATGAAATGAGCGTGCGGGCGCTCAGTCGACCAGAGTGGTGGAATGCGTAAGTCTGGGGTCGGTCGGGTCCCCCTCTGCGTGCTATCGATCTTGCTGCTGCAACCCTCGGTCTAGTCTGATCTTAGACTGGGAATGAACTCTGTATGCCTAAGTCAACCCACGAAACGAGTGTGCGGGTGCTCAACCAGCCAGAGGGGCAGGATGCACAAGCCGAGATCGATCGGGTCCCCCTCTGCTAGCTGTCGATCCTGCTATCGTAACCCTTGGTTTGGTCTGATCTTAGACTGAGAATGAACTCCATATGTTTAAGCTAACCGACGAAATGAGCGACCGGACGGGCTAGGGGGCACTACGCCGGCTAGAGAGACGGGATGCGCAAGCCGTGGATCGATAGGCTGGTAGGTGGGTTTAGGCACATCTTCATATTTCTACGTACCAATGCCATTTTTATGGCTTGTAAATTCATGCAATGGTCCCTTAAGCCTTCATGTGAAGTTTCATGGCAAGAAGACTCGTTTTCTATTTTTCATGATTTTTGAAACTTTTTACGGTTTGGGATTCTTTAAAATTTTTTCGAAAGGAGTTTTGGCCCCAAACTTGGTAGACGTGATCCTTGTATTTTTTTTGGCATGCACAAAAAAATTCAGCTAAAAACTCGAAGTGTACAAGATTTTGTGACCATTTGAAAAAAGTGCCCCTATTTTAGACACTTTAATGGCTACTGGCAGCAAACCTGTAAAATCTCAAATGCTCTTTAAGGGGGTGTGAGTTTTTGAGGTTTGATTAGGGATAGGGGGCCCAATATAAGGGCCAAGTACCAGCACCCATCACACATCATGTGCGCACACCCCCCTGGCCCCCCCGATCACCGGAACCCCAATGCGCAAGCCATGGATCGATAGGGTGGTAGGTGGGTTTAGGCACATCTTCATATTTCTGTGTGCCAATGCCATTTTTATGGCTTGCAAATTCATACAATGGTCCCTGAAGCCTTCACGAGAAGTTTCATGGCAAGACGACTCGTTTTCTATTTTTTATGATTTTTGAAACTTTTTGCGGTTTGAGATTTTTGACAATTTTTTTGGAAGGAGTTTTGGCCCCAAACTTGGTAGATGTGATCCTTTTATTTTTCTTGGCGTGCAAAAAAAAATTCAGCAGAAAACTCAAAGTGTACAAGATTTTGTGACCATTTGAAAAAAGTGTCCCCATTTCAGACACTTTAATGGCTACTGGCAGGAAACCTGTAAAATCTCAAATGCTCTTTAAGGGGGTGTGAGCTCTTGAGGTTTGATGAGGGATAGGGGGCCAATATAAGGGCCAAGCACCAGCACCCATTGCACACGATGTGCGCACACCCCCCGGCCACCCGAATGCCGAAATCCCAATGCCGCCGGTTAGGTTCTCTTGCGATGTGCCCAGGCAATGAAAAATGCGGCACCAGCACATGCTCGAGCCCAGCATGTGCTGGCGCAACCCTCAGTCTGGTCCGATCTTAGACTGGGAATGAACTCCGTATGCTTAGACAAGGAATGAACTCCGTATGCCTAAGTCAACCCAAGAAACGAGTGTGCGGGTGCTCAGTCGGCCAGAAGGGCGGGATGCGCAAGCCAGGGATCGACCGAGTCCCACTCTGCATGCTATCGATCCGGCTGCTGCAACCCTCAGTTTGATCCAATCCTAGTCTGGGAATGAACTCCTTATGCCTAAGCCAACCGAGGAAATGAGTGGGCGAGCAGGCGGGCAGGCACTACGCCGGCCAGAGAGATGGGATGCGCAAGCGGTGGATCGATAGGGTGGTATGTGGGTTTAGGCACATCTTCATATTTCTGAATGCCAATGCCATTTTTATGGCTTGTAAATTCATACAATGGTCCCTTAAGCCTTCACGTGAAGTTTCATGGCAAGATGACTCGTTTTCTATTTTTCACGATTTTTGAAACTTTTTACGGTTTGGGATTTTTTATAATTTTTTCGACAGGAGTTTTGGCCCCAAACTTGGTAGACGTGATCCTTGTATTTTTGTTGGCATGCACAAAAAAATTTCAGCTAAAAACTCGAAGTGTACAAGATTTTGTGACCATTTGAAAAAGGTATCCCCATTTCAGACACTTTAATGGCTACTGGCAACAAACCTGTAAAATCTCAAATGCTCTTTAAAGGGGTGTGAGTTTTCGAGGTTTGATGAGGGATAGGGGGCCAATATAAGGGACAAGTACCAGTACCCATCGCAATCATGTGCGCACACCCCCCGGCCCCCTCGATCGCCAGAACCCCAATGCCGCCGGTCAGGTTCTCCGGCGATGCTTCGACGATGGTGCCCCGACAAAGAAAAATGTGGCACCAGCACATGCCGGAGCCCAGCATGTGCCACCGTAACCCTCGGTCTGATCCTATCTTAGACTGGGAATGAACTTCGTATGCTTAGACTGGGAATGAACTTCATATGCCTAAGTCAACCCATGGAATGAGCGTGCGGGCGCTCAGCCGGCCAGAGGGGCGAGATGTGCAAGCTGAGGATCGGTCGGGTCCACCTCTGCGTGCTGTCGATCTTGCTATCGCAACCCTTGGTCCGGTCTGATCTTAGATTGGGAATGTACTCCATATGCCTAAGCCAACCAACAAACGAGTGAGCGGGCAGGCGGGCGGGCACTACGTCAACCAGAGAGACGGGATGCGCAAGCCGTGGATCGATAGGGTGGCAAGTGGGTTTAGGCACATCTTCATATTTATACATGCCAATGCCATTTTTATGGCTTGTAAATTCATACAATGGTCCCTTAAGCCTTCACGTGAAGTTTTATGGCAAGACGACTCGTTTTCTATTTTTCACAATTTTCAAAACTTTTTACGGTTTGAGATTTTTTAAAATTTTTTTGGAAGGAGATTTGGCCTCAAACTTGGTAGACGTGATCCTTGTATTTTTTTTGGCATGCACAAAAAAATTCAGCTAAAAACTCAGAGTGTAAAAGATTTTGTGACCATTTGAAAAAAGTGTCCCCATTCTAGACACTTTAATGGCTACTGGCAGTAAACCTATAAAATCTCAAATGCTCTTTAAGCGGGCGTGAGTTCTCGAGGTTTGATGAGGGATAGGGGGCCATTATAAGGGCCAAGTACCAGCACCCATCGCAATCATGTGCACACACCCCCCCGGCCCCCTCGATCGTCGAAACCCGAATGCCGTCGGTCAGGTTCTCCGGCGATGGTGCCCCGACAAAGAAAAATGCGGCACCAGCACATGCCTGAGCCCAGCATGTGCTGCCGCAACCCTTGGTCTGGTCTGATCTTAGATTGGGAATGAACTTCGTATGCTTAGACTGGGAATGAACTCCGTATGCCTATGTCAACCCATGAAATGAGCGTTGGGGCGCTCAGCCGGACAGAGGGGCGGGATGCGCAAGCCGAGGATCAGTCGGGTCCCCCTCTCCGTGCTGCCGATCCTGCTGCCACAAAACTCGATCAGATCTGATCTTAGACTAGGAATGAACTCCGTATGCTTAGACTGGGAATGAACTCCGTATGCCTAAGTCAACCCACGAAACGAGCGTGCGGGTGCTCAACCGGCCAAAAGGGCGGGATGCGCAAGCCGAGGATCGACCGGGTCCCTCTCTGCGTGCTATCGATCCTGCTACCACAACCCTCAGTCCGGTTCGATCTTAGACTGGGAGCGAACTCCATATGCCTAAGCGAACCGACGAAACGAGCGGCCAGGCGGACGGGCACTACGTCAGCCAGAGAGACTGGATGCGCAAGCCGTGGATCGATAGGGTGGTAGGTGGGTTTAGGCACATCAGCATATTTTTACGTGCCAATGCCATTTTTATGGCTTGTAAATTCATACAATGGTCCCTTAAGCCTTCACGTGAAGTTTCATGGCAAGACGACTCGTTTTCTATTTTTCACGATCTTTGAAACTTTTTACGATTCAGAATTTTTTAAAATTTTTTCAGAAGGAGTTTTGGCCCCAAACTTCATAGACGTGATCCTTGTATTTTTTTTGGCATGCACAAAATAGTTCAGCTAAAAACTCGAAGTGTACAAGATTTTGTGATCATTTGAAAAAGGTGTCCCCATTTCAGACACTTTAATGGCTACTCGCAGGAAACCTGTAAAATCTCAAATGCTCTTTAAGCGGGTGTGAGTTCTCGAGGTTTGATGAGGGATAGGGGGCCAATATAAGGGCCAAGTACCAGCACCCATGCACATCAAGTGCACACACCCCCCGGCCCCCCCGATCGTCGGAACCCCAATGCCGTCGGTCAGGTTCTCCGGTGATGCTCCGATGATGGTGCCCCGACGAAGAAAAATGCGGCACTAACACATGCCCGAGCCCAGCATGTGTTGCTGCAACCCTCGGTCCTGTCCTATCTTAGATTGGGAATAAACTTTGTATGCTTAGACTGGGAATGAACTTCGTATGCCTAAGTCAACCCATGAAGCGAGCATGCGGGTGCTCAACCGGCCAGAGGGGCACGATGCGCAAGCCGGGGATCGATCGGGTCCCACTCTGCGTGCTGCCAATCCTGCTACTGCAACCTTCAGTTCGGTCCAATCTTAGACTGGGAATGAACTCCGTATGCCTAAGCCAACCGACAAAACGAGTGAGCAGATGGGTGGGCGGGCACTACGCCGGCCAGAGAGACGGGATGCGCAAGTCATGGATCGATAGGGTAGTAGGTGGGTTTAGGCACATCTTCATATTTCTGCGTGCCAATGCCATTTTTATGGCTTGTAAATTCATACAATGGTCCCTCAAGCCTTCACGTGAAGTTTCATGGCAAGACGACTCGTTTTCTATTTTTCACTATTTTCAAAACTTTTTACGGTTTGGGATTTTTTTAAATTTTTTCGGAAGGAGTTTTGGCCCCAAACTTGGTAGACGTGATCCTTCTATTTTTTTTGGTATGCACAAAATAATTCAGTTAAAAACTCGAAGTGTACAAGATTTTGTGACCATTTGAAAAAAGTGTCCCCATTTCAGACACTTTAATGGCTACTGGCAGCAAACCTGTAAAATCTCAATTGCTCTTTAAGGGGGTGTGAGTTCTCGAGGTTTGATGAGGGATAGGGGGCCACTATAAGGGCCAAGTACCAGCACCCATCGCACATCATGTGCGCACACCCCCCAGCCCCTCTGATCGTCGGAACACCAATGCCGTCGGTCAGGTTCTCCGGCGATGCTCCAACAATGGTGCCCCGACGAAGAAAAATGCGGCGCCAGCACATGCCCGAGCCCAGCATGTGCTGTCGCAACCCTTCGTCGGTCTGATCTTAGACTGGGACTGAACTCCGTATGCTTAGACAAGGAATGAACTCCGTATGCCTAAGTGAACCCATGAAACAAGCGTGCCTGCGCTCAACCGGCCAGAGGGGTGGGATGCGCAAGTCGGGGATCGAATGGGTCCCCCTCTGCGTGCTGCTGATCCTGCTGCTGCAACCCTCGATTCGGTTCGATCTTAGACTGGGAATGAACTCCGTATGCCTAAGCCAACCGATGAAACAAGCGGGCGGGCGGGCGGGCAGGCGGGCACTACGTCGGCCAGAGATACGGGTTGCGCAAGCCGTGGATCGATAGGGTGGTCGGTGGGTTTAGGCACATCTTCATATTTCTGCATGCCAATGCCATTTTTATGGCTTGTAAATTCATACAATGGTCCCTCAAGCCTTCAAGTGAAGTTTCATGGCATGTTGACTCGTTTTCTATTTTTCACGATTTTTGAAACTTTTTGCGGTTTGAGATTTTTTAAAATTTTTTCAGAAGGATTTTTGGCCCCAAACTTGGTAGACATGATCCCTGTATTTTTGTTGGCATGCATAAAAAAATTCAGCTAAAATCTTGAAGTGTACAAGATTTTGTGACCATTTGAAAAAAGTGTCCCCATTTCAGACACTTTAATGGCTACTGGCAGCAAACCTGCAAAATCACAAATGCTCTTTAAGGGAGTGTGAGTTCTTGAGGTTTGATGAGGGATAGGGGGCCAATATAAGGGCAAAGTACCAGCACCAATCGCACATCATGTGCGCACACCCCCCGGCCCATCCGATCACCGGAACCCTAATGCTGTCGGTCAGGTTCTCCAGCGTTGCTCCGGCGATGGTGCTCCGACGAAGAAAAATGCAGCGCCAGCACATGTTCGAGCCCAGCATGTGCTGCCGCAACCCTCGGTCGATCCGGTCTTAGACTGTGACTGAACTCCGTATGCTTAGACTAGGAATGAACTCCGTATGCCTAAGTGAACCCACGAAACGAGCGTGGGGCGCTCAGCCGGCCAGAGGGGTGGGATGCGCAAGCCGGGGATCGGCCAGGTCCCCCTCTACGTGCTACCAATCCTACTGTTGTAACCCTCGGTCCGGTCTGATCTTAGACTAGGAATGAACTCCGTATGCCTAAGGCAACAGACGAAACGAGCGGGTGGGCGGGCACTACACCGGCCAGAAAGACGGGATGCGCAAGTTGTGGATCGATAGGGTGGTAGGTGTGTTTTGGCACATCTTCATATTTCTACGTGCCAATGCCATTTTTATGGTTTGTAAATCCATACAATGGTCCTTTAAGCCTTCACGTGAAGTTTCGTGGCTAGACGACTCGTTTTCTATTTTTCACGATTTCTGAAACTTTTTACGGTTCAGGATTTTTTAAAATTTTTTTGGTAGGGTTTCTGGCCCCAAACTTGGTAGACGTGATCCTTGTCTTTTTGTTGACATGCACAAAAAAATTCAGCTAAAAACTCCTAGTCAACCCACGAAACAAGCGTGCGGGTGCTCAGCCGGCTAGAGTGGCAAGATACGCAAGCCGGGGATAGACCGGGTCCCCCTTTGCGTGCTATCGATCTTGCTGTCACAACCCTTGGTCCGGTCCGATCTTAGACTGGGAATGAACTCTGTATGCCTAAGCCAACCGACGAAACGAGCGGGCGGGCAGGCGGGCGGGCACTACGCCAACTACAGAGACAGGATGCGCAAGCCGTGGATCGATAGGGTGGTAGGTGGGTTTGGGCACATCTTCATATTTCTGCATGCCAATGCCATTTTTATGGCTTGTAAATTCATACAATGGTCCCTTAAGCCTTTACGTGAAGTTTCATGGCAAGACGACTCATTTTCTATTTTTCATGATTTTCGAAACTTTTTGCGGTTCAGGATTTTTTTAAAATTCTTTCGGAAGGAGTTTCGGCCCCAAACTTGGTAGACGTGATCCTTGTATTTTTGTTGGCATGCACAAAAAAATTCAGCCAAAAACTCGAAGTGTACAAGATGTTGTGACCATTTGAAAAAAGTGTCCCCATTTCAAACACTTTAATGGCTACTGGCAGCAAACCTGTAAAATCTCAAATGCTGTTTAACGGGGTGTGATTTCTAAAGGTTTGATGAGGCATAGTGGGCCAATATAAGGGCCAAGTACCAGCACCCATCGCACATCATGTGCGCACACCCCCTGCCCCCCCGATCGTCGGAACCCCAATGCCGTAGGTCAGGTTCTTCGACGATGGTGCCCCAGTGAAGAAAAATGCGGCACCAGCACATGCCCAAGCCCAGCATGTGCTGCCGCCACACTCGATTCGATTCGATCTTAGACTGGGAATGAACTTCATATGCTTGACTAGGAATAAAGTCCGTATGCCTAAGTCAACCCATGAAACGAGCGTACGGGCGCTCAGCCGGCCATAGGGGCGGGATGCCGAGCCGGGGATCAGTCGAGTACCCTTCTACGTGCTATCGATCCTGCTGTCGCAACCCCCGATCCTGTCTGATCTTAGACTAGGAATAAACTTTGTATGCCTAAGCCAACCGACGAAACGAGCGGGCGGGCGGGCGGGCGGGCACTACGCCAGCTAGAGAGACAGGATGCGCAAGCCGTGTATCGATAGGGTGGTAGGTGGGTTTAGGCATGTCTTCATATTTCTGCATGCCAATGCCATTTTTATGGCTTGTAAATTCATACAATGGTCCTTTAAGTCTTCACGTGAAGTTTAAAGGCAAGGCAACTCGTTTTTTATTTTTCACAATTTTTGAAACTTTTTGCGGTTCGAGATTTTTTAAAATTTTTTTGAAAAGTGTTTTGGCCCCGAACTTGGAAGACGTGATCCTTGTATTATTGTTGGCATGCACAAAAAAATTCAGCTAAAAAATCGAAGTGTACAAGATTTTGTGACCATTTGAAAAAAATGTCCCCATTTCAAACACTTTAATGGCTACTGGCAGCAAACCTACAAAATCCAAAATTCTCTTTAAGGGGGTGTGAGTTCTCAAGGTTTGATGAGGGATAGGGGACCAATATAAGGGCCAAGTACCAGCACGCATCGCACATCATGTGCACACACACCCCCCCGGCCCCCCCGATCGACGGAACCCCAATGCCGCCGGTCAGGTTCTCCGACGATGCTCCTGCGATGGTGCCCCGATGAAGAAAAATGCGGCCCCAGCACATGCCCGAGCCCAGCATCTGCTGCCCCAACCCTCGGTCGGGTCCGATCTTAGACTGGGAATGAACTCCGTATGCCTAAGTGAACTCACAAAACGAGCGTGCGAGTGCTCAGCCGGCCAGATGGGCAGGATGCGTAAGTCGAGGATCGATCGGGTCCCCCTCTATGTGCTGTCGATCCTACTATCACAACCCTCGATCCGGTCTGATCTTAGACTGGGAATGAACTCCATATGCCTAATCCACCCGATGAAACGAGCAGGCAGAGAGACGGGATGCGCAAGCCGTGGATCGATAGGTGGTAGCTGGGTTTAGGTATACCATCATATTTCTACATGCCAGTGCCATTTTTATGGCTTGTAAATTCATACAATGGTCCCTTAAGCCTTCACGTGAAGTTTCATGGCAAGACGACCCGTTTTCTATTTGTCATGATTTTTTAAACTTTTTGCGGTTCGGGATTTTTGAAAATTTTTTCGAAGGAATTCTGGCCCCAACCTTGGTAGACGTGATCCTTGTATTTTTGTTGGCATGCACAAAATAATTTGGCTAAAAACTCAAAGTGTACAAGATTTTGTGACCATTTGAAAAAAGTGTCCCCATTTCAGACACTTTAATGCCTACTAGCAGCAGACCTGTAAAATCTCAAATGCTCTTTAAGGAGGTGTGAGTTCTCGTGGTTTGATGGGGATAGGGGACCAATATAAGGGCCAAGTAGCAGCACCCATTGCACATCATGTGCGCACACCCTTCCCCAGCCCCCCCGATCGTCGGAACCCCAATGTCATCGGTCAGGTTCTTCGGTGATGCTCCGACGATGGTGCCCCGACGAAGAAAAATACGGCACGAACACATGCCCAAGCCCAACATGTGCAGCCGCAACCCTCAGTCCGATCTGATCCTAGACTGGGAATGAACTCCGTATGCCTTAGTCAACCCACGAAACGAGCGTGCAGGCGCACAGCTGGCTAGAGGGGCAAGATGCACAAGCCGAGGATCGACCGGGCCCCTCTCTGCGTGCTGCTGATCCTACTGCAGTAACCCTCAGTCCGGTTCAATCTTAGACTGGGAATGAACTCCGTATGCCTAAGCCAACCGATGGAACGAGCGGGCGGGCGGGCACTACCTCGGTTAGAGAGACGGGATGCGCAAGCCGTGGATCGATAGGGTGGTTGGTGGGTTTAGGTACATCTTCATATTTCTGCATGCCAATGCCATTTTTATGGCTTTTAAATTCATACAATGGTCCCTTAAGCGTTCACGTGAAGTTCCATGGCAAGACGACTCGTTTTCTATTTTTCACGATTTTCAAAACTTTTTGTGGTTCGGGATTTTTAAAAAATTTTTTGGAAGGAGTTTTGGCCCCAAACTTAGTAGACGCGATCTTTGTATTTTTTTTCGCCTGCACAAAAAAATTCAGCTAAAAACTCAAAGTGTACAAGATTTTGTGACCATTTGAAAAAAGTGTCCCCATTTCAGACACTTTAATGGCTACTGGCAGCAAACCTGTAAAATCTCAAATGCTGTTTAAGGGGGTGTGAGTTCTCGAGGTTTTATGGGGGATAGTTGCCAATATAATGGCCATGTACCAGCACCCATCACACATCATGTGCGCACACCCCCCCGGCCCCCTCAATCGTCGGAACCCCAATGCCACCGATCAGGTTCTCCGACGATGCTCCAGCGATGGTGCCCCGACGAAGAAAAATACGACACGAGCACATGCCCGAGCCCAGCATGTGCTGTCGCAACCCTCGTTCCGGTCTGATCTTAGACTGAGAATGAACTCCGTATGCTTAGACTGGGAATGAACTCCGTATGCCTAAGTCAACCCACGAAACGAGCGTGCGGACGCTCAGCCGGCCAGAGGGGCGGGATGCGCAAGCCGAGGATCGGTCGGGTCGCCCTCTACATGCTGTTGATCCTGCTCCGCAACCCTCGATCTGTTCTGATCTTAGACTGGGAATGAACTTCGTATGCCTAAGCCAACCGACGAAATGAGCGGGCGGGCGGGTTGGCGGGCACTACGTCGGCCAGAGAGACGGGATGCGCAAGCCATGGTTCGATAGGGTGGTAGGTGGGTTTAGGCTCATCTTCATATTTTTGCATGCCAATGCCATTTTTATGGCTTGAAAATTCATACAATGGTCCCTTAAGCCTTAAGGTGAGGTTTCATGGCAAGACGACTTATTTTCTATTTTTCACAATTTTAAAAAGTTTTTACGGTTCGGGATTTTTTAAAATTTTTTCGAAAGGAGTTTTGGCCCAAAACTTGGTAGACGTGATCCTTGTACTTTTATTGGCATGCACAAAAAAATACAGCAAAAAACTCGAAGTGTAAAAGATTTTGTGACCATTTGAAAAAGCGTCCCCATTTCAGACAATTTAATGGCTACTGGCAGAAAACCTGTAAAATCTCAAATGCTCTTTAAGGGGGTGTGAGTTGTCTAGGTTTTATGAGGGATAGGGGGCCAATATAAGGGCCAAGTACTAGCACCCATCGCACATCATCTGCGCACACCCCCTTGGCCCCCTCGATCGCTGGAACCTTAATGTCGCCAGTCAAGTTCTCCGGCGACGCTCCGGCATGGTGCCCCGACGAAGAAAAATGTAGCACCAGCACATGCCCGAGCCCAGCATGTGCTACCGCAACCGTCAGTCCGATCCGATCTTAGACTGGGAATCAACTCTGTATGCTTAAAAACTCAAAGTGTACAAGATTTTGTGACCATTTGATAAAAGTGTCCCCATTTCAGACACTTTAATGGCTACTGGCATCAAACCTGTAAAATCTCAAATGCTCTTTAAGAGGGTGTGAGTTCTTGAGGTTTGATGAGGGATAGGGGGCCAATATAAGGGCCAAGCACCAGCACCCATCACACATCATGTGCACAAACCCCCCCGGCCACCCCAATCGTCGAAACCACAAAGCTGTCGGTCAGGTTCTCCGACGATGCTTCGACGATGGTGCCTTGACGAAGAAAAATGCAACACCAGCACATGCCCAAGCCTAGCATGTGCTACCGCAACCCTCGGTCCGGTCCGATCTTAGATTGGGAATGAACTCCGTATGCTTAGACTGGGAATGAACTCCGTCTGCCTAAGTCAACCCACGAAATGAGTGCGCAGGTGCTCAGTCGGCCAGTGGGGCGGGATGCGCAAGCCGGGGATCGGTTCGGTCCCCCTCTGTGTGCTACCGATCCCGCTGCTGCAACCCTCGATCCAGTCTGATCTTAGATTGGGAATGAACTCCGTATGCCTAAGCCAACCGACGAAACAAGCGGACGGGCACTATGCCGACCAGAGAGACGGGATGCGCAAGCCGTGGATCGATAGGGTGGTAGGTGGGTTTAGGCACATCTTCATATCTCTACTGCCAATGCCATTTTTGTGGCTTGTAAATTCATACAATGGACCCTTAAGCCTGCACGTGAAGTTTCATGGCAAGATGACTCGCTTTCTATTTTTTCATGATTTTTGAAACTTTTTGTGGTTCAGCATTTTTAAAAAAATTTTCGACTGGAGTTTGGGCCCCAAACTTGGTAGACGTGATCCATGTATTTTTGTTGGCATGCACAAAAAAATTCAGCCAAAAACTCGAAGTGTACAAGATTTTGTGACCATTTGAAAAAAGTGTCCCCATTTCAGACACTTTAATGGCTATAGGCAGCAAACCTATAAAATCTCAAATGCTCTTTAAGGGGGTGTTAGTTCTTGAGGTTTGATGAGGGATAGGGGGCCAAAATAATGGCCCTGTACCAGCACCCATCGCACATCATGTGCGCACACCCCTCCGGCCCCCCCATTCGTCGGAACCCCAATGCCACCGGTTAGGTTCTCCGGCGATGCTCCGACGATGGTGCCCCGGCGAAGAAAAATACGGCACCAACACATACCAGAGCCCAGCATGTGATGCCGCAACCCTTGGTTCGGTCCGATCTTAGACTGGGAATGAACTCTGTATGCTTAGACTGTGAATGAACTCCGTATGCCTAAGTCAACCCACGAAATGAGCATACGGGTGCTCAGCCGGCCAGAGGGGCAGGATGCGCAAGCCGGGATCAACCGGGTCCGCCTCTGTGGCTGCCGATCCTGCTGTCGCAACCCCGATTTGATCTGATGTTAGACTGGGAATGAACTCCATATGCCTGAGCCAACTGACGAAACGAGCGAAAGAGCGGGCGGGCGGGCACTACGCCAGTTAGAGAGACGAGATGCGCAAGCCGTGGATCGATAGGGTGGTAGGTGGGTTTAGGTACATCTTCATATTTCTATGTTCCAATGCCATTTTTATGGCTTGTAAATTCATACAATGGTCCCTTAAGCCTTCACGTGAAGTTTCATGGCAAGACGACTCGTTTTCTATTTTTCACGATTTTGGAAACTTTTTACGGTTTGAGATTTTTTAAAATTTTTTTGGAATGAGTTTTGGCCCCAAACTTGGTGGACGTGATCCTTGTACTTTTTTTGGCATGCACAACAAAATTCAGCTAAAAACTTGAAGTGTACAAGATTTTATGACTATTTGAAAAAAAGTGTCCCCATTTCAGACACTTTAATGGCTACTAGCAGCAAACCTGTAAAATCTCAGATGCTCTTTAAGGGGGTGGAGTTCTCTAGGTTTGATGAGGGATAGGGGGCCAATATAAGGGCCAAGTACCAGCACCCATCGCACATCATGTGCGCACACACCCCCCTCGGCCCCCCGTCGTCGGAACCCCAGCGCTGCCGGTCAGGTTCTCTAATGATGCTCCGGCGATGGTGCCTCGAGCCCAGCATGTGCTATCGCAAACCTCGGTCCGGTTCAATCTTAGACTGGGAATGAACTTCGTATGCTTAGATTGGGAATGAACTCCATATGCCTAAGTCAACCCACGAAATGAGTGTACGGGTGCTCTGCCGGCTAGAGGGGTGAGATGCGTAAGTCGGGGATCAGTCGGGTCTCCCTCTACGTGCTATCGATCCTACTACCGTAACCCTCGGCCTGATCTGATCTTAGACTGTCGGAATGCTCTGTGTGCACTACGTTGGCCTGAGAGACGGGATGCGCAAATTGTGGATCGATAGGTTGGTAGGTGGGTTTAGGCACATCTTCATATTTCTGCGTGCCAATGCCATTTTTATGGCTTGTAAATTCATACAATGGTCCCTTAAGCCTTCAAGTGAAGTTTCATGGCAAGACGACTTGTTTTCTATTTTTCATTATTTTTGAAACTTTTTGGGGTTCAGGATTTTTTAAAATTTTTTTGGAATGAGTTTTGGCCCCAAACTTGGTAGACGTGATCCTTGTACTTTTTTGGCATGCACAAAAAAATTTAGCTAAAAACTCGAAGAGTACAAGATTTTGTGACCATTTGAAAAAGGTGTCCCCATTTCAGACACTTTAATGGCTACTGGCAGCAAACCTGTAAAATCTCAAATGCTCTTTCAGGGGTTATGAGTTCTCGAGGTTTGATGAGGGATAGGGGGCCAATATAACGACCAAGTACCAGCACCCATCGCACATCATGTATTTTTGTTGGCATGCACAAAAAAATTCAGCTAAAAACTCGAATTGTACAAGATTTTGTGACCATTTTGAAAAAAGTGTCCCCATTTCAGACACTTTAATGGCTACTGGCAGCAAACCTGTAAAATCTCAAATGCTCTTTAAGGGGGTGTGAGTTCTCAAGGTTTGATGAGGGATAGGGGGCTAATATAAGGGCCAAGTACCAGCACCCATTGCACATCATGTGCGCACACCCCGTCGGCCCCCCCGATCGTCGAAACCCCAATGCCGTCGGTCAGGTTCTCCGGTGATGCTCTGGCAATGGTTTCCCGACAAAGAAAAATGCGGCACTAGCACATGCCCGAGCCCAGCGTGTGCTGTCGTAACCCTCGGTCTGGTCCGATCTTAGACTGGGAATGAACTCCGTATGCTTAGACTGGGAATGAACTTCGTATGCCTAAGTCAACCCACGAAATGAGCGTGCAGGTGCTCAGTCGGCTAGAGGGACGGATGCGTAAGCCGGGGACCGGCCGGGTCCCTTTTTGCGTGCTGTCGATCCTGCTGCCGCAACTTTCGGTTCGGCCCGATCTTAGAATGGGAATGAACTCTGTCTGCCTAAGCCAACCGACGAAACAAGCGGGCGGGCGGGGGCGGGCACTTTGCTGGCCAGAGAGACGGGATGCGCAAGCCGTCGATCGATAGGGTGGCAGGTTGGTTTGGGCACATCTTCATATTTCTACGTGCCAATGCCATTTTTATGCCTTGTAAATTCATACAATGCTCCCTTAAGCCTTCACGTGAAGTTTCATGGCAAGACGACTCATTTTCTACTTTTCACGATTTTCAAAACTTTTTACGGTTCAGGATTTTTTAAAATTTTTTTGGAAGGATTTTTGGCCCCAAACTTGGTAGACGTGATCCTTGTATTTTTGTTGGCATGCACAAAAAAATTCAGCTAAAAACTCGAAGTGTACAAGATTTTGTGACCATTTCAAAAAAGTGTCCCCATTTCAGACACATTAATGGCTACTGGCAGCAAACCTGTAAAATCTCAAATGCTCTTTAAGGGGGTGTGAGTTCTCAAGGTTTGATGAGGGATAGGGGGCCAATATAAGGGTCAAGTACCAGCACCCATCGCACATCATGTGTGCAGACCCCCCCTCGGCGCCCTCGATCGTCGGAACCCCAATGCCGTCGGTCAGGTTCTCCAGCGATGCTCCGACGATGGTGCCCTAGCGAAGAAAAATGTCGAACCAGCACATGCCTGAGCCCAGCATGTGCTACCGTAACCCTTGGTCCGGTCCAATCTTAGACTGGGAATGAACTCCGTATGACTAAGTCAACCCATGAAACGAGCGTGCGGGCGCTCAGCCGGCCAGAGGGGCGAGATGCGCAAGCCGGGGATCGATCGGGTCCCCCTCTGTGTGCTGCTGATCCTGCTACCGCCACCCTTGGTTCAGTCTGATCTTAGACTGGGAATGAACTCCGTATGCCTAAGCCAACCAACGAAACGAGCGGGCGGGCACTATGTCGACCAGAGAGACGGGATGCGCAAGTCGTGGATCGATAGGGTGGTAGGTCAGTTTAGGCACATCTTCATATTTCTATGTGCCAATGCCATTTTAATGGCTTGTAAATTCATACAATGGTCCCTTAAGCTTTCACGTGAAGTTTCATGGCAAGATGACTCGTTTTCTATTTTTCACTATTTTTGAAACTTTTTACGGTTTTGGATTTTCTAAAATTTTTTCAGAAGGAGTTTTGGCCCCAAACTTGGTAGTCGTGATCTTGTATTTTTGTTGGCTTGCACAAAAAAAGTTAGTTAAAAAATTGAAGTGTACAAGATTTTGTGACCATTTGAAAAAAGTGTCCACATTTCAAACACTTTAATGGCTACTGGCAGGAATCCTGTAAAATCTCAAATGCTCTTTAAGGGGGTGTGAGTTCTTGAGGTTTGATGTGGGATAGGGGGCCAATATAAGGGCCAAGTACTAGCGCCCATCGCACATCAGGTGCGCACACACCCCCCGGCCCCCCCGTCGTTGGAACCCCAATGCCGTCGGTCAGGTTCTCCGATAATGCTCCGGCGATGGTGCCCCGACAAAGAAAAATGTGACACCAGCACATGCTCGAGCCTAGCATGAGCTACCGCAAACTTTGATCCGGTCCGATCATAGACTGGGAATGAACTCCGTATGCCTAAGTCAACCCATGAAAAGAGCGTGCGGGTGCTCAGCAGGCCCGAAGGGCGGGATGCGTAAGCCGGGGATCGGTTGGGTCCCCCTCTGCGTGCTGCCAATCCTACTACCACAACCCTCAGCCTAGTCCGATCTTAGACTGGGAATGAATTCCATATGCCTAAGCCATCCGACGAAACGAGCGGGCGGGCGGGCGGGCACTACGCCGGCCAGAGAGACGGGATGTGCAAGTCGTGGATCGATAGGGTGGTAGGTGGGATTCGGCACATCTTCATATTTCTGCGTGCCAATGCCATTTTTATGGCTTGTAAATTCATACAGTGGTCCCTTAAGGCTTCACGTGAAGTTTCATGGCAAGACGACTCGTTTTCTATTTTTCATGACTTGCGAAACTTTTTATGGTTCGAGATTTTTTTAAATTTTTTCGAAAGGAGTTTTGGCCCCAAACTTGGTAGACGTGATCCTTGTATTTTTGTTGGCACGCACAAAACAATTCAGCTAAAATCTCGAAGTGTACAAGATTTTGTGACTATTTGAAAAAAGTGTCCCCATTTTAGACACTTTAATGGCTATTGGCAGCAAACCTGTAAAACTCAAATGCTCTTTAATGGGGTGTGAGTTCTCAAGGTTTGATGAGGGATAGGGGGCCAATATAAGGGCCAAGTACCAGCACCCATCGCACATCATGTGCGCACACCCCCTCGGCCCCCCTGATCGCCAGAACCCCAATGCTCGAGCCCAGCATGTGCTGCCGCAAACTTCGATCCGATCCGATCTTGGACTGGGAATGAACTCCATATGCCTAAGTCAATCCACGAAAAGAGCATCCGTATGCTTAGACTGGGTTTAGGCACATCTTCATATTTCTACATGCCAATGCCATTTTTATGGCTTGTAAATTCATACAATGGTCCCTTAAGCCTTCACGTGAAGTTTCATGGCAAGACGACTCGTTTTCTATTTTTCATGATTTTGGAAACTTTTTGCGGTTCGGGATTTTTTAGAATTTTTTTGGAAGGTGTTTTGGCCCTAAACTTGGTAGACGTGATCCTTGTATTTTTGTTGGCATGTACAAAAAAATTCAGCTAAAAACTCGAAGTGTACAAGATTTTGTGACCATTTGAAAAAAGTGTCCCCATTTCAGACACTTTAATGGCTACTAGCAGCATACCTGTAAAATCTCAAATGCTCTTTAAGGGGGTGTGAGTTCTCGAGGTTTGATGAGGGATAGGGGGCCAATCTAAGGGCCAAGTACCAGCACCCATCGCACATCATTTGCGCACACAGCCCCTGGCCTGCCTGATCGCTGGAACCCCAATGCCACCGGTCAGGTTCTCCGGTGATGCTCCGACGATGGTGCCCCGGTGAAGAAAAGTGCAGCACTAACACATGATCCTTGTATTTTTATTGGCATGCACAAAAAAATTCAGCTAAAAACTCAAAGTGTACAAGATTTTGAGACCATTTGAAAAAAGTGTCTCCATTTCAGACACTTTAATGGCTAGTGGCAACAAACCTGTAAAATCTCAAATGCTCTTTAAGGGGGTGTGAGTTCTCAAGGTTTGATGATGGATAAGGGGCCAATATAAGGGCCAAGTACCAGCGCCCACCGCACATCATGTGCGCTCACCCCCTCGGCCCCCCCGATCATCGAAACCCCAATGCCGTCGGTCAGGTTCTCCGGCGATGCTCCGGCGATGGTGCCCCGGTGAAGAAAAATGCGGCACCAACACATGCCCGAGCCCAGCATGTGCTGCCGCAACCTTCGATCTGGTCTGATCTTACACTGGGAAAGAACTCCATATGCTTAAACTGGGAATGAACTCCGTATGCCTAAGTCAACCCACGAAACAAGCGTGCAGGCGCTCAGCCGGCCAGAGGGGCGGGATGCGCAAGCCGGGGATCGATCGGGTCCCCCTCTGCATGCTACCGATCCTACTGCCATAACCCTCAGTCTGGTCCGATCTTAGACTGGGAATGAACTCCGTATTCCTAAGCCAACCGATTAAACGAGTGGGCAGGCGGGCGGGCGGGCACTACATCGGCCAGAGAGACGGGATGCGCAAGTCGTGGATTGATAGGGTGGTAGGTGGGTTTAGGCACATTTTCATATTTCTACATGCCAATGCCATTTTTATGGCTTGTAAATTCATACAATGGTCCCTTAAGCCTTCACGTGAAGTTTCATGGCAACACGACTCGATTTCTATTTTTCATGATTTTTGAAACATTTTGCGGTTCGGGATTTTTTAAAAATTTTTTGGAAGGATTTTTGACCCCAAACTTGGTAGACGTGATCCTTGTGTGTTTTTTGGCATGCACAAAAAAATTCAGCTAAAAACTCGAAGTGTACAAGATTTTGTGACCATTTGTAAAAAGTGTCCCCATTTCAGACACTTTAATGGCTACTGGCTGGAAACCTGTAAAATCTCAAATGCTGTCTAAGGGGGTGAGTTCTCAAGGTTTGATGAGGGATAAGGGAACAAATAAGGGCCAAGTACCAGCGCCCATCGCACATCATGTGCGCTCACCCCCTCCGGCCCCCCCGATCGTCAGAACCCCAAAGCCGCCGGTTAGGTTCTCCGATGACGCTCTAGCGATGGTGCCCCGGTGAAGAGAAATGGGGCACCAACACATGCCCGAGCCAGCATGTGCTGCCACAACCCTCGATCCGGTCCGATCTTACACTGGGAAAGAACTACGTATGCTTAGACTGGGAATGAACTCCGTATGCCTAAGTCAACCCACGAAACGAGCGTACGGGTGCTCAGCCGACCAGAGGGGCGGGATAAGTAAGTCGGGGATCGACTGGGTCCCCCTCTGCGTGTTGCCAATCTTGCTGCCGCAACCCTCGGTCCGGTCTGATCGTAGACTAGGAATGAACACCGTATGCCTAAGCCAACTAACGAAACGAGCGCGTGGGCGAGCGGGCACTACGCCGGCCAGAGAGACGGGATGCGTAAGCTGTGGATCGATAGGGTGGTAGGTGGGTTTCGGCACATCTTCATATTTCTGTGTGCCAATGCCATTTTTATGGCTTGTAAATTCATACAATGGTCCCTTAAGCCTTAACATGAAGTTTCATGGCAAGACGACTCGTTTTCTCTTTTTCACGATTTTTGAAACTTTTTGCGGTTTGAGATTTTTTTAAATTTTTTCGAAAGGAGTTTCAGCCCCAAACTTGGTAGACGTGATCCTTGTATTTTTGTTCGCATGCACAAAAAAATTCAGCTAAAAACTCGAAGTGTACAAGATTTTGCGACCATTTGAAAAAAGAGTCCCCATTTCAAACACTTTAATGGCTACTGGCAGCAAACCTGTAAAATCTCAAATGCTCTTTAAGGGGGTGTGAGTTCTCGAGGTTTGATGAGGGATAGGGGGCCAATATAAGGGCCAAGTACCAGCACACAACGCACATCATGTGCGCACACCCCCTGGCCCACCCGATCGTCGAAACCGCAATGCTGTCGGTCAGGTTCTCCGACGATGCTCAAGCGATGGTGTCCCGATGAAAAAAAATGCGGCACCAACAGATGCCCTAGCCTAGCATGTGCTGCCACAACCCTTGGTCTGGTCCGATCTTAGGCTGGGAATGAACTCTGTATGCTTAGACTGGGAATGAACTCCGTATGCCTAAGTAAACCCACGAAACGAGCGTGCGGGTGCTTAGCCGGCCAGATGGGCGGGATGCGCAAGCCGGGGATTGGTCGGGTCCCCCTCTGCGTGCTGCCGATCCTGCTGTCGTAACCCTCGGTCCGGTCCCTTATTAGACTGGGAATGAACTCCGTATGCCTAAGCCAACCGACGAAACGAGCGGGCGGGCGGGCAGGCGGGCACTACGTCGGCCAGAGAGACAGGATGCGCAAGCCGTGGATCGATAGGGTGGTAGGTGGGTTTAGGCACATCTTTATATTTCTACATGCCAATGCCATTTTTATGGCTTGTAAATTCAAACAATTGTCCCTTAAGCCTTCACGTGAAGTTTCATTGCAAGATGACTCGTTTTTTATTTTTCACTATTTTTGAAACCTTTTACGGTTCCAGATTTTTTAAAATTTTTTCGGAGGGATTTTTGGCCCCAAACTTGGTAGACGTGATCCTTGTTTTTTTTTTGGCATGCATAAAACAAATTCAGCTAAAAACTCGAAGTGTACAAGATTTTGTGACCATTTGAAAAAAGTGTCCCCATTTCAGACACTTTAATGCCTACTGGTAGCAAACCTGTAAAATCTCAAATACTCTTTAAGCGGGTGTGAGTTCTCAAGGTTTGATAAGGGATAGGGGGCCAATATACGGGCCAAGTACCAGCACCCATTGCACATCATGTGCGTACACCCCCCCGGCCCCCCCGATCGTCGGATCCCCAATGTCGTCGGTCAGGTTATCCGACGATGCTCCGGCGACGATGCCTCGACAAAGAAAAATGTGGCACCAATACATGCCTGAGCCCAGCATGTGCTGTCACAACCCTTGGTCCGGTCTGATCTTAGACTGGGAATGAACTCCGTATGCTTAGACTGGGAATGAACTCCGTATGCCTAAGTTAACCCACGAAACGAGCATGCGGGTGCTCAGCCTGCCAGAGGGGCGGGATGTGCAAGCCGGGGATCAGTCGGGTCCTCCTCTGCGTGCTGCCAATCCTACTGCCGCAACCTTCGGTTTGGTCTGATCTTAGACTGGGAATGAACTCCGTATGCTTAGACTAGGAATAAACTCCGTATGCCAAGGTCAACCCATGAAACGAGCGTACGGGTGCTCAACTAGCCAGAGGGGCGGGATGCGCAAGTCGAGGATCGGTCGGGTCCCCCTCTACGTGTCGTCGATCCTGCTACTGCAACCTTCAGCCTGGTCCGATCTTAGACTAGGAATGAACTCCGTATGCCAAAGCCAACCGACGAAACGAACGAGCGGGAGGGCACTACGCCGGCCGAGAGATGGGATGCGCAAGGCGTGGATCGATAGGGTGGTAGGTTGGTTTAGGCACATCTTCATATTTCTAAGTGCCAATGCCATTTTTATGGCTTGTAAATTCATACAACGATCCCTTAAGCCTTCACGTGAAGTTTCATGGCAATACGACTCGTTTTCTATTTTTCACGATTTTCAAACCTTTTTGCGGTTTGAGATTTTTTAAAATTTTTTTGAAAAGCGTTTTGGCCCCAAACTTGGTAGACATGATCCCTGTATTTTTTTTGGCATGCACAAAAAAATTCAGCTAAAAACTGGAAGTGTACAAGATTTTGTGACCATTTGAAAAAAGTGTCCCATTTCAGACACTTTAATGGCTACTGGCAGCAAACCTGTAAAATCTCAAATGCTCTTCAAGGGGGTGTGAGTTCTGGAGGTTTGATGAGGGATAGGGGGCCAATATAAGGGCCAAGTACCAATACCCATCGCACATCATATGCGCACACCCCCCTCGCCCCCCGATCATCGGAACCGCAATGCCGCCGGTCAGGTTCTCCGGTGATGCTCCGGTGATGGTGCCCCGACGAAGAAAAATACGGGACCAACACATGCCCGAGCCCAGCATGTGATGCCGCAACCCTCGGTCCAGTCCAATCTTAGATTGGGAATGAACTCTGTATGCCTAAGTCAACCCACGAAACGAGTGTGCAGGTGCTCAGTTGGCCAGAGGGGCAGGATACGCAAGACGGGGATCGGTCGGGTCCCTCTCTGCGTGTTGTCGATCCTACTTCCGCAACCCTCGGTCTGGTCCGATCTTATACTGCGAATGAACTCCGTATGCCTAAGCCAATCTATGAAACGAGCGGGCGGACGGGCGGGCGGTCATTACGTCGGCCAGAGAGACAGGATGCGCAAGCCGTGGATTGATAGGGTGGTAGGTGGGTTTAGGCACATCTTCATATTTCTGCGTGCCAATGCCATTTTTATGGCTTGTAAATTCATACAATGGTCCTTTAAAACTTCACGTGATGTTTCATGGCAAGACGACTTGTTTTCTATTTTTCATAATTGTTGAAAGTTTTGCGGTTCGGGATTTTTTAAAATTTTTTCAGAAGGAGTTTTGGAACCAAACTTGGTAGACCTGATCCTTGTATTTTTGTTGGCATGCACAAAAAAATTTAGCTAAAAACTCGAAGTGTACAAGATTTTGTGACCATTTGAAAAAAGTGTCTCCATTTTAGACACTTTAATGGCTACTGGCAGCAAACCTGTAAAATCTCAAATGCTCCTTAAGGGGGTGTAAGTTCTCGAGGTTTGATGAGGGATAGGGGGCCAATATAAGGGCAAGTACCAGCACCCATCGTACATCATGTGCGCACACCTCCCCCTCCGGCCCCCCCGATCGCCAGAACCCCAATGCCTCCGGTCAGGTTCTCCGGCGATGCTCTGGCGATGGTACCCTGGCGAAGAAAAATGCAGTACCAACACATGCTCGAGCCCAGCATGTTTTGCCACAACCCTCGGTCCAGTCCAATCCTAGACTGGGAATGAACTCTGTATACTTAGACTAGGAATGAGCTCCATATGCCTAAGTCAACCCACAGAATGAGCGTACGGGTGCTCAGCAGGCCAGAGGGGTGGGATGCGCAAGTCGAGGATCGATCGGGACCCCCTTTACGTGCTGTCGCAAGACTCAGTTCGGTCTGATCTTAGACAGGGAATGAACTCCGTATGCCCAAGCCAACTGACGAAACGAGCGGGCGGGCGGACGAGCGGGCACTATGCCGACCAGAGAGACGGGATGCGTAAGCCGTGGATCGATAGGGTGGTAGGTGGGTTGAGGCACATCTTCATATTTCTACGTGCCAATGCCATTTTTATGGCTTGCCTTCACCTGAAGTTTCATGGCAAGACGACTCGTTTTCTATTTTTCATGATTTTTGAAACTTTTTACGGTCTATGATTTTTTAAAATTTTTTCGAAAGGATTTTTGGCCCCAAACTTGGTAGACGTTATCCTTGTATTTTTTTTGGCATGCACAAAAAAATTCAGCTACAAACTCGAAGTGTAGAAGATTTTGGGACCATTAGAAAAAAGTGTCCCTATTTCAGACACTTTAATAGCTACTGGCAGGAAACCTGTAAAATATCAAATGCTCTTTAAGGGGGTGTGAGTTCTCGAGGTTTGATGAGGGATAGGGGGCCAATATAAGGGCCAAGTACCAGCACCCATCGTACATGATGTGCGCATACCCCCCGACCCACCCGATCGTCGGAACCCCAATGCCGCCGGTCAGGTTCTCTGACGATGCTCCGACGATGGTGCCCCGATGAAGAAAAATACGGCACCAACACATGCCCGAGCCTAGCATGTGCTGCCGCAACCCTCAGTCCAATCCGATCTTAGACTGGGAATGAACTTCGTATGCTTAGACTGGGAATGAACTCCGTATGCCGAAGTCAACCCATGAAAACGAGCGTGCGGGTGCTCAGCTGGCCAGAAGGACAGGATGCGCAAGCCGATCCTACTGCCGCAACCGTCGATTCGGTCTGATCTTAGACTGGGAATGAACTCTGTATGCCTAAGCCAACCGACGAAACGAGCGTGCGGGCGGGTGGGCACTACGCCGGCCAGAGAGACGGGATGCGCAATCCGTGGATCGATAGGTGGTAGGTGGGTTTAGGCGCATCTTCATATTTCTGCATGCCAATGCCATTTTTATGGCTTGTAAATCCATACAATGGTCCCTTAAGCCATCACGTGAAGTTTCATGGCAAGACGACTCGTTTTCTATTTTTCATGATTTTTGAAACTTTTTGTGGTTCGGGATGTTTTAAAATTTTTTCAAAAGGAGTTTTGGCCCCAAACTTGGTAGACGTGATCCTTGTATTTTTGTTGGCATGCAGAAAACAATTCAGCTAAAAACTCAAAGTGTACAAGATTTTGTGACCATTTGAAAAAAGTATCCCCATTTCAGACACTTTAATGGCTACTGGTAGCAAA
This sequence comes from Durio zibethinus, assembly GCF_002303985.1. The sequence continues at coordinate 12,675,170 of NW_019168048.1, forward strand.
CCTGTAAAATCTCAAATGCTCTTTAAGGAGGTGTGCGTTCTCAAGGTTTGATGAGGGATAGGGGGCAAACATAAGGGCCGAGTACTAGCACCCATCGCACATCATGTGCGCACACCCCCCCAGGCCCCTGATCGACGGAACCCCAATGTCACCGGTCAGGTTCTCCGACGATGCTCCAGCGATGGTGCCCTGACGAAGAAAAATGCGGCACCAGCACATGCCCAAGCCCAGCATGTGCTACTGTAACCCACGGTCTGGTCCGATCTTAGACTGGGAATGAACTCTATATGCTTAGCCTGGGAATGAACTCCGTATGCCTAAGTCAACCCATGAAACGAGCGTGCGGGCGCTCAGCTGGCCAGAGGGGCAGGATGCACAAGCCGGGGATCGGCCGGGTCCCCCTCTACGTGCTGCTGGTCCTGTTACTACAATCCTCGATTCAGTCTGATCTTAGATTGCGAATGAACTCCGTACGCCTAAGCCAACCGACAAAACGAGCGGGCGGGCGGGCGGGCACCATGCGGCCAGAGAGACGGGATGTGCAAGCCGTGAATCGATAGGGTGGTAGGTGGGTTTGGCACATCTTCATTTTTCTACATGCCAATGCCATTTTTATGGCTTGTAAATTCAGCAATGGTCCGTTAAGCCTTCACGTGAAGTTTCATGGCAACACGACTCGTTTTTTATTTTTCATAATTTTTGAAATTTTTGTGGTTCGAGATTTTTTAAAATTTTGTCGGAAGGAGTTTTGGCCCCAAACTTGGTAGACGCGATCCTTGTATTTTTCTTGGCATGCACAAAAAAATTCAGCTAAAAACTCGAAGTGTATAAGATTTTGTGACTATTTAAAAAAAAGTGTCCCCATTTCAGACACTTTAATTGCTACTGCCAGCAAACCTGTAAAATCTCAAATGCTCTTTAAGGGGTGTGAGTTCTCGAGGTTTGATGAGGCATAGAGGGCCAATATAAGGGCCAAGTACCAGCACCCATTGCACATCATGTGCGCACACCCTCCCCCCGGCCCCCCGATCGCCGGAACCCCAATGCCGCCAATCAGGTTCTCCGACGATTCTCCGACGGTGGTGCTCCGGTGAAGAAAAATGCGGCACCAACACATGCCTGAGCCTAGCATGTGCTGCTGCAACCCTCGGTCCAGTCTGATCTTAGACTGGGAATGAACTCCGTATGCTTAGACTGGGAATGAACTCCATATGCCTAAGTCAACCCACAGAACGAGCGTGCGGGCGCTCAGCCGGCCAGAGGGGTGGGTTGCACAAGCCGGGGATCGACCGGGTCCCCCTCTGCGTGCTGTCGATCCTGTTGCCATAACCCTCGGTCCGATCTGATCTTAGACTGGGAATGAACTCCGTATGCCTAAGCCAACCGATGAAACGAGCGGGCGGGTGGGCGGGCGGGCACTACGTCGGCCAGAGAGACGGGATGCGCAAGCCGTGGATCGATAGGGTGGTAGGTGGGTTTAGGCACATCTTCATATTTCTATGTGCCAATGATATTTTTATGGCTTGTAAATTCATACAATGGTCCCTTAAGCCTTCACGTAATGTTTCATGGCAAGACGACTCATTTTCTATTTTTCACGATTTTTGAAACTTTTTACGGTTCGGGATTTTTCAAAATTTTTTCGGAAGGTGTTTTGGCCCCAAACTTGGTAGACGTGATCCTCGTATTTTTGGTGGCATGCACAAAACAATTCAGCTAAAAACTCGAAGTGTACAAGATTTTGTGACCATTTGAAAAAAGTGTCCCCATTTCAGACACTTTAATTGCTACTGGCAGCAAACTTGTTAAATCTCAAATGCTCTTTAAGGGGGTGTGAGTTCTCGTGGTTTGATGAGGGATAGGGGGCCAATATAAGGGCCAAGTACCAGCAACCATCGTACATCATGCGTGCACACCCCCTGGCCCCTCGATCATCGGAACCCCAATGCCACCGGTCAGGTTCTCTGGTGATGCTCCGACGATGGTGCCCCGACGAAGAAAAATGCGGCACCGACACATGCTTGAGCCCAGCATATGCTGCCACAACCCTCGATCCGGTCCGATCTTACACTGGAATGAACTCCATTTGCTTAGACTAGGAATGAACTCCGTATGCCTAAGTCAACCCATGAAATGTGCGTGAGGGGCGCTCAGCTGGCCAGAGGGGCGGGATGCGCAAGCTGGGGATCGTCTGGGTCCCCCTCTGCGTGCTGCCGATCCTGCTACCACAACCCTCAATCCGGTTTGATCTTAGACTAGGAAGGAACTCCGTGTGCCTAAGCCAACCGACGAAATGAGCGCGCGGGCGGGCAGGCGGGCACTACGCCGACCAGAGAGGCGGGATGCGCAAGCCTTGGATTGATAGGGTGGTAGGTGGGTTTAGGCACATCTTCAAATTTCTGCATGTCAATGCCATTTTTATGGCTGGTAAATTCATACAATAGTACCTTAAGCCTTCACGTGAAGTTTCATGGCAAGACGACTCGTTTTCTATTTTTCACGATTTTTGAAACTTTTTCTGGTTCGGGATTTTTTAAAATTTTTCGGAAGGAGTTTTGGCCCCAAACTTGGTAGACATGATCCTTGTATTTTTCTTGGCATGCACAAAAAAATTCAGCTAAAAAATCGAAGTGTATAAGATTTTGTGACCATTTGAAAAAAGTGTCCCCATTTCAGACACTTTAATTGCTACTGGCAGCAAACCTGTAAAATCTCAAATGCTCTTTAAGGGGGTGTGAGTTCTCAAGGTTTGATGAGGGATAGGGGGCCAATATAAGAGCCAAGTACCAGCACCCATCGCCCATCATGTACGCACACCCCCCGACTGCCGGAACCCCAATGCCGCCGGTTAGGTTCTCTGGTGATACTCTGGTGATGGTGCCCCGACGAAGAAAAATGTGGCACCAGTATATGCTCGAAACCAGCATGTGCTGCCGCAACCCTCGGTCTGGTCTGATCTTAGATTGGGAATGAACTCCATATTCTTAGACTGGGAATGAACTCCGTATGCCTAAGTCAACCCACAAAACGAGTGTGCGGGCACTCAATCGGCCAGAGGGGTGGGATGCGCAAGCTGGGGATCGGTCGGGTCCCCCTCTACGTGCTGTCGATCCTGCTACCACAACCCTCCATCCGGTCTGATCTTAGACTGGCAATCAACTCCGTATGCCTAAGCCAACCGACGGAAATGAGTGGACGGGCGGACGTGCGGGCACTGCGCCGGCTAGAGAGACGGGATGCGCAAGCCATGGATCGATAGGGTGGTAGGTGGGTTTAGGAACATCTTCATATTTCTGTGTGTCAACACCATTTTTATGGGTTGTAAATTCAACAATGGTCCCCTAAGCCTTCACGTGAAGTTCATGGCGACACAACTCGTTTTTTATTTTTCATGATTTTTGAAACTTTTTGCGGTTCGGGATTTTTTAAAATTTTTTCGAAAGGAGTTTTGGCCCCAAACCTGGTAGACATGATCCTTGTATTTTTGTTGGCATGCACAAAAAAATTCAGCTAAAAACTCAAAGTATACAAATTTTGTGACCATTTGAAAAAAGTGTCCCCATTTCAGACACTTTAATGGCTATTGGCAGCAAACCTGTAAAATCTCAAATGCTCTTTAAGGGGGTGTGAGTTCTCGAGATTTGATGAGGGATAGGGGGCCAATATAAGGGCCAAGTACCAGCACCCATCGCACATCATGTGCGCGCACCCCCCGATCGCCGGAACCCCAATGCCGTCGGTCAGGTTTTTCGACGATGGTGCCCCGATGAAGAAAAATACGGCACCAGCACATGCTCGAGCCCAGGATGTGCAGCCACAACCCTCCATCCGGTCCGATCTTAGATTGGGAATGAACTCCGTATGCTTAGACTGGGAATGAACTTCGTATGCATAAGTCAACCCATAAAACGACCGTGCGGGTGCTCAGTCGGCCAGAGGGGCAAGATGCGCAAGTCGGGGATCGGTTGGGTCCCCCTCTACGTGCTGCCGATCCTGCTACTACAACCCTCCATCCCGTCTGATCTTAGACTGGGAATGAACTCTGTATGCCTAAGCCAACTGACGAAACGAGCGGGCGGGCGGGCGGGTGGGCACTATGCCGGCCAGAGAGGTGGGATGCGCAAGTCGTGGATCGATAGGGTGGTAGGTGGGTTTAGCCACATCTTCATATTTCTGCATGCCAATGCCATTTTTAATGCTTGTAAATTCACACAATGGTCGCTTAAGCCTTCACGTGAAGTTTCATGGTAAGACGACTCGTTTTTTATTTTTTCATGATTTTTGAAACTTTTTGCGGTTCGAGATTTTTTAAAATTTTTTCGGAAGGAGTTTTGGCCCCAAACTTGTTAGACGTGATCCTTGTATTTTTTTTGGGATGCACAAAAAAATTCAGCTAAAAACTCGAAGTGTACAAGATTTTGTGACCATTTGAAAAAAGTGTCCCCATTTCAGACACTTTAATGGCTACTGGCAGGAAACGTGTAAAATTTCAAATGCTCTTTAAAGGGGTGTGAGTTCTCAAGGTTTGATGAGGGATAGGGGGCCAATATAAGGGCCAAGTACCAGCACGCATCTACATCATGTGCACACAGCCCCATCGGCCCCCCCGATCGCCGGAACCCCAATGCCACCGGTCAGGTTCTCCGACGATGCTCCGACGAAGAAAAATGCGGCACCAGCACATGCCTGAGCCTCGCATGTGCTACCGTAACCCTCGGTCCAGTCCGATCTTAGACTACGAATGAACACTGTATGGTTAGACTGGGAATGAACTCCGTATGCCTAAGTCAACCCATAAAACGAGCGTACGGGCGCTCAGTCGGCCATAGGGCCGGGATGCGCAAGCCGGGGATCAGCCGGGTCCCCCTCTGCGTGTGGCCGATCCTGCAACCGTAACCCTCAGTCCAATTTGATCTTAGACTGGGAATGAACTTCGTATGCCTAAGCCAACCGAAGAAACGAGCGGACGGGTGGGCGAGCGGGCACTACGTCGGCCAGAAAGGCGGCATGCGCAAGCCGTGGATCGATGGGGTGGTAGGTGGGTTTAGGCACATCTTTAAATTTCTGCATGCCAATGCCATTTTTATGGCCTGTAAATTCATACAATGGTACCTTAAGCCATCACGTGAAGTTTCATGGCAAGACGACTCATTTTCTATTTTTCACAATTTTTGAAACTTTTAGTGGTTCGGGATTTTTTAAAATTTTTTCAAAAGGGGTTTTGGCCCCAAACTTGGTAGACATGATCCTTATATTTTTGTTGGCATGCACAAACAAATTCAGCTAAAAACTCGAAGTGTACAAGATTTTGTGACCATTTGAAAAAAGTGTCCCCATTTCAGACACTTTAATGGCTACTGGCAGGAAACGTGTAAAATTTCAAATGCTCTTTAAAGGGGTGTGAGTTCTCAAGGTTTGATGAGGGATAGGGGGCCAATATAAGGGCCAAGTACCAGCACGCATCGTACATCATGTGCACACAGCCCCCTCGGCCCCCCAATGCCACCGGTCAGGTTCTCCGACGATGCTCCGGCGAAGAAAAATATGGCACCAGCACATGCCCGAGCCTAGGATGCGTTGTCGTAACCCTCAGTCCGGTCTGATCTTAGACTACGAATGAACACCGTATGGTTAGACTGGGAATGAACTCCGTATGCCTAAGTCAACCCATGAAACGAGCGTGTGGGCGCTCAGTCGGCCAGAGGGCCAGGATGCGAAAGCCGGGGATCAATCGGGTCCCCCTCCACGTGCGGTCGATCCTGCAACCGTAACCCTCAGTCCGATTTGATCTTAGACTGGGAATGAACTTCATATGCCTAAGCCAACCGAAGAAACGAGCGGGCGGGCGGGCGGGCGAGCGGGCACTACGTCAGCCAGAGAGGCGGGATGCGCAAGCCGTGGATCGATGGGGCGGTAGGTGGGTTTAGGCACATCTTTATATTTCTGCATGCCAATGCCATTTTTTATGGCCTGTAAATGTATACAATGGTACCTTAAGCCTTCACGTGAAGTTTCATGGCAAGACGACTCGTTTTCTATTTTTCACAATTTTTGAAACTTTTTGTGGTTCAGGATTTTTTAAAATTTTTTCAGAAGGAGTTTTGGCCCCAAACTTGGTAGACGTGATCCTTATATTTTTTTTGGCATGCACAAACAAATTCAGCTAAAAACTCAAAGTGTACAAGATTTTGTGACCATTTGAAAAAAGTGTCCCCATTTCAGACACTTTAATGGCTACTGGCAGCAAACCTGTAAAATCTCAAATGCTCTTTAAGGGGGTGTGAGTTCTCGAGGTTTGATGAGGGATAGGGGGCAAATATAAGGGCCAAGTACCAGCACCGATCATTAGAACCCCAATGCCGCCGGTTAGGTTCTCTGACGATGCTCCGACGATGGTGCCCCGACGAAGAAAAATGCGGCACCAACACATGCCCGAGCCCAGCATGTGCTGCCGCAACCCTCGGTCTGGTTTGATCTTAGACTGAGAATGAACTCCTTATGCTTAGACCGAGAATGAACTCCGTATGCCTAAGTCAACCCACGAAACGAGCGTGCGGGTACTCAGCCGACCAGAGGGGCGGGATGCGCAAGTCGGGGATCGGCCCGATCCTCCTCTGTGTGCTACCGATCCTACTGCCGCAACCCTCGGTCCGGTCCCATCTTAGACTGGGAATGAACTCTGTATGCCTACGCCAACCGACAAAATGAGCGGGCAGGCAGGTGGGTGGGCACTATGCTGGCCAGAGAGACGGGATGCGCAAACCGTGGATCGATAGGGTGGTAGGTGGGTTTAGGCACATCTTCATATTTTTGCCTGCCAATGCCATTTTTATGGCTAGTAAATTCATACAACGGTCCCTTAAGCCTGCACGTGAAGTTTTATGGCAAGACGACTCGTTTTCTATTTTTCACGATTTTTCAAACTTTTTATGATTCGGGATTTTTTAAAATTTTTTTGGAATAAGTGTTGGCCCCAAACTTGGTAGACGTGATCCTTGTATTTTTTTTGGCATGTACAAAAAAATTCAGCTAAAAACTCAATGTGTACAAGATTTTGTGACCATTTGAAAAAAGTGTCCCAATTTCTGACACTTTAATGGCTACTGGCAGCAAACCTGTAAAATCTCAAATGCTCTTTAAGGGGGTGTGAGTTCACGAGGTTTGATGAAGGATAGGGGGCCAATATAAGGGCCAAGTACCAGCACCCATCGCACATCATGAGCGCACACCCCACCCGGCCCCCCCGATCGCCGGAACCCCAATGCCGCCGGTCAGGTTCTCCATCGATGCTCCGGCAATGGTGCCCCGGTGAAGAAAAATGCAGCACCAACACATGCCTGAGCCCAGTATGTGCTGCCGTAACCCTCGGTCTAGTCCGATTTTAGACTGGGAATGAACTCCGTATGCCTAAGCCAACCGACAAAAGGAGCGGGCGAGCGGGCGGGCGGGCATTACGCCGGCAGAGAGACGGGATCACAAGCCATGGATCGATGGGGTGGTAGGTGGGTTTAGGCACATCTTCATATTTCTATGTGCCAATGCCATTTTTATGGCTTGTAAATTCATACAATGGTCCCTTAAGCCTTCACATGAAGTTTGATGGCAAGACGACTCGTTTTTTATTTTTCATGATTTTTGAAACTTTTTACGGTTCGGGATTTTTTAAAATTTTTTCGGAAGGATTTTTTGCCCTAAACTTGGTAGACATGATCCTTGTATTTTTTTTGGCATGCACAACAAAAATCAGCTAAAAACTCGAAGTGTACAAGATTTTGTGACCATTTGAAAAAAGTGTCCCCATTTCAAACACTTTAATGGCTACTGGCAGCAAACCTGTAAAATCTCAAAAGCTCTTTAAGGGGGTGTGAGTTCTTGAGATTTGATGAGGGATAGGGGGACAATATAGGGGCCAAGTACCAGCACCCATCGCACATCATGTGCGCCTTCCCTCCGGCCCCACCGATCGCCGGAACCCCAATGCCGTCGGTTAGGTTCTCCTACGATGCTCTGGCGATGGTGCCCCGATGAAGAAAAATGCGGCACCAACACATGCTCGAGCCTAGCATGTGCTGCCGAAACCCTCGGTCCAGTTTGATCTTGGACTGGGAATGAACTCCGTATGCTTAGACTGGGAATGAACTCCGTATAACTAAGTCAACCCACGAAACGAGCGTACGGGTGCTCAGCCAGCTAGAGAGGTGGGATGCACAAGCTGAGGATCGGTCGGGTCCCGCTCTACATGCTACCGATCCTGCTGCCATAAGCCTCAGTCCGATCTAATCTTAGACTGGGAATGAACTCCTATGCCTAAGCCAACCGATGAAACGAACGGACGGGCGGGCCAGCGGGCACTACGTCAGCCAGAGAGACGGGATGCGCAAGCCATGGATCGATAAGGTGGTAGGTGGGTTTAGGCACATCTTCATATTTCTGCGTGCCAATGCCATTTTTATGGCTTGGAAATTCATATAATGGTCCCTTAAGCCTTAACGTGAAGTTTTATGGCAAGACGACTTGTTTTCTATTTTTCACAATTTTCGAAACTTTTTGTGGTTTGGGAATTTTTAAAATTTTTTCGGACACTTTAATAGCTACTGGCAGCAAACCTATAAAATCTCAAATGCTCTTTAAGGGGGTGTGAGTTCTTGAGGTTTGATGAGGGATAGGGGGCCAATATAGGGGCCAAGTACCAGCACCCATTGCACAACATGTGCGCACACCCCCCCGGTGCCCCCGATTGTCGGAACCCCAATGCCGCCGGTCAGGTTCTTCGATGATGCTCTGGTGATGGTGCCCCGGTGAAGAAAAATATGACACCAACACATGCCCGAGCCCAGCAAGTGCTACCGCAACCCTTGGTCTGGTCCCTTCTTAGACTGGGAATGAACTCCGTATGCTTAGACTGGGAATGAACTCTGTATGCCTAAGTCAACCCATAGAACGAGCGTACGGGTGCTCAGTCGGGTAGAGGGGCGGCACGCGCAAGTCGGGGATCAATCGGGTCCCCCTCTGTGTGCTACCGATCCTGCTACCGTAACCCTCGGTCCGGTCCAATCCTAGACTGGGAATGAACTCCGTATGCTTAGACTAGGAATGAATTCCGTATGCCTATGTCAACCCACGAAACGAGGGTGCGGGTGTTCAACCGGCTAGAAGGGTGGGATGCATAAATCGGGGATCGACTGGGTCCCCCTCTGCGTGTTATCGATCCTACTGTCGCAACCCTCGATCCGGTCCGATCATAGACTAGGAATGAACTCCGTATGCCTAAGCCAACCGACGAAAGGAGCGGGCGGGCGGGCACTACGCCGGTAGAGAGACGGGATCGCAAGCCGTGGATCGATGGGGTGGTAGGTGGGTTTAGGCACATCTTCATATTTTTGTGTGGCAATGCCATTTTTATGGCTTGTAAATTCATACAATGGTCTCTTAAGCCTTCAAGTGAAGTTTCATGGCAAGACGACTCGTTTTCTATTTTTCATGATTTTTGAAAATTTTTGCGGTTCGAGATTTTTTAAAATTTTTTTGGGAGGATTTTTGGCCCCAAACTTGGTAGATGTGATCCTTGTATTTTTTTTGGCATGCACAAAAAAGTTTAGCTAAAAACTCAAAGTGTACAAGATTTTGTGACCATTTGAAAAAAGTGTCCCCATTTCAGACACTTTAATGGCTACTGGCAACAAACCTGTAAAATCTCAAATGCTCTTTAAGGGGGTGTGAGTTCTCGGGGTTTGATGAGGGATAGGGGGCCAATATAAGGGCAAAGTACCAGCACCCATCGCACATCATGTGCGCACACCCCCCGGCCCCCCCGATCGCCGGAACCCCAATGACACCCGGTCAGGTTCTCCGGCGATGCTCCGACGATGGTGCCCTGACGAAGAAAAATGCGGCACCAACACCTGCCTGAGCCCAGCATGTGCTGTCGTAACCCTCAGACTAGGAATGAACTCTGTATGCCTAGGCCAACTGACGAAACGAGCGGGCGGGCGGGCGGGCACTATGTCGACCAGAGAGACGGGATGCGCAAGCCGTGGATCGATAGGGTGGTAGGTGGGTTTAGGCACATCTTCATATTTCTGCATTCCAATGCCATTTTTATGGCTTGTAAATTCATACAATGGTCCCTTAAGCCTTAACGTGAAGTATCACGGCAAGACGACTCGTTTTATATATTTCATGATTTTTGAAACTTTTTGCGGTTCGAGATTTTTTAAAATTTTTTTGCAAGGACTTTTGGCCCCAAACTTGGTAGATGTGATCCTTGTATTTTTGTTGGCATGCACAAAAAAATTCAGCTAAAAACTCGAAGTGTACAAGATTTTGTGACCATTTGAAAAAAGTGTCCCCATTTCGGACACTTTAATGGCTACTGGCAGCAAACCTGTAAAATCTCAAATGCTCTTTAAAGGGGTGTGAGTTCTTGAGGTGTGATGAGGGATAGGGTGCCAATATAAGGGACAAGTACCAGCACCAATCGCACATCATGTGCGCACACCCCCTGGGTCCCCCCGATCGTCGGAACACCAATGTCGCCGGTCAGGTTCTCCGGTGATGCTCCGGCGATGGTGCTCCCGCGAAGAAAAATGTGGCACCAGCACATGCCCGAGCCCAGCATGTGCTGCCGAAACCCTCCGTCCGATCCAATCTTAGACTAGGAATGAGCTCCGTATGCTTAGACTGGGAATGAACTCTGTATGCCTAAGTCAACCCACGAAATGAGCGTGCGGGTGCTTAGCCGGCCAGAGGGGCGGGATGCGCAAGCCGGGGATCGGTCGGGTCCCCCTCTACCTGCTGTCGATCTTGCTACCGCAATCCTCGGTATGGTCTGATCTTAGATTGGGAATTAACTCTGTATGCCTAAGCCAACCGACAAAACTACCGGGCGGGCGGGCGGGCGGGCGGGTGAGCGGGCACTATGTCGACCAGAGAGGCGGGATGCGCAAGCCGTGGATTGATAGGGTGGTAGGTGGGTTTAGGCACATCTTGATATTTCTACGGGCCAATACCATTTTTATGGCTTGTAAATTCATACAATGGTCCCTTAAGCCTTCACGTGAAGTTTCATGGCAAGATGACTCGTTTTTTATTTTTCACGATTTTTGAAACTTTTTACGGTTCGAGATTTTTTAAAATTTTTTCAGAAGGAGTTTTGGCCCCAAACTTGGTAGACGTGATTCTTGTATTTTTTTTGGCATGCACAAAAAAATTTAGCTAAAAACTCAAAGTGTACAAGATTTTGTGACCATTTGAAAAATGTGTCCCCATTTCAAACACTTTAATGGCTACTGGCAGCAAACCTGTAAAATCTCAAATGCTCTTTAAGGGGGAGTGTGTTCTTGCGGATTGATGAGGGATAGCGGGCCAATATAAGGGCCAATTTCCAACACCCATCGCACATCATGTGCGCACACCCCCCCAGCCCCCCCGATCATCGGAAGCCCAATGCCATCGATCAGGTTCTCCGGTAATGCTCCGGTGATGGTGCCCCGACGAAGAAAAATATAGCACTAGCAAATGCCCAAGCCCGGCATGTGCTGCCGCAACCCTCGGTCCAATCCGATCTTAGACTGGGAATCAACTCCGCATGCTTAGACTGGGAATGAACTCCGTATGCCTAATTCAACCCATGAAATGAGCGTGCGGGCACTCAGCCGGCCGGAGGGACAGGATGCGCAAGTCAAGGATCAGCTGGGTCCCCCTCTGTGTGCTGCCAATCCTACTGCCCTAAGCCTCGGTTCAGTCCAATCTTAGGCTGGGAATGAACTCCGTATGCCTAAGCCAACCGACGAAACGAGTGGGCGGGTAGGCACTACGCCGGCCAGAGAGACGGGATGCGCAAGCCGTGGATCGATAGGGTGGTAGGTGGGTTTAGGAACATCTTCATACAATGGTCCCTTAAGCCCTCTCGTGAAGTTTCATGGCAAGACGACTTGTTTTCTATTTTTCATGATTTTTGAAACTTTTTGCGGTTTGGGATTTTTTAAAATTTTTTCGAAAGGAGTTTTGTTCCCAAACTTGGTAGCATGATCCTTGTATTTTTTTTGGCATGCAAAAAAAAATTCAGCTAAAAAATTGAAGAGTACAAGATTTTGTGACCATTTGAAAAAAGTGTCCCCATTTCAAACACTTTAATGGCTACTGGCAGGAAACCTGTAAAATCTCAAATGCTCTTTAAGGGGGTGTGAGTTCTCAAGGTTTGATGAGGGATAGGGGGCCAATATAAGGGCCAAGTACCAACACCCATCGCACATCATTTGCGCACACACCCCCGGCCTCCCCGATCGCCGGAACCCAATGTTGCCGGTCAGGTTCTTCGACGATGCTCCGACGATGGTTCCTCGACAAAGAAAAATGTGGCACCATCACATGCCCGAGCCCAGCATGTGCTGCCGCAACCCTCGATCTGGTCCGATCTTAGATTGGGAATGAACTCTGTATGCTTAGACTGGGAATGAACTCCGTATGCCTAAGTCAACCCAAGAAATGAGCGTGCGGGCGCTCAGCATGCCAGAGGGTCGGGATGCGCAAGCCGGGGATCAATCGGGTCCCCTTCTGCATGCTACCGTAACCCTCAATCTAGTCTGATCTTAGACTGGGAATGAACTCCGTATGCCTAAGCCAATTGACGAAACGAGCGGGCGGGTGGGCTGGCAGGCACTACGTCAGCCAGAGAGACGGGATGCACAAGCCGTGGATCGATAGGGTGGTAGGTGGGTTTAGGCACATCTTCAAATTTTTATGTGCCAATGCCATTTTTATGGCTTGTATATTCATACAATGGCCCCTTAAGCCATCATGTGAAGTTTCATGGCAAGACAACTCGTTTTCTATTTTTCACGATTTTTGAAACTTTTTGTGGTTCGGGATTCTTTAAAATTTTTTCGAAAGGAGTTTTGGACCCAAACTAAGTAGACGTGATCCTTGTAGTTTTTTTGGCATGCATAAAAAAATTCAGCTAAAAATTCGAAGTGTACAAGTTTTTGTGACCGTTTGAAAAAGTGTCCCCATTTCAGACACTTTAATGGCTACTGGAAGCAAACCCGTAAAATCTCAAATGCTCTATAAGGGGGTGTGAGTTCTTGAGGTTTGATAAGGGATAGGGGGCCAATATAAGGGCCAAGTACCAGCACCCATCGCACATCATTTGCGCACACCCCCCGGCCCCCCCGATCGTCGGAACCTCAATGCCGTCAGTCAGGTTCTCCGGTGATGCTCCGGCGATGGTGCCCCGACGAAGAAAAATGCGGCACCAACACATGCTCAGCCTAGAATGTGCTACCGTAACCCTCGGTCCAATCCAATCTTAGACTGGGAATGAACTCTGTCTGCTTAGAGTAGGAATGAACTCCGTATGCCTAAGTCAACCCACGAAACGAGCGTGCGGGTGCTGAGCCGGCCAGAGGGGCAGGATGCGTAAGCCGGGGATCGATCGGGTCCCCCTCTGCATACTGCCGATCCTGCTGCCACAACGCTCAGTCTGGTCCAATCTTATACTGGGAATGAACTCCGTATGCCTAAGCCAACCGATGAAACAAGCGGGCGGGCGGGCGGGCACTACGTCGGCCAAAAAGACGGGATGCGCAAGCCGTGGATCGATAGGGTGGTAGGTGGGTTTAGGTACATCTTCATATTTCTGTGTGTCAATGCCATTTTTATGGCTTGTAAATTTATACAATGGTCCCTTAAGCCTTCACGTGAAGTTTCATGGCAAGACGACTCGTTTTCTATTTTTCACGATTTTTGAAACTTTTTACGGTTCGAGATTTTTTTAAATTTTTTCGGAAGGAGTTTTGGCCCGAACCTTGGTAGATGTGATCCTTGAATTTGTTTTGGCATGGACAAAAATATTCAGCTAAAGACTCGAAGTGTACAAGATTTTGTGACCATTTGAAAAAAGTGTCCCCATTTTAGACACTTTAATGGCTACTGGCAGCAAACCTGTAAAATCTCAAATGCTCTTTAAGGGGGTATGAGTTCTCGAGGTTTGATGAGGGATAGGGGGCCAATATAAGGGCCAAGTACCAGCTCCCATCACACATCATGTGCGCACACCCCCCCGGCCCCCCGATCGTCGGAACCCCAATGCCACCGGTCAGGTTCTCCGGCGATGCCCGGTGATGGTGCCCCGATGAAGAAAAATACGGCACCAAGACATGCCCGAGCCCAACATGTGTTGTCGCAACCCTCGGTCTGGTCCGATCTTAGACAGGGAATGACCTCCATATGCTTAGACTGGGAATGAACTCCGTAAGCCTAAGTTAACCCATAGAACGAACGTGCGGTTGCTCAGTCGGCCAGAGGGGCAGGATGCGCAAGCCGAGGATCGACCGGGTCCCCCTCTACATGCTGTCGATTCTACTGTCGTAACCCTCGGTCCAGTCTGATCTTAGATTAGGAATGAACTCCGTATCCTAAGCCAACCGATGAAACGAGCGGGTGGGCGAGATGCACAAGTCGGGGATCAGCTGGGTCCCCCTCTGCATGCTACCGATCTTACTGCTGCAACCCTCACTCCGATCTGATCTTGGACTGGGAATAAACTTTGTTTGCATAAGCCAACCGATAAAACGAGTGAACGGGCACTACGCCGGCTAGAGAGACGGGTGACAGGTGGGTTTAGGCACATCTTCATATTTCTGCATGCCAATGCCATTTTTATGGCTTCTAAATTCACAAAACGATCCCTTAAGCCTTCACGTGAAGTTTCATGGCAAGATGACTCGTTTTCTATTTTTCATGATTTTTGAAACTTTTTACGGTTTGGAATTTTTTAAAATTTTTTCAGAAAGAGTTTTGGCCCCAAACTTGGTAGACGTGATCCTTGTATTTTTTTTGGCATGCATAAAAAAATTCAGCTAAAAACTCGATGTGTACAAGATTTTGTGACCATTTGAGAAAAGTGTCCATATTTCAGACACTTCAATGGCTACTGACAGTAAACCTGTAAAATCTGAAATGCTCTTTAAGGGGGTGTGAGTTCTCGAGGTTTGATGAGGGATAGGGGGCCAATATAAGGACCAAGTACCCGCACCCATCGCACATCATTTGCGTACACCTCCCGGCCCCCCCGATCGTCGGAACCCCAATGCCATCGATCAGGTTCTCCGGTGATGCCCCGACAAAGAAAAATGTGGCACCAACACATGCCCGAGCAAAGCATGTGCTGCCGCAACCCTCGGTCCAGTCTGATCTTAGACTTGGAATGAACTTCGTATGCTTAGATTGGGAATGAACTCCGTATGACTAAGTCAACCCAGGAAACGAGGGCGCGGTTGCTCAACCGGCCAGAGGGTCGGGATGCGCAAGTCGGGCTAGAGTTTTAGCCCCAAACTTGGTAGACTTAATCCTTGTATTTTTGTTGGCTTCCACCAAAAAATTGAGCTAAAAACTCGAAGTGTACAAGATTTTGTGACCATTTGAAAAAAGTGTCCCCATTTCAGACACTTTAATGGCTACTGGCAGCAAACCTGTAAAATCTCAATTGCTCTTTAAGGGGGTGTGAGTTCTCGAGGTTTGATGAGGGATAGGGGCCAATATAAGGGCCAAGTACCAGCACCCATCGTACATCATGTGTGCACCCCTCGGCCCCCCCCGATCGTCGGAACCCCAATGCCGCCGGTCAGGTTCTCCGGTGATACTCCGGCGATGGTGCCTCGGTGAAGAAAAATGAGACACCAACACATGCCTGAGCCCAGCTTGTGCTGCCACAACCCTCAGTCCGGTCCGATCTTAGACTGGGAATGAACTCCGTATGCCTAAGCCAACCGACGAAACAGCGGGCGGGTAGGCACTACGTCGACCAGAGAGACTGGATGCGCAAGCCGTGGATCGATAGGGTGGTAGGTTGGTTTAGGCACATCTTCATATTTCTGCATGCCAATGCCATTTTTATGGCTTGTAAATTCATGCAATGGTCCCTTAAGCCTTCACGTGAAGTTTCATGGCAAGACGACTCATTTTCTATTTTTAATGATTTTTGAAACTTTTTTCGGTTCGGGATTTTTTAAAATTTTTTCGGATGGAGTTTTGACCCCAAACTTGGTAGATGTGATCCTTGTATTTTTATTGGCATGCACAAAAAAATTCAGCTAAAAACTCGAAGTCTACAAGATTTTGTGACAATTTGAAAAAAGTATCCCCATTTCAGACACTTTAATGGCTACTGGCAGCAAACCTGTAAAATCTCAAATGCTTTTTAAGGCGGTGTGAGTTCTCGTGGTTTGATGAGGGATAGGGGGCCAATATAAGGGCCAAGTACCAGCACCCATCGCACATCATGTGTGCACCCCCCCGGCCCGCCCGATCGCTAGAACCCCAATGCCACCGGTTAGGTTCTCCGACGATGCTCCGACGATGGTCCCCGGCGAAGAAAAATGCGGCACCAACATATGCCCGAGCCCAGCACATGCTGTCGTAACCCTCGGTCTGATCTGATCTTAGATAGGGAATGAACTCCGTATACTTAGACTGGGAATGAACTCTGTATGCCTAAGTCAACCCACGAAATGAGCGTGTGGGTGCTCAGCGGGCCAGAGGGGCGGGATGCGCAAGCCAAGGATCGGCCGGTCCCCTCTGCGTGCTGTTGATCCTACTGCTGCAACCCTCGGTCTGGTCCAATCTTAGACTGGGAATGAACTTCTTATGCCTAAGCCAACCGACGAAACGAGCGGGCGAACACTACGTCGGCCAGAGAGACGGGATGCGTAAGCCGTGCATCGATAGGGTGGTAGGTGGGTTTAGGCACATCTTCATATTTCTACGTGCCAATGCCATTTTTATGGCTTGTAAATTCTTACAATGGTCCCTTAAGCCTTCATGTGAAGTTTAATTGCAAGATGACTTGTTTTCTATTTTTCACGATTTTTGAAACTTTTTGCGGTTCGGGAGTTTTTAAAATTTTTTCGGAAGGCGTTTTGGCCCCAAACTTGGTAGACATGAACCTTTTATTTTTGTTGGCATGCACAAAAATATTCAGCTAAAATCTAGAAGTGTACAAGATTTTGTGACCATTTGAAAAAAGTGTCCCCATTTCAAATGCTTTAATGGCTACTGGCAGCAAACCTGTAAAATCTCAAATGCTCTTTAAGGAGGTGTGAGTTCTCAAGGTTTGATGAGGGATAGGGGGCCAATATAAGGGCCAAGTACCAGCACCCATCGCACATCATGTGCGCACACCCCCCCGGCCCCCCCGATCGTCGGAACCCCAATGTCGTCGATCAGGTTCTCCGGTGATGGTGCCTCAACGAAGAAAAATGTGGCACTAGCACATGCCCAAGCCCAGCATGTGCTGCCGCAACCCTCGGTCCGATCCGATCTTAGACGAGGAACGAACTCTATATGCTTAGAATGGGAATGAACTCCGTATGCCTAAGTCAACCCACGAAACGAACGTACGGGTGCTCAGCCTGCCAGAGGGGCGGGATGGGCTAGCCAGGGATCGGTCGGGTCCCACTCTGCGTGTTGCCGATCCTGCTCCTGCAACCCTCTGTCCGGTCCCATCTTAGACTGGGAATGAACTTCGTATGCCTGAGCAAACCTACAAAACGGGCAGACGGGCGAGCACTACGCCGACCAGAGATACGGGATGCACAAGCCGTGGATCGATAGGGTGGTAAGTGGGTTTAGGCACATCTTAATATTTCTACATGCCAATGCCATTTTTATGGCTTGTAAATTCATACAATGGTCCCTTAAGCCTTCACGTGAAATTTCATGGCAAGACGACTCGTTTTCTATTTTTCACGATTTTCAAAACTTTTAAGGTTCGAGATTTTTTAAAATTTTTTCGAAAGGAGTTTTAGCCCCAAACTTGGTAGTCTTGATCCTTGTATTTTTGTTGGCATGCACAAAAAAATTCAGCTAAAAACTCGAAGTGTAAAAGATTTTGTGACCATTTGAAAAAAGTGTCCCCATTTTAGAGGCTTTAATGGCTACTGGCAGCAAACCTGTAAAATCTCAAATGCTCTTTAAGGGGTGTGAGTTCTCGAGGTTTGATGAGGGATAGGGGGCCAATATAAGGGCCAAGTACCAGCACCCATCGCACATCATGTGCGCACACGCACCCGGCCCCCCCGATCGCCGGAAGCCTAATGCCGCCAGTCAGGTTCTCCGACGATTGCTCGCGATCCAGCGATGGTGCCCCGACGAAGAAAATGTGGACACCAGCACATGCTCGAGCCCAGCATGTGCTGCCACAACCCTCGGTCTGGTTCGATCTTAGATTGGGAATGAACTCTGTATGCTTAGACTGGGAATGAATTTCGTATGCCTAAGTCAACCCATGAAACGAGCATACGGGCGCTCACCCAGCCAGAGGGCGGATACGCAAGTCAGGGATCGGTCGGGTCACCATCCTGCTACAGCAACCCTCGGTCCTATCCAATCTTAGACTAGGAATGAACTCCGTATACCTAAGCCAACTGACGAAACGATCGGGCAGGCGGGTGGGCACTACGCCGGTAAGAGAGGACGGGATGCGCAAGCCGTTGGATCGATACGGTGGTAGGTGGGTTTAGGCAATCTTCATATTTCATACGTGCCCAATGCCATTTTTGTGGCCCTGCTAAATCATACAATGGTCCCTTAAGCCTTCACGTTAAGTTTCATGGCAAGCGACTCGTTTCTCTATTTTTCACGATTTTTGAAACTTTTAGGGTTCGAGATGTTTTGGTGGCATGCACAAAAACCTTTAGCTAAAAACTCAAAGTGACAAGATTTTGTGACCATTTGAAAAAATATGTCCCCATGCAGACACTTTAATGGCTACTGGCCAGCAAACCTGTAAAATCTCAAATGCTCTTTAAGTTCTTGAGGGTTGATGAGGGTCAGGGGCCGCCAATATAAGGGCCAACTACCAGCACCCATCGCACATCATGTGCGCACACCCCTTCGGCCCCCCCGATCGCTGGAACCCCAATACCACTGGTCAGGTTCTCCGACGATGCTCCAACGATGGTGCCCCGACGAAGAAAAATACAGCACCAGCACATGCTCGAGTCCAGCATGTGCTGCCACAACCCTCGGTCCGATCCGATTTTAGACTGAAAATGAACTCCATATGCTTAGACTGGGAATGAACTCCGTATGCCTAAGTCAACCCACGAAACGAGCGTGCAGGTGCTCAGCTAGCCAGAGGGGCGGGATGCGCAAGTCGGGGATCGGCTGGGTCCCCATCCTGCTATCGCAACCCTCGGTCCGATCTGATCTTAGACTGGGAATGAACTCCGTATGCTTAGACTGGGAATGAACTCCGTATGCCTAAGTCAACCCATGAAATTAGTGTGCGGGTGCTCAGTCGGCCAGGGGGCGGGATGCACAAGTCAGGGATCGGCCGGGTCCACCTCTACGTGCTGCCGATCCTGCTGTCGTAACACTCGATCCAGTTCTATCTTAGACTGGGAATGAACTCTGTATACCTAAGCCAACCGACGAAACGAGTAGGTGGGCGGACGGGTGGGCACTACGTCGGCCAGAGAGACAGGATGCATAAGCCGTGGATCGATAGGGTGGTAGGTGGGTTTAGGCACATCTTCATATTTCTGCATGCCAATGCCATTATTATGGCTTGTAAATTCATACAATGCTCCCTTAAGCCTTCACGTGAAATTTCATGGCAAGACGACTCGTTCTCTATTTTTCATAATTTTTGAAACTTTTACGATTTGAGATTTTTTAAAATTTTTTCGATAGGAGTTTTGGCCCCAAACTTGGTAGACGTGATCCTTGTATTTTTGTTGGCGTGCGCAAAAAACTTCAGCTAAAAACTCAAAGTGTACAAGATTTTGTGACCATTTGAAAAAAGTGTCCCCATTTCAGACACTTTTATGGCTATTGGCAGCAAAGCTGTAAAATCTCAAATGCTCATTAAGGGGTGTGAGTACTCGAGGTTCGATGAGGGATAGGGGGCCAATATAAGGGCCAAGTACCAGGACCCATCGCACATCATGTGCGCACACACCCCCCTGGCCCCTCGTCGCCGAACCCCAATACTGCCCGATCAGGTTTCGGCGATGTTCCGTACGTGCCCCGACGAGAAAAATGCAGCACCAACACATGCCTTTGAGCCCAGCATGTGCTACCATAACCCCAGTCACCGGTGCTGATCTTAACTGGAATGAACTCTGTATGCTTTGATGGGAATGAACTCCGCATGCCTAAGTCAACCCATGAAATAATCAGTGATCGGGCACTCAGTCAGCCAGAGGGCGGATGCACAGTCAGAGGATCGGCCGAGTCCCCTCTGCGGGCTGTTGATCCTCTACCAAACCCTTATCCAGTCCATCTAACTTGAAATGAACTTCGTATGCCTAAGCCAAACTGACGACACGAGCAGGGGGCATGCATGCGTGCACTATGTCGGCTAGAGAGACGGGATGCGCAAGCCGTGGATCGATAAGATGTATGTGGGTTTAGACATCGTCATATTTTGCCTACCGCCAATGCCATTTTATGGCTTGGTAAATTCATACAATGGTCCCTTAAGCCTTCACGTAAGTTTCATGCAAGACGACTCGTTTTCTTTTTTCATGATTTTCAAAACTTTTTACTGTTCGGATTTTTTAAAATTTTTAGGAAGGAGTTTTGACCCCAAACCTTTAGACGTGATCCTTGTATTTTTGTTGGCATGCACAAAAAAATTCAGCTAAAATCTCGAAGTGCACAAGATTTTGTGACCATTTGAAAAAAATATCCCCATTTCAGACACTATAATAGCTACTGGCAGCAACTATAAAATCTCAAAGGCTCTTTAAGGGGGTGTGAGTTATCGAGGTTTGAATGAGGGATAGGGGCCAATATAAGGGCCAAGTACCAGCACCCATCGCATCATATGCGCACCCCCTGGCCCCCCTGATCGTCGGAACCCTAATGCCGCCGGGTCAGGTTCTTCGGTGATGCTCCGACGATGTGGCCCGACGAACAAATGCTCGCACCAGCAATGCCCATGCCCAGCATGTGCTACCGCAACCCTCGGTCCGGTCTGATCTTAGACTAGGAATGAACTCCGTATGACTAAGTCAACCCCCGAAACAAGCGTACGGGCGCTCAGTAGGCCAGAGGGGCAGATGCACAAGCCGGGGATCGGTCGGTTCCCCCTCTACATGCTACCGATCTTGCTGCTGCAACCCTCGATCCGGTCTATCTTAGACTGGAATGGAACTCCGTATGCCTAAGCCAACCAACGAAACGAGCGGGCGGGCGGCGAAGCGGGCACTTCGATCGGCCAGACAGATGGGATGCGCAAGCCGTGGATCGATAGAGGTGGTAGGTGGCTTTTATGCACATCTTCATATTTCTGTGTGCCAATGCCATTTTATGGCTGTAAATTCATACAATGGTCCTTTAAAGCCCTTCACATTAAGTTTCATCGCAAGACGACTCTGTTTTTCTTATTTTTCATGATTTTCGAACTTTTTACAGTTTCGGGATTTTTAAAATTTTTTTCGAAAGGAGTTTTTGGCCCCAAACTTGGTAGACGTGATCCTTGTATTTTTTGTTGGCATGCATAAAAAAATTCAGCTAAAAACTCGAAGTGTACAAGATTTTGTGACTATTAGAAAAAATGTCCCCCATTTCAGACACTTTAATGGCTACTAGCAGCAAACCTAGTAAAATTCTCAAATGCTCTTTTAAGAGGGTGTGGAGTTCTCAAGGTTTGATGAGGGATAGGGGGCCAATATAAGGGCCAAGTACTAGCACCCATCGCGCATCATGTACGCACACCCCCCGACCCCCTCGATCACCGGAACCCTAATGCCGCCGGTCAGGTTCTCCGACGATGCTCCGACGATGGTGCCCCGGTAAAGAAAAATGTGGCACCAGCACATGCCCGAGCCAAGCATGTGCTACCGCAACCCTCGATCCAGTCCGATCTTAGACTGGGAATGAACTCCGTATACTTAGACTGGGAATGAACAACATATGCCTAAGTCAACCCACGAAACGAGCGTGCGGGCGCTCAATTGGCTAGAGGGGTGGGATGCACAAGCCGGGGATCGGTCGGGTCCCCCTCTGTGTGCTGCCAATCCTACTGCCACAACCCTCAGTCCGAGTCAGATCTTAGACTGGGAATGAACTCTGTATACCTAAGCCAACCGACGAAATGAGCGGGCGGGCGTGCACTACGCCGGCCAGAGAGACGGGATGTGCAAGCCGTGGATGATAGGGTGGTAGGTGGGTTTAGGCACATCTTCATATTTCTGTGTGCCAATGCGATTTTTATCACTTGTAAATTCATGCAATGGTCCCTTAAGCCTTCACGTAAAGTTTCATGGCAGGACAACTCGTTTTCTATTTTTCACGATTTTGAAACTTTTTACGGTTCAGGATTTTTTAAAATTTTTTCGGAAGGAGTTTTAGCCCCAAACTTGGTAGATGTGATCCTTGTATTTTTGTTGGCATGCACAAAAAAATTCAGCTAAAAACTCGAAGTGTACAAGATTTTGTGACCATTTGAAAAAGGTGTCCCCATTTCAGACACTTTAATGGCTACTGGCAGCGAACCTGTAAAATCTCAGATGCTCTTTAAGGGGGTGTGAGTTCTTGAGGTTTGATGAGGGATAACGGGCCAATATAAGGGCCAAGTACCAGCACCCATCACACATCATGTGCGCACAACCCCCCCGTCCCCCCGATCATCGGAACCTCAATGTCGCCGGTCAGGTTCTCCGGTGATGCTCTGGCGATGGTGCCCCGACGAAGAAAAATGCGGCACCGAACACATGCCCGAGCCCAGGATGTGCTGCCGCAACCCTTGGTTCGATCAGATCTTAGGCTGGGAATGAACTCCGTATCCTTAGACTGGGAATGAACTCCATATGCCTAAGTCAACCCACGAAACGAGCGTGCAGGTGCTCAGCCGGCCAGAGGGCCGGGATGCACAAGCCGGGGATCAGTCGGGCCCCCTCTGATAGTGCTACTGGAGTCCTACGTGCCATACAACCCTCAGTCTGGTCTGATCTTAGACTGGAAATGAACTCAGTATGCCTAAGCCAACCGACGAAACGAGTGGGCGGGCGGGCACTACGCTGGCTAGAGAGACTGGATGCGTAAGCCATGGATCGATAGGGTGGTAGGTGGGTTTAGGCACATCTTCATATTTCTACATGCCAATGCCATTTTTATCACTTGTAAATTCATCCAATGGTCCCTTAAGCCTTCACGTGAAGTTTAATGGTAGGACCACTCGTTTTTTCTATTTTTCATGATTTTTGAAACTTTTTACGGTTCAAGATTTTTTAAAATTTTTTCAGAAGGAGTTTTGGCCCCAAACTTGGTAGATGTGATCCTTGTATTTTTGTTGGGCATGCACAAAAAATTCAGCTAAAAACTCGAAGTATAAAGATTGTGTAGACCATTTGAAAAAAGTGTCCCCATTTCAGACACTTTAATGGCTTTGGTGCGAACCTGTAAAATCTCAAATGTCTTAAGGGGTGTGTGAGGCTCGACCGGTTTGATAGGGATAGGGGCCAATAGAAGGGCCAAGTACC